>JAQMCW010000002.1:2685937-2701952 GCA_030068335.1 Chrysichthys cranchii
GTGTGTGTGTGTGTGTGTGTGTGTGTGTGTATATATATATATATATATATATATATAATGCTTCATGTTAGTAGTAGTTAAGATGAAATAGGCACAGAAAAAAAAATCAGAAGAAGATTCTAAGTAGTATAATACGTATTATCCACTTACTATGTTTTCAAAATTCATTAATATTAATTTCACTTCATCTGTATCTCCAGCTGCAAATATCGACTTGACAGCAACACCTTTTATTATCTGTATACATTACATATTTACTTTATCACCGTGTATAACATACCCTCTCAGCTGTAAGTATTGCCTCATGAGTATAATCTAATCTAATCACACATTTTAATGCCCCATTTCTTTGAATGTATCCTTGACATGTCTTTGTTTTGGAGCACAGTATTTAGTTGACTTAATGTGATCAGTTCAAACCTCACATTTTCTTTTATTCGCCATACCTGCTAATGTTGTTCATTTTTCCCCCTAGAAAAAGCAGTGATATTCTGCACACAAACAGTAACCATTTCTATACAGCTTTTTCTATACAGCTTATAGATTGTATTGTTCTTGGTGGCTGAACCTGTCCAAACCAGCAGTCACTTTAGCACATTAGCAGCAGCACAAAGTGGCCAGAATTCAGATGTACTCTGTTTGGGATGGCACGACTGATGCTGATATAAATGGAATGAGAATCAGTGTAGTGACTACCAATTTTAAAACCTCGCTCAGTGAATCAATGCAAGATCACTGTGTGTTCATCTACCAATATTGGCCCAAACATTGAGTAGCGGTGTGCTGTTAGCGCTGTTGTTACGACTTCATCACTATGCTAATCCAGCTATCCCGCTGAGAGGCTGTATTCCCATCATAGTGGTGTGTGTGTGTGTGTGTGTGTGTGTGTGTGTGTGTGTGTGTGTGTGTGTGTGTGTGTGTGTGCGTGTGTAAACACTAGGATCAGAACAGGTTATTCCCAAAGCCCCACTGTGTCTGTCCCACTTAACTTGATTGCCAAAAAGAACAGCTTCTATAAAAATAAAAGAAAGAGGTCACTCTGTGTTTCTATCCCCGCTGCATTCTGTTTTTCTGTTTTAAATAACGTTCTGTTTCCCCTTTTGTATGTTTAATTACCAAATGCATTACAACCACTTACATGCTTTAAATGATTTGATTAAAAGCACCGTGAGGTTTCTTCCTGTTTCTAAGCCCAAAACGATTGATAATAGCTTTCCTTTTGTTGTGTCTTGTTATTTTAAAAGCTGCCATCAATCTGGCTCAGCTGAAGCTTTTCCGCCACTACTATGTGATGGTAAGTACTGACATTATTCACTGTCTAACACACTTTTTCCTTCTTTTTCGTTTTCCTCCATCTCCCTCTCTCACCTTTTTCCCATTTCACACCTGCTGAAAGCTGTGGTGTCCAGAGGGGATCACGCTTTCATGCTCCGTGTTTCACTGCTTTGAAACACAAGTCGGTTCTGTTGTAGCCTATCTCAAAACTAGTTTTCCCCTCAGTGTGTCTTTAGGCAGAGCATCAAAGAGCCCTTGCTTTCTTAAATGCACCGTTGGATGTTCAGCAGCAGATGTTTTTCATCCAATATGACTTAGAAGTGAGGCAGAATTAAAATGTTCAGGGATAAGGTTGTTGGTTTCCTCAAAAGCAAGAAGATTTGAAGAAGCTGTGTTTAGTTTGGTTTTTTCCCCCCACAGAACTACTGCGGCAAGAAACACTGTATTTTTAATACTGCCTCTATAAAATATATTGCTCAGCATTATCTTTAAATATTAGAGTGCATTTTGCAACATAAGCCATGCTATTAGACCAGAAATGCACTGCACTGTGTAGAAGTGGAAGAACTATAAGAGTATACTAAGACAGTCTTCATGATTATCAAAGCAGACCTTGGGGATACATCTACAGTATCCAGGTGAGATTATCCACTGAAACACAGGTGGCTATTAGGAAGTGCAAATCGACCACAGCCCAGTTCTAGGTCACTTTCTCACCTGTTTGTCCATTTGCACACTCAGATGGTCTCTTCAGCTTTAGCTTCAGTGTAGCGTCCCACTTTGCATGTTTAGATATTGATTATGTTCAGTATTTAGTCAAATCATCTTAGTTTAACCAAAATGCTAATGTGAAAACCTATGAACCGTGTGTATGTTTACGGTACTGTGCAAAAGAAAAATATTATCAATATTTGGTGTGACGTTTGATGTGACCCTTTGCTTTTTTTTCTTTCTTTTTTTTTTTTTTTTTCTTTTTTCCCCAAACAGTAATCCCAGATGCACTGTGTACAGTTTGATAAGGATATGAGCTGTAGGTTTTTCTGAGCATCTTGGAGAATCTGCCACAGCTCTTCTGGAGACTTTGACTGTAGCAGTTGCTCCGTTTTCCCATGCAAACAGAAGACTTCGTTATGTTTTTAGTCTGAAAAGTGGTCTGTTGTAGTAACATGTTGCTTTCTTTAATGACATACAACCATTTTTAAATAGAAATTAATTGGAAAAAATAATGGTGGGAAAGGAAAAATGTTTTTGTACTGACTTAATAATGCAGAATTCATCAGTGAAATATCTCTAACAAACTTTGCACCAAAAACAGGTTCTTAAGACTTTTCGCACACTATGGTAGACCTGTTAATGCCAACAAATGTTTTTTCCTGAGTCTTTTTAATATGTTTCAATTGATTAATCAGCGGGTCTTTTAACACCTGTTCAAATAACCTGCACCACTTCAAAAAAAAGAAGACTTATTCAATATCGCAGCACGCTCTCACATGACTCCTCCCAGCAGTCAAGGCATGTCTCTTTCTTCCTCAGCGTGCACGACGTATTGAAATCACATGATCTACAAAAGCTTCTCAATCGTACATTGCTCTCCCATGCTTTTTCTCGCTATCTCATTCTCTCCCTCTTTATCCTCACCCCTGACCCTCACTCTCATTTTAATGGGTTTTCCCATAATATCAGCTTCTATGTCGAGCTCCCTCTCACTGCAGGCTTTATATTAGGTGTCGGTTCTGCTTGACCTGAACAATGACAGGACTGATTTATATTCATCTATTCATGACTTACCGTGTACCAGAATATGTATTATAATTTCTTCCGAGATCCAGCACGGATGTTTCGAGATCCTTTTATTAGTTTCAGAAGGCTGAATTTGTTGGACATCCCTGCTGCTGAAATTAGACAGATGATGCGAGGAGAGAGAGTGGAACGGAGTTCGTCAGATGGTTAGATCGCTAGGTGCCGTTCAGTTTGTACAATACTTTATGATCGTCTTTTGGTTGCTCATGGACATTTACTTTAAGAGTTGCATATGAAATAACCTTTTGTGCTGTTACTAGGTTATTTTCCAATCTATGTAATTATCCAATATTGTACACGGTACTGAATAAAAGATTATGTGCACTCCTGGGCAAAAATAAATGGGTCGAACTGAAATTTAAAAACATTAAGCTTGTAATGCAATGAAAAACAAATCATGGGTGAGGAAATTGGCAAGAACTAAAGAAAATGCACTCCAGAGACCGTGAAAAAGATTGCTGTTTGATGAAAAGATTTAAAATATTTGATTAAAAAAAAAAATTAACCAACACATTTGGATGTTCAAAATTTTCCAGAATACATTCTGGTTGAAGCCATTAACACTGAGTGGAGCACTCCCTCTTCTCTTCTTTCTGTAAAAAAGCTCTTGAGAAGTCTCAATTGTGCTTTTGGAATTTTGCAATTTAGTTTTACTTGTCCAGGAGCGTATATAATAAAGCGACATTGAATAAATTGTTAATCGCGATTGGGTCATCAGTACATGAAAGTTTGTGCACTCAAAAATCTACTCCTAACAACTAATAACTAAAAACTGCCTACTACTAGCTGGTTATGATGGTGTAGGATGGCTTGCTCATATAAAGAGGTAAAAAGGGAATGTCCCAGTACTTCTGCATTATCATTAGTTAACATAATGACTGGCTAATTAAGCTAATGACTGGCTAATCAAGCTAATGATCTATTAAATAAACTATTGATCTTTAGCGAGTATTTTTCTTCCACTCTGCAGCCCTGATCAGAAGAGACCATGTTCCTTCACCAACACACATATATTCAAATATAGCATGGGCAAAAATCATTAGCCCATTACTAACACATTATTCAGATAAATAGAAGTATGGAAGTACAAGTGGCACATTTCTGTGAGCTCACTTATTTGTCAGTGGCATTGTACTAACCTGCAAGACTGTCATTGTGTTCATGGAGTATTATTAGTAGTGATTGTCTAATGTATCACCTGCTTACTCCCTGACGCTTACTGAATCTTTGACTAGTTGATCACTCATGAATAATCAGTCACCGCTTCACAGCACACTACATTTTCAATATGCGACTCTTAATGTTACTGCTGCTCTTGTGCTCTCTGTCACTAATTTCAAATTCCAGATCCCTACATATTTATTCACACTCCAGATGTCACTAATCACCTTTTAATTATTAGAGAAGAAATATAAATGCCGCGATGTGCGAGAGAATGTGAAGAATTCTGCGTGTCAGCACTACTGATGTTTGTGTTTCTGCTTCACAGATCGTATGTTATATTTATTTCACCCGCATCATCGCCATCCTCATCAAGGTCATCGTCCCCTTCCAGTGGAAATGGCTCTATCAGGTGCGTGAAGGACATTTCCCTTTCCTCTTGCGTCCACCTACTCGGCCGTCTATACTTCATGATATTCCTCTCAGCGTTAAGAGTATGTGATGACAGGGACAGAGCTGTAGGTGTGTGCGAGAGGTAGAAATCAGCCATGGATTAGCCGGGGATTTGGGAGAAAAAGCTCGTACTTTTCTGCATAGGTACTTTTCCTCTACATAACTGCTTTTTTGGCAGTTAGACAATTTTAGACATTTAGGCGATTAGATATTGGCTTCCTGAAAATTTTGCGTTTCATGGGATCGTTTTTGCCGCAAGTTCTGACAGCGGGACTTTATCACTACGTGAGTGAAGGTGCTTATAAAACCAGTGGCAACATGGTATCAAATGTTGAGTCTAAATATCTGATAATAAGGTAGCGTTTATCAGTGGCAGATCCGATATATGTTGGGATCTTTCCCGCAACTGGAACAACTCGGGATCAGTGCTAGTGCTAGAAAATTGCGTCGAAATTAAAGCATAAGTTTAATAATGCCTTCAATTCTTCACCCAAATAACAATGCTACCTTGTATCTTGGTTGGGTTTTTATGTACAGTGGTACCTCAGTACTCGAACTCATTAGAACTCGAATTTCTTAAAAGTCGAACAAACCAGTTCGAAAAAAAAAAAAAGACCTAGAACTCGATCTGAATCTCAGAAGTTGAACCGTGGCGCAGCGGGCTGGGGCACCAAGCTACAAATCCGGGGACCCGGGTTCGATTCCGACCCGCGGTCATTTCCCGATCCCTCCCTGTCTCTCTCTCCCACTCACTTCCTGTCATAATCTCTACTGTCCTATCCAAAAATAAAGGCAAAAAGTCCAAAAAAAAAAAAAAAAGTTGAACCGTGAACGCCGACCAAGATGACTTGATAAATTTGAGCAATTTCCCTCTGGGATTAATAAAGTTCTTTGAATCTTGAATTGAATCTTGAATCTTGTACGCGCGGGGAAATGAGTCACGTGGTATGTCTCTCAGCAGAAACAAAGTGTAATGCTTCAGTCTTAGCCTCGGATTCACTGTGATAGCATCGTTTGTAGGTGATAGTGCTGTTTTTATTGAAAATATCAGGTAATACACTGTACTTTATATCATTTTAGTAGCCATTGCTCACCAAAAAGTAATGAATACAGAGTAAAAATAAAAATAAACAATAGACCGCATGGCATAGTATGACTCAAGGTAGTAGTGCTGTGTCTGGGTTTATGAAAAAGTTATAACTTTACACTGTCAGAGCGGTGAGGTGAGGGTGGACACAAACACAGGCTGGAGTCAGATGTAAATCCCTTTCAGGCTTTATTTAGGCTTCAGGCAGAAGTACAAGAGACGGTAGGCAAACTCGTAGGCGAAGAACAGGCAGGGTACCCGAACTGCGTACAACACCACGAAGGAACAGACTATAATCATAAACCGAATAACAAGCGAGAAGGTCAGAACCGGAAGAGAATACAGACTTGGATCACGGCTTGACAGATTCACACATGAAAGCGGCAATCAATGCTTCCCCATTCGAGTGTCCAAGACAGAGTCTCTTATAGTCATTAGACCAGATGCGGATCACCTGCGGAAGACCACGTGACGCCCGCACCTGGAGCGAATCCTCGGACATGCTGGGAGTAATCAAAGCAGGTCCTCACACGCGCTCCGCATGGGCGGATGTATGACATACACATTGTTTGGATACATTTATTTTCTTACTTTACAAATTTCTGTTTTGATAAATGTGCTTAGATGTGTTTAGTATATGCTTTTCTTGTTTTATCCTGTTCATTTTGTGTTTAAATGCTTTAAAAAAAAAACATATTTAGGTGTAATTTTTTTGGGGGCTGGGAACCAATTAATTGGTTTTCCATTATTTCTTATGGGGAAAATTCAATCAGAACTCGAACTTTTTAGGATTCGAACCCGAGCTCGGAACGGATTAAGTCCGAGTCCTCAGGTACCACTGTACATCCCTGACTACAGGTTAATTCTGTCTAAAAGCTGTAAAAAAAAAACCCAAAAAAAGTCTCAATTACCACCTGATCCGAACAGCATGAGTGTCTCGAGTTGACGGGTGTGAAAGACAATCTGCTGAGATGACAACTATACACACTTTACGCTTCAAATTATGAACTTTAAAACACAGTCATGATGTTCTCACCACTGTCTCAGAAAATCAACACAGATTTCAAAGAGGGTTCTTTTTCTGGCTTATCCGGCACATGGGTTCAGAGAAATCGCTCACTCACTCATCTTCTGCCATTTAATCCTGTTCAGGGTTGCAAGGGGGGGAAGCTGGAGCCAATCCACTGACGGCTGACTTCGGGCGAGAGAGAGGCGGGGTTACACCCTGGGCAGGTCACCAATCCACCGCAGGTCGCCAGTTAGCCTAATCCTCTCTGTGCATGTCTTTGGACTGAGGGAGGAAACCGGAGTACCCGGAGGAAACCCACACGGAAACGAAGAGAACATGCAAACTCCACACAGAAAGGCGCCCAGGTCAACCCCGAGGACCTTCTTGCTGTGAGACAACAGTGCTAACCACCGCGCCACCTGGTTCAAAGGAATGCAGGTGTTTATTAGGCTCTTAGAGTGTATAAGCAGAATGAAGTAATGAAGAGAAAGAGAAAGACTCAGGTGCTGGAACGAGTCCAACTCTGTCAAAGAGTACTAGTAGTAGTACTAGTATAGTTTGTGTTACTGACCTGAAGGTCCGTGATTGAAGCCCCGGCCCTTAACCCTGTCTCCCCCAGGGGCGCTGTATCATGGTTGACCCTGTGCTCTGACTCTAGCTTTCTAACAATAGATGTGAAGAAAGTGTTTTCATTTCACTGTAATTCATGCGACTTCTACTCAACCAGCATTCCCAAACACACACACACACACTTACAAACACTCTCCATGTGTCCGTGTGTCCTCTGTGAGCGAGAGCAAAAGAATGGGCGAAATGTAAACAGTCCAGCATTCAGTGTTTGCATTCTGTCTATGAAGATATTATACCGGGTTTTTCCAGCTGTTGCAGTGCGAACTGTGTCTCAGTACAGTTTTCTCAGTTACTCACAGTAAAACAGCAGGTCTTCTCTGGAATGCTTTCTGTGTGAATCTATGTACACATCTGTACACACATCTGCACTCCTTTTCCTTTATTATGAGCTAAATTTAGCACTTCTTGCAAAACAGGCAAGCACACAAACATTTGTATTTATGTCTTTGTGGGGACTTCCCATCCATTTCTGTGGGTAACCATGACGACCCTTACCCAGCCGTACCCTTAACCATAAGTAATGGAACGAAGCAAAGCGAAGACTTTTTGGCTATTTGAGGTTTTTTTTTTGTTTGTTTGTTTGTTTTCACAGATTTTTTATTTTTTTTTGTAAAATTGAGGTTTCCCCTTGTGGGGACAGGAAAATTGTCCGCACAAGGTATAAATAACACACTTGGATCATTTTGTGGGGACATTGTGTCTCTGAAGTGGGTTAAAAGCATGGTACACACACACACACACACACACACACACACTACTCACAATGGAGTTTTTAGTGTTTATTCAAATTCCAAACACACTTGATCAGATGAACTACAACCGCACACATTTGTGGTTAAGACAAATACGGAATCATTATTCATGGAAGGAGTCTCCAGTGTCAGGGCTTTGTAGTATTCAGAGGTCAAGCTGTATCCTTTTCTGACATCTTCAGGACAGTTGGCTTTACAAGCTAATAAACGATCTATTTATTTATTTGTTTGTTTGTTTCTTTGTTTATGCATTTATTTATTTATTTCCTGAGAAATAGCTATTTACACTTAACTCCGCCCCTCACCGATGATCTGTATTACTATCCACGCATGTTTATATCTTCTCTGTCTTCTTTTCTGTTTTCTCTCTCTGTTTTTTGTTTATTTTTTCTGTACGCTTATAAGTTGATCCTTGGCGTGCCGTTCCTGTCGTTCCATACGAGACATTTTTCCGACGTGCTTTTTGTCCATAGAGAAATATACAGAATGTTTCTAGACAGCCTGTCTAGACGCCTTTTCATTGTGTTCTTTAGCCGAAATGAGATTTTGACTATATTTTGTTCCATCTTCCTCTCAGGAGTCCCGTAGCCATGTTTGTCCTGGTACTATTACAAAAAGATATGGTCTGAGAATATGAAACGCGTGCACCTCTGTGCGATGCGCTTTGCAGAAGAAAAAAAAAACAAAAAACGTACACGCTGAGACCAAGATCAAGTGTGTTTTTACCCAGGATGGGACAAGATACACGAGCTTTGGTTACTAAGAAAGGTTCAATGTGTTTAAATACATGGCTTGCACCTGAACCCTCATCCCACTCGTCTCGGAGGGAAGAGATTCTCGACTTGTCTCCACTGTTTGCTTTCCTGAGTGAAATACTGACCCTTCGGCATACCGCCCAGGACCCCTACCATACACACACGCACACGCTGCATGCTAACCTTCCTCCCAGTGACCTTTCACCCCACAGACAACAGCCTAGCAGATGTACGAGCAATGCCTTCTGTCTGTCTGCGCCCCCCACTCTCAGCTCTCTCTCTCTCCCTCTCTACCTCTGTTTTTCAATTTAATTCAGTTAAATCTAGTGTTCTTTTATTGGAATGAAAAATACGGGTGCATTTATATTCTTAAAGCTTCAGGGCCATAGTTTTTCGAATGAAGAATAATAGAAGAATTAGGGAACAGAACATTGTTTCACTCTTTTTCTGCTTATTTAATTTACTTTCTCTCTCCGGCTCGGAATTTCTCCCTGCAGTACTCATATATAAGGCAGAAAGCAGACATGCCTAGAGAGCAAGTGCATATTTATGAAGTATGTGGTGCTTGCGTGTGTGTGTGTATGTGTGTGTGTTCAGCAGACCATTACGGACATGGGAGGGTTGTGTTAGTACTATATATCCTCTCTCGGAGGATCGCCGCTCCAAATGACCGAGCGAACAACTGTGCTTCTGCCCCCAGACTGAACGATTTGCCATATGGCCTCTTAAAGACCACTCAGACCTGGATCCCAAATCACACACCCACATGGACACACACTTGCTATCATTGGTGCACCCAAGACACACTCCTAACCTGGCCTACTTTCATGTGCTACATAGCAAAGTTCTGTTTCTACGCCTTTGCCCTGAACATCCATCCTGTTATGACATGGCATTGCACGCATCTATATAAACAAGCATTAAAACTGTTTGGAAAGAGAAATAAAAACCCACAACGTCACTCTTTCTTTGCCCCTTTGCCTTCTGGCGCTACTTTTTCTATCAGTCCTCCCTCTCACATTCCTATTTTTCCTCCCGGGTTTATGTGCTTAAGCCATTATTCCTTTAGAAGCAAACAAACAAGTGTCTTAGATGACCTTGATTTTGAGCAAACAGGTTAAAACAGTACCGTAATACCGCATCTTTGTTCCTTTACCTAGTCCTGAGATCTGACCTTGAATCACTGATGTAAATAATAAGCAAACTTTCGGGATCAGTATCCAGCATCTTGTCGTCTTCATTATTTAGCTCGACCATGTGGTGTGTATCACGGTATCCCAAAGCCTCCAGGTACAAGCATTATGTCTTAAAGCTGACAAGCAAGCAAGAGATTAACAGAATAAAGAACGAAGATAGAAGGCAGTACAAACAGATCGGGTTTCTGAGCAAGGCCAAAGAGCAGCTGGTAGGCCTGGTGCTGCATACAAAAGCTTACCCACCTTCCCTCTCTATCTGGCTGTCTCTTTATGATCTCTACATCCTTTATCCCAGCCTTACTTCTGCACGTTGTCTGTCTACGAGTCCTTTTCTTTTTACGCCTCATTCTGTTTTCACCGTCTCATCTTTACTTTTTAATCCCCCTTCAGACCATTTAGCGATGCGCGCCTGTATTTATGGATGCCTCCTTTTGTATCTCGGCAATCGCTCTTTCTTTCATGAATCAGCCCTGTTTTGCGTTTGTTCTTTACAAGAACCGTCATAATGGGAGAAAAAAATGGAAGGATAAAATCAAACCCTGCCAGGGTAAAAGAAAAGAAGAAAAAGAAGAAAAAAAACTTGGCAAAAAGCAGTGGTGAAGAGAGGAACACAAAGACTCACTGTTGATTTATTGAGAAAAAGGAAACTGTTGGCCACTTGTAAAATTATAAAGAGCGAAAAATCGATTTATTAGCACTTTTTCCCCTCATACGTATGGAATCTATTGTAATCGTGATCCCCGAGTAAAAGTTGAACTCTTAGATTCCCGTCTCGGTAAGCTATTTTGGATCTAACGTAATTATATCCGTATGTTAATCCGTTTTAAATCACATCAGTTTAGAAGGATTCAAAATATCCCCTGGATTGAGTCCCACTCCAGAGCCAGCTCCTAGCTCCTTTCATCTTCACGTCCCCTTCCACTTTATAGGGTCCCTATTCACTCTCCCATTCCCTAACCTCTTTAGACTCCCTATTCCTTTTCAGTCAACAGAGGTTTGCAATCCCTTTCCAGCTCCCACTCCTTTTCCATACCTGCCGAGTCTGCCTATCTTCATCCAGCTTCCTATTCTTTCCAGTCTTCAGAGGTGCACGCTACAGAGGCTTGTTATCCACTTCCAATCTACAGAGTCTTACTATTCCCTCCCTTTTCAGTCTACATAGGCTCCCCATCTACTTCCACGTCTAGAGAACCTACATTTTTCACCTCCCTAGCGCCTAACTATAAGATGATGGTGAGTCTCTGTAGACTGGAAGGTTATTGAGTTCTAAACGGATGCATTGAGCCAATATAGACTAGAAGGAGGTAAGGATAATGACTCTAGAATGTTAGACGATGGTTACGTGAAAAAAGGTGGACTCTGCAGATCTTGTAGGACATTGTGAGGCCTTGTAGACTGTACAGAGATAGAGAATTGGGGAAAAAATGTAATGGTGTGGTGGAAGAGGACATGGAGCCTCTGTAGACTATGAGGGGATGGTGAGGTACAAGAAAATGGTGAGGCTCTGTAGACTGTGAGGTCCTGGAGACATGGAAGGAGATTTTACGTCTGTATGAATGGTAATTGTACATGTGTCTTGACATGCTGTGCTAATGATGAATAAACTTGGCTTGACTTGATTTGGATGGCTCCAGAACAGACGCTGCCTACAGTATGTCCATCCATTGTACAGAGGATATATGGCTATATTACCTTTCAGTCTATAAAGATCTTTAGTCTTGTCCAAAGTTCTATCCACAACCAGTCTATAGTGTTTCACCATCTACTCAGCCCAACTGTCTTTTTCGCCTCCATATCACCTAGCATTCTACAGATAGCCCTTATCATGAGCTACCTGTATCTTTCTAGTCTATAAAGGCTGAATATCTGCTTCCAGATTTCTGTTGACTTCCAGATTCCAGACCCAGCCCATTGGTGACCATCCAGGTCACCAGTTGACAATCCAGGTCACCAACTTTCCAAGTCATCAATTTTCCACTATACAGAGGTTCCCTAAGACCCTCCAGCTGCCCATGTACTTCCAAGTTCCACAGGCTCACTATCCCTGTTTCTAGGCTAAAAAATCTTCTTACTCTTTCCCACCTTTTTTTATTCCATTCCTATCTACAATATCACACTACCCCGTCCCATTCAAATCTTTCTTCCAGCTCTGCATTCCTTCACAGGTCTATGAAGCTCTTCTATCTATTTTTCACCTCCTAATCCCCTTGCAGTCTACAGATGGTCATTATCAATAGCTCGAGTAGTTCCCTATCTCCTTCTATTCTACAAGATGTTAGATATCCCTATCCAGGTCTCCAGTGCCACCCAATCTTCAGAGCCTCCCCATTCTTGTTGCATCTCTTACGGTCTCCAAACGCTTCTGGTCATCTTCCAGAACATTCTTTCCTGCAAGCCTACAGAGGCTTGCTATCTCATCTGTGTACAGTACTGTATATACAACCCTCTATCTTTTTCACTGCGTTCCCCACAAGCAGTCTACACATGGTCATTGTCATTAGTTTCCTACGTCCTTCTCGTCCATAGACACTTAATATCTCCTTCCAGGTCTCTAGTATCACTTTAAAGGTTTCTTAATCTACATTCTGGTCTATTCTACAGAGGCTTATTGTACCTTTGTGTAACTTGCTATCCACTTTGCAGGTTTCAGGGGCACCCTGTTTCATCCCTCCATCACCTTCCAGTCTATAAAGTTTCCCCATCCTTATTCCATTCCTCTATGTCCTCCCAGTCCACAGAAGCACTCTTGTTTCTTTCACGTCTTTGTTGTCGGTCTATAAAAGATCCTTGCTCTCTTCCTGCTCCCTGTGCACTTCCACGTCTACACACTATCTGCTTCTAAACCCCTTATCCCCTTGCTGTCTACGTGAGCTATTTGAGCTTCTATCACCTTCCGGTCTGTCAAGACTCAGAATCTCCTTCCAGCTTTTCCAGTACCTTTCAATCTACACAGCCCCACTATCCTGTTATAGCTCTCCATCCTTATGCCAGCTATAGACCTTCCCATGTCCTTCCAGTTCACCATACCCTTTCAGTCTACACTGGCTTCCTAAGTTGATTCCTCTCCCTATTCCGTGCAATTCTGCAATTGTATATGATGCGTATCACGTTTCAGTTTAGAGGAACTTAGTGGAGACTGGAGTCCATATATCCCCTGCCACCTCCCTCGATCTGTATAGCCTACACATCTGTATAGC
Organism: Chrysichthys cranchii; assembly: GCA_030068335.1. NCBI lineage: Eukaryota > Metazoa > Chordata > Actinopteri > Siluriformes > Claroteidae > Chrysichthys > Chrysichthys cranchii. The sequence continues at coordinate 2,699,253 of JAQMCW010000002.1, forward strand.
TGCCTCTCTTTAACATCTTTCATTTACATTTCTTCAGTGTATCCTATTCCAGCTCATCTATTTTTTTTTTTTTCCAGGTAAACAAAGTCTCCTCATTCCTAGCAACTTTTGATTTCCTTTCAGTCTACAGGGTCCTTAGTGTCTCCCAGGTCCTGAACCCCTTTAGTCCACATAGGCTCCCTGTTATCCTCAGGCCCCAATCTCCTGCTAGTCTTCAGAGCTTTCCTATCTTCTTCCAACTCGAATCCTCTGCTAGTATACAAAGGTTCCTATCTTCTTCCAGCATACAATCCCCTTTAAAGCTCATAATACCCTTCTGGTCTACAGAGACCCACTGGCCATTTCCAGCTTCCTATCTCCTGCCAGCCTACAGAGTTTTCCTATTTCACAAAACACTTCCAATCCCCAGTACAGTCTCCAGAGACTCCGTGTCCCCATACCCTTGTCCCAAATCATTATAAAAGCCTGCTTATCCATAGTCATTTAGTGACTTATTGAAGACTGCTCTCAAATTATATTTCTTCAAAGCTTGGAGGCCCAAATGCATTTATTTTGACATTAGGCTTGGGATAATGTCATTTATTTACACGCACGTGCCTAGTTCCTGAATGGGGCCTAATATTAGATTAAAACATGATATTATACACTAATTGTCTCAAATCACATAGCAATATCCGAGATTCGATGTTTTTCACGGTGGGTGTAACGAGGAAATCTCATAACAAGGTTTTATGAACTGTTCTGGGAGTTCTGTAGGTAAGTGCTATATAAAATTTTCAAAAGTGGTACAGGCTTTGAGGACACAGAAGGAGATTGCATCATGGTATTTTCACAATTTAAAACTTAAGGAGATGCATCAATTTAAACAAAGCACTGTTAAGGGTCATCAGACGCAACATCCAGATTAGCATCTACATCTGATTAAAAATGTGTGTGTGTGGGTGTGTGTGTGTGTGTGTGTATAAATGTGTGTATGTGTGTGATTTTTAGAAGTCTCCTGGAGGGCTAATGATGGAGAGGCAGAGAGGAGAAGACCTTACCATCACAGCATGATTTATAATGCAGGCATATTTAGCTAATCAGCCAGGAGCTTCCCGCACAACTGAGGAGAATGAATGATGAAAGAGATGCATACTGACGTGTGTGTGTGTGGGTATGTGTGTGCTTGTTCATGTGTATGTGTGTTAGGTTGACAGAAAGGTTTAACAAGAAGGCCAAAGGCAATAAAGAAAGAATTCTGACAGAAAAATGAAGCAGCAAAAAAGCATATTTCATATTATCGCCTCGTGACTCCCCAAGACCCGATCCCATCTCGACATTCTGCATTATTCTCGCTTTCTGTTATCAGATTGACATTATGATGAGGTTTTACTTACTTTCTCAGAGTTCACAAAGTGAAAAAGAGAGAAACGCTAGAGGCCATGAGTCACAGTACAGTTAGACCCATGCATATGTGTGTGTGTGTGTGTGTGTGTGTGTGTGTGTTTTGCCTGGTGTTTGTATTCAGGACATCTGGAATTTATAAATACTGAAAGAACGTGTTCTGGGGTGCTTTCCCCCTTGAAATCCAAACGTGCTAGATAAAATCTAATGTTTCTCTGTGGACATCTAGCATGCATTTTCGAGGAATATTTGTCCGTAACGGAATGCATAAATATGAAACCTGTAACCAAAACCAGTGATGTATAGTGGTATAGAAATAGAATATTGAATTTCAATGGAAACGACTGTGCTACAGTAGGCTCAGCCAGGGCGAATAAAATATGTACAAGGCGCATGCATTATTACACATGTGTCAAGTGTGCAAAGAGGTTTTCACCTAGTATTAGTAAGATAACTATTAATAATTCAGCAATACTCTATATAGTGCAGCGACGCAGCATTAAAACAAACAGTGAGAGATCGGTACAGCGCTGGATGGGATGCAGGTCATTATGTAAGGAATATTACACATTCCATTTTTCATCCAGCTGTAGTTACACTTGGTCGTGCGTTTTTAGACGGCTTGTAAGCTTGTTATTGAGAAACCACAAAATGCAACATTTTTCATCCTGAAGACTTTTCTTTGGCCTTGCCTTACCTTTGACTCATACAAAGCATCGACCCTGGACTCCTTTTTGCTTGTATATGCTAAATAAAAGCCTCCTTCGAGAAAATTTCACCTTATCAAGAATAAACTTTCCTGGTAGATGGCTGCATTGACTGTGGACTTCAGAAAACACAGTGGACCAACACCAGCAGATGACATGGCACCCCAAATCATCACCGATTGTGGAAGCTTCACACTGGACTTCAAGCAACGTGGATTCGATGCCTCTCCACTCTTCCTCCAGACTCTGGGACACCAGGAGTGGCTTGAGACGAGGGGTGCAGCATTTGTAGCCCATGTCTAGGATTCGTCTGTGTGTGGAGGCTCTTGGTGTGCTGGTTCCAGCCTCAGTCCACTCCGCTTGGTTGGCCGGTGGACTTGCCTGGCCCGGGCCCCGTGGAGGGTCTGTGGGGCACTGTTGGGGTGGGGGGTTGGCGAACAAATCAACGTCTGAATTTGATTTTGGACCGACCGACGAACAAATCCTCGACTGACGTACAAGAAGCCGACCCACGCTTAACACCACAGACTTTAAGTTCCGGTCAAGCACTCGTGGTGTGAACGTGTTCGATGCATTTTTCCGTTGTGTTTCTCTGCATTTTTGCTCTATA
>JAQMCW010000002.1:2959474-2969479 GCA_030068335.1 Chrysichthys cranchii
CAGCCATTACAACAGTCCGGGTGCTGAATTGGCCGCCTGCAGTCCAGATCTTTCACCTATAGAGAACATTTGGCGCAATGGTCTAACTCTGCAGTACCTGAGTGAACTACTGGTCTTTTATGATCCACCACACTTCCTTAGATCAAAAAGCGGAGGTAATTTGATGGTACCTAGAACAGTGAAGGCTACAGCAGGGGGAAGAGCTTTCTCTTCTAAAGCCCCACAGTTATGGATTAACCTTCCAGTTAGTGTTTGGGGATCAGACACAGTCTCGATGTTTAAGTCTAGACTGAAAACATATTTTATTAATAGATTTTTATTTGGTATCTGAGAGATGGTTTAATGGAAAGCCTTTCCCTAAGAATGGAGGTTATGATGACAGTAAAGGGGGATAAATCTGGAATGGAATTTTCATGAAGAACATATGGATGTGATGGTCAGGTGTCCATAAACCTTTGGTCATATAGTGTATACCACCATTTTACATTTTCAAATGATGTAAATAAATGGATTTTATTTACTCTTAAAGCTTTTCTTGGAGTTTTGAAGGTATGTTGGATGATGGTAAGGAGCCGGTGCAACTAAAAGAGTGTTACTAGCAGTTAGTCTGCATAAAGAAAAAGAAAGAAAGAAAGAAAGAAAGAAAGAAAGAAAGAAAGAATTCCCTGGAACATCACAAGCTAAGGCCCTATACGTGTACAGATGTTTTTGGAAATATTATTTTAACTCCTCCGTTTTTTTTACATTAGTCCCACAAGCAATGTATAAACAAAAAGCGTATTTGTAACCTGTAGTTTTTAGAATGTTATACAATATAAAGTGTCAGAATTTCACTGTGTGAATGTTTTCCCAGGTTAGCCATACATGCATTTACTGATAGGACTTCTACGTTTGTTTCCTTTCTCTTCTTTTTTTTGTAAATCAAAGAAAATTTGTTTTCTTCCTTGAAGGCAAAATTCTGAGACTCCACATACGGAGGTGGGAGGTCAGGGGCGGAGCCTCCAGTGTCTTTACCTCTCAGTACGGCCCCTCGTGCTCAGTTGGACTTTAAGACAGTTTGTGGAAAGGACTTGTTCATGCATAAAGCTGGGGTTTAAGATGGTGCTGCTGATGTGGATTACAGTAGGGCTTTTTATTCATACTGGTAAGTGATCATGGTTATAATATACATCATTTATATTGCAATATGCACATTTTCACAAAAAAAAGAACAAATCAAGCACAACTGCTGAAATAATTACTTGTTTTGGGGTTTTTTTTTTTGTTTGTTTTTTTTATTTTGTTTTGGGTTTTTTTTATTTGTATCACTAAGTGCGTGTTTTCTTCAAAAATCCAGTCGACTCATTTATATTATTGCCATTATTTTCTAATATGACCAGGCTACGTACATTTCTATCCTGATTAAAATCTTACTTGGAAGTAAATTTTTTGAATGCAGCCATCTGATTCCAATTCCAAATCATATGGTTACAGAGGCGACATGTATAACTAGTGAAGCCATACAGCATTTTACTGAAAGTCTTAAAAGTTTTGTGCATTATGCATAACAATGTTTTTGGTTTTTTTGTTGTTGTTTTTTTTGTTTTGTGGCCCTAACGTTAGATTCTGCTCAAACGAACATCATCAATCAGCCGAACTCCGTGATCTCTGCTGCTTCTGGTGATAACGTGACTCTACACTGCTTTCGAACAGAAGAAGGAAACACCGAACCCATCATTTGGTACAAACAAGTAATAGGACACGAGCCACGTGTAATAGTCACAGTTCATAAACTAGCACCGAATCCAGTCTTTGAAAAGGAGTTCAAATCGCCGAGGTTTACTGTTGAGGACTTAAAAGAGAGCTGCAACCTGAAAATGACCGACGTGGAACCATCAGATGAAGCCACGTATTACTGCGGATTAAAAAAGATTATAATTACATTTGGGAAAGGAACATTTTTAGCAGTCAGAGGTAAGAGTTTCTGTAAGGCACCAATTTCATTCCTCTCAATAATGTGCATTTCTTATGTAATGCTGTGATGATCGTACTCTTAAGTGAGTAAATTCATGTGTTGAGAATTCTCTCATTATCCTATATCCTTATCTTTACTTACTTGCATGAATTTAAAAAATAATCATAAATACCAGTATGCCATGTACCTATAATCTGGTCAGGTTTAGCAAGCACATCGGAGTGCCGTACCTTGTTCCCATGGTGTACAGTGTACAATTTTACAGCATATACATATATTTTTTTTTTCAAATAGCAAAAACTAGTTGAAACAATTTCTATAAGGCACCATGTGCATTTAATATTTAATGCTGTAAAGATTTAAATTTGTGTTATCGTAAATCACTTGTCTTTACTGCAGATTCATTTATACTGTATAATATTGTATAGAGCAGGAATTTATATTTATTCCTATTTTTATTCTTGTCATGTTTCGAGACTTGTGCCATGATCCCGTGGCATAAAGTAAACCTATATATATATATGTCTATATTATGGACTGAGCAGGTAGTGGAGATGTAAAAGTGTCCCAGATGGGCGTGTGGGACTCGGTTCCTGCAGGAGCGTCAGTGACTCTGCAGTGCTCGGTTCTCTCTGAGAGCAGAGCAGCAGAACTCCAAGTGCTCTGGTTCAGAGCTGCTCCACCACAATCCCATCCTCAAATCATTTACACTCATCACAACAGCAGCCGTCAGTGTGAGAGCGGCTCTTCCACACACACCTGTGTGTACAACTTGTCCAAGAACATCCTCAGCCTCAATGATACTGGAACTTACTACTGCGCTGTGGTCGCGTGTGGGAGGATCATTTTGGGGAACGGGACACAGGTACAACTGAGTAAGAAAAACATTTCTCAGAACATTATGACATTTTGTCTAGTTATATTTAATTATTTAAATTATTGTAAAAATTATAATATTGCCATGATGGCAGGGAGATAAAGGTATTGTTTCATCATTGTTATTATTTTTGTGCTACAGGAGAATCTGGGGATCCTGTAGTGATCTGGCTCGCTGTAGCTCTGGCTGTGTGTGTGGTTGTGATCTCTGTTCAAGCTGCTTTATTCTGTAAATGGAGAAACCATGAACAACACACAAGTAAGTGTTCCAGAGCGTAGCAATATTTATTTAAACCATAGTTTGCTTTGAATTAACCCTGGAAAACCCAGACCACCTTATTGTAATAGGAAAAATATCTCCATTGGATAAAATGATGATACAGACTCAGTGAACCCAAATACAGGTAACAGGTGGGTTTTTTTATTAACCCTTTCCTAGTACATGTGATGAAGTGGTCCGTATGAGACCTCCTGGATTGTCCACTAGTGTCCACCAACCAGTGAGTGGGTTGAATATAAGGGTGAAATAAACATTAGGACCCCAGGGATGCTAGAGGGTTACTAAATGAGTTTTTCTAGATTTACTTCATGATATAAGTTCAGCTTTGTCCATATGATTAGACCAGCTCTGGATAAAATAAAATAAATCATAAGTTATGTAAAATGTTCTAAATGAAGTAAATGTTCAATTATTTTTCATCAGAGAAACAAAGTGGTGTGAAAAATCCTGAACAAACAAACACCCAGGTACTGTAAATAACTCATAATAATAATAATAATAATAATAATAATAATAATTATTATTATTATTATTATTATTATTATTATTATTATTATTATTATATAATTTCCCTTACTTCTTATTTTATTGTCATGATTTATTTCTAATTTAGTTTTTATTCTGGCAGGATCCTGACTCCGTGGAGCTGAATTACGCTGCCTTACATTTTAATGAAAAGAAAACCAAAAAAAGGCCAGAAAAGAGAGGACGGCCCCAGGACAGCGTGTACTCTGAAGTCAGATCTCTCACCATTACTTAGATCATACGGATTCTTTTTGTATTTTTTATTTTTTTATAGAATTTTTTTGTTTTCGAATGTGTTTGGGTCTGTTCAGGAATAAATTGAAAACTGGTGATCTGTTCATCTCACTTTAATCTCTGCGATGCCCGTCAAATAAATCATGATATTATAAGTGCAAAATATGTTTATAAATTAGGAAAGGACAGAAATCGGACTGACAGTTGACACGATGCTGAGGGAAAAGGTGTGCATAAGAAAGCGCTCCTGTTTTATTTCCAAACTTTCAAGAATTTGAAGAAAATGAATTACTCATTAAACAAGTGAACACTATAAAAGGACACACAGTTCACACATCATACACACACAGTCCATAAACAGTCTTAGTGTTTTTCTTTTGACTTTGTGCATTTTATGCTATTTTTGCCCTGATGCAATGCAATGGACTGTTCTTTTAGACCATTTCCTGTTGTACATGACCATCGCTCGCTTTGACATGTGCTTTGGGATTATTTGAAACCTGCCGCTGATGCAGCTACCCATGTGTGCTCTGATCTTTCACATTTCAGCATGTACAGCTCATAAGGGTTTAACACAATAACCCAATCTGTGTTTGTATCTGTATGTGTTTAGTTCACCAAATATCTGTACAGGTGCTCCCCTAGTTACGATGGCCCAGCTTATGATTTTTCAAAGTTATGATGACGACTGCAAAATTGCAAAATATTTAGAAAATATTTAAGATTCACAGGCAGGCATCGCTGACAGGCCAGCATAACAGTGTATAGCGTACAATACGTTCGGACGACACCCGGAAGTACAGGGATGACACCCGGAAGTACGTGGACGACGCCCAGAAGTACGCGTCTCTCGCCTTGCGTGATGCCTCACTCTCTCCTGCAACTCACAGAGTTAACTTGTGTATCAGTGTACCGTACAGTGCATTACTGCATGTTTTTTGTGTGCGTCAAGAGCTAATTTTAATCCAAAAGCATGTCTTCTAAACACCCCTGCAAGTCTGCTCCTCGGTAGGCTAGGCTAAGCTAGGCTAAGATACCAAACCTACCTAAGCTAGGCTAAGCTAGGCTAAGCAGTGGTTCGACATACCGTATTTTCCACTTATGATGGGGATAGCGAAACGCATCTCCATCATAACTTGAGGACTACCTGTACTTGTATATAGAGTCGAGCCTGAAGTGGGTATGGCCTGAAAAGAAATGGTTTTTACTACTATTCTTCATCCTAGCATCATCCTACGTCACACAGGGTCCGCTGTCTCACAAGCCACCTTGGCATTGCATCATCTGATGCGACCATGGAATACCCCAATCGACGTGTTCCTCCGTCTGCTGTTAACGCGCTCATGTACACACTCACACTTATGGGCAATTTAGAGCAGCCAAGTCACCTAACATGTGTGTCTTTGGACTGTGGAAGGAAAACCACGCAGGGACGGGGAGAACATAAAAACTCCACACAGAAAGACGCCCAGGATCGAACCAAGGGCCTTCTTGCTGTGAGGCAACAGTGTTAACCACTGCACCACTGTGCCACCCTAAAAGGTTTATACCACCAACAGGCCACCACAAGTCTAGGACCCGTTTTTTGCATCTTTTCATCCCCAGGCATTCCCATATGTTTAAGTGACAAAACAACCTATTTGCCTATCTCACATTTCCTTTTATATCGCAAACGCACGAGCTACCTAGCCACACAGCCTCCTACAGACCTGGATACAAGTCTCGATTTGTGCAGAACAGATGCATACATCCGTTGTTTCCTCTCCTTCAGCACGTCATCCTACAGCTGTTGTAACTAGCCCTTGAAATCTGGCAGATCAGCACTGGGTTGAAGTTGACATCCAGGCTGAACTTACACATGTTCGACTAGGGAAAGATCAGGGCACCACTCCAAACGCAGCTGACTCTGCTCTGGTGTTAATGGGAGCCTGCGCATAGGTGAGGAACGCATGCTCAAGACATGGTGTGGGATGAAACAAGGTGTTGTAAAGAGCCCAATACCTGTGGCTGGATGGCACTCGTAGATGTCATAGGGTTCTGTAATGCTGGGTGGACAATTCAGCCATCCTCCCTTGGTGTGGTCTGTTTTTGGCAACTGGAACTTTCACAACTAGTGTGGGTGCCCTCATGTACCCATTGCTTCCAACATTGGGCCACTGTGACATCTGTTTGACCCACATGCCAGGCAATTGCACATTCTGACCACCAAGCCTGATGCAAACCCACACTGCAACCCTACCAAACGCATCTCCAACACATCCTCTGTGCCTGGTGATCTTCACTCACTGTTTTGGCTGACGGTTGGATGCTCCGGCAACTGCCTGATCACACTATCACGCCACTCATGATGCCAAAATCTATACCCTCTGGTGCCCATTCTAGACGTGCCAGCTCCTTGCAAATCGAATCATTTATATACCCATCACTGGTTTGCATATGCACCAAATTATGTCCAAATTGGACCGTTCCTTCTGGGTGCTTCATTTTTTTTTTGTCAGTGAGTGTATATACCATCAAAGTAAATTAAATGATAAAAAAAAAGTGTCCGAACACTTATTTCCCCTCACTTGGACTCATTAATTATTCATGACATGCTACATGCAGAGGTTCATAAAGTTCTTTTTCCCCTTGTGGTCACTTCTACAATTAAATACCGTACTGTGCTTAATTCTGCCCATATAAAACCCAGGACTGTATGACTACTTTAATATTAATGTCGTATTATATTTAATAACTGTATTGTATTGTTTTAATGACCGTATTGTATGGAATATGATATTGTAATAATACTGTATAATGAACTGATTAGGTTTTGGTGTTGGTCCAAACAAAGCCAAGGTCACCCCAAGGTCAGATTTCAGAAAATATTTCTTTGTAATAGCTACCATCCTGTATGTTTTACGGGTATCTCAGGCTTACAGATGAGCAACTAGAAAGACGAGACTTGTTAGCAGTGAAGGCGTCCCTATGAACACTTTTGAACGTTTTGGTTTTTTTTATTTTTTAGTATCAATGAGTTACCATGTAATACACTGCCTATTAACCAAGAGCTAACCTTCAGCTCTATCAGTGAGCTAACGTCTTCAGAAAAGCTGCCCTTTTGTACAAAAGCTTGACCTAAAAGGGAAAATGTTGACTTGAAGAAGGGTTTTTTTCTTCTAGTGCCATTTTCATTGCAGTGACTTATGGGAGGAGAAACTCACAGGAAGTTTGTGATGTCAGAACTACACAAGATAAACCTTAGACTTGAATTGAAACGTGCTCAGTTTGACCATATGGCAGCTCCTCAACCAGACATGCAGTACCCAGACCTCAGGATGATAATGCTGATGTGGATTAAAGTGGTGCTGTTTAGTAAGTTTGGTAAGTGCAGATGTTTTGTGATGTTTTCTCTTTTCGATTCCAAGACAGAGAATTTCATACTAAGTATAAAGCAAAAAAACAGTAAACAAGTAATCAGCTCCAAGATGCATAAAAATTCAGTACTGAATTTTGAATGTATTCTTCACATCATATACCCCAGATGTTATTCTTTCCGTTCTATGCATCTTCCCAGCTGCTTTGTCATGTCTTTTGGAGGATTTTGCTCAACATATTCAGATCAATATACTGTATTTGCTTAGCATATTTCCATTTGGTCCAACTGGCTTGTTTGATAACCTGTAGAATTATTAACATAATTACAAGACGTAACATGCCCAGTTTAGTTGCTGTTCATTAGACATCATTAAATCATTTTATCTTCAAACCTTACATTCTTATACAATCATACAATTTCTATAGCAAATAAAAAGCATACAGAAATTGTGTTTGACTTAGAAGTTTAAATCTTTTCTATACTGTCTTGTACAATATTTTCATGATCTTTCTTTCTTTCTTTCTTTCTTTCTTTCTTTCTTTCTTTCTTTCTATCTTTGCTCATTTGTTTGTATGTTTGTTCTCTGGCTCCTCACTTTAGTTCCTGCACAAACGAATGGCGTCCATCAGCCGAACCTGGCGATCTCTGCTACGGCTGGTGATACTGTGACCCTCCAGTGCTTTCTGCAGGGAGAACTAAACTCCGAACCCGTCGTTTGGTACAAGCAAACCACAGGACACGAGCCTTCCTTAATCACTGTGGTTCAGAAAGTCCAGGATCCGATTTACCATAATAAATTCAATTCTTCAAGGTTCAGAATCGTGAAAGGAAGCAAGAGCTGTCATTTGAAAATAATCAACGTGGAACCATCAGACGAGGCCGTGTATTACTGTGGCTCGATTACATTTTACACAGTATTCGGAAATGGGACGTTTCTGTCAGTGAAAGGTAAGAACGATAATTATAATTAAAATTAGTTCTGTAGGTATTGCTTAAGATTTCGATTTGGACAAATGAAGCAACGTGGAAATGACATGATGATAAGTAGTATTATACAAAAAAAAAGTGGTAATTAATTATGTACAGTTAATTACTTATGTGTGTACGAGATGTGATATCGCCTGCGTACAATTGTTTAAAAGCCACGTTGTGTAATCTGGGACAAAATCTGGATTAGACATGTGATTAACGCATATTTTCCGGTGATTGGTTGAATTTATTGTTGTTATAAGAACATGTTTTTACAGTGTTACGCTATGATGGCTTTCAATGAGAATTCGTTCGCTGGGTTGCTAACAGTTGCCGAAAAAAACAAGCGTATATTTAAGGATTCAGCACCAGTGTTTTGGTATATACTAATTTATTGGTATAAATCTGTTCCAGGAAAGTGGTTTTGAAGCAATTTGTACGTGCACCAAAGCAATTTTTATCATCAGAAAGCACTGAAATTCAATTAATTTGTTCACAAGCTGACCAATTAATATTTTTCTAGTTAATGTTCTGGATTTCATCATAAAAACCTTAAAGAAAAACACAGTATACAGTAAACCCTCGTCTTTCGCTGGGGGTCATGTTCCGAAACTTTCCGTGAAAGACGAAAATCCGCGATGCACAGACGCCACCCCTAAATGTTTTTTTTATTTTAACAGTTTAAGCCCTAAATGATCCTCCGACACTATTTAAACACTTTCCAGACACAATTAAACACATAAAGAAAACATTTGCGAGCATACAGCGAAGTGAATTTTGTGTAGAATTCGTAGAAACGTCACATGCGAGTGATGCTACGGCCGAAGAACTGGGATGTTGGTGAATGCTTGTTGCATACGCGTCGTATCCAGCAGCCAATCACAACCAAGGTTAAATGAAAAGGGCATTCCAATTGGCCTAAATGTCAACCGTGATATAGCGCGGGGTTACTGTAGTAAAAAATACATTACTAATAAAAGAAACGTATTAACTAAAGTAAAAATCAGCATACAGGAGGGTAAAATCAAGTTCACACTTTGCGTACCTTTGTAAGGGGGAGTTCGGGTGTGAAGGAATGGAAAAGAGGAAGGGCTGGGGGGTTCCGGGACTACTGTTTGGACTTTATGGCTATAAAGCGCTGAGAGCGCGTCTGAACACCGCTAATGGATGCTAGAGACCGATATGTACACATTGTCTCCCTGTCCTGGGGGGCTTGGGATGACATAGAGTTAAGATGGCGTCGATCAAGGAATCTGTTCGTCGGCTAAAATTTTTATGCGAACCAATGCATTTTTTTTATGAAATTTTTGGTCGCGAACCAAATTTATCAGAGCTAGTAATTATGGAAAATCAATTACCATCATTGTATAATTGTTCAATTAAAGACTATATTAATGTTTCAGACTAAACGCGGTTTTGGTGCACAAAAATACACCAGATTGAAGATCTTAACTAACACTTTACTTAAACCTGACATTCGGATACTGACATAACAATGTCATAGTCATGTCTTGGAGAATGCCATGTGCTTTTTTGGGTCTGTCTGAACTGTGAGAGGATCAAACATTATCACAGCCATCATGACAAATCCCATAACCTCTAAAGGTAATCTAATGGTCTTATAGCACTAGGCATAACCTGTAGGGGTTAATAATGTAGCATTTAATTCAGGTCTTAGTGTCCAACTGTGTACGTATATTCCACTGATATTCCAGGTGATGGAGATGTAAACGTGTCGGTGTCCCAGATGGGCGTGTGGGACTCGGTTCCTGCAGGAGCGTCAGTGACTCTGCAGTGCTCGGTTCTCTC
>JAQMCW010000002.1:3056426-3074842 GCA_030068335.1 Chrysichthys cranchii
TCACTACCATTTCCACTTTCTTGGGACCCGTAATGAAGCTTATAGAGCAAAAATGCAGAGAAACACAACGAAAAAATTCGTTGAACACGTTCACACCGAGTGCTTGAGCGGAAATGAATGTTCGTGGCGTGAAGCGTGGGTCGGCTGTCTGCACGTCAGTCAAGGATTTGTTCATCAGTCGGTACAAAATCTGCCCGGGCATTTAGTTCGTACGTCGATTTGTTCACCATCCAACATGTTCGCGAGCCGAGAGTCCACTGTACTGGGTCAAAAGGTATTGAACATCTAGTACGTTTCTATAGTGACTTCTATGGCAACTCAAAGTGGCTTTATTTATTTTAAAACAACAAAACAAAACACAGCCCCTTTGCAAGTACGAGGAACGAAACACCGGAAATGCTGTTATTTAAAAACAATTTCTAGAATCTCTGCTTCAGGTTGGCCATCACGACAACCTGGCGGCGCTGATTACGTGTCCATGTGCGTTATTTCTTACATAAAGCCTAATAAAAGCTGTAGAATATATGCACGGTCATGCTGGGTAGTTCACACCAGCGAAACGTGCATCTCTCCCACACAGCCGTCCCGAATAAGTCACGAGTGCGAAAGCCGCTACCCATCATAATTGCAGGACTTGTCCTCAGAGCCCGAGAGCTCAGACAGAAAGTCAAGAGTTGTTTTAGTCATTGGGTAAAGCGGTGTGAGGAAGCTGCATAACGAGCACGGTTATACACTCCTACCTTGACCATCTTATCCCAGCCGGAGGACACGATGATGGGGTTGTTGCTGTTTGGGGAGAATCGCACGCAGGACACCCACTCCGAGTGGCTCTCGTCCTGTGGGAGACGAATTCACAGGTCTCAGAAGACAAGAGAACAAACACTCATTCATAGATTTGCTGAAAAATCTGATACTAAACAGCTATCATCAACTGGGTTCTAAATAAAGGGGTTTAAGTTTGAAGAAAGTCATCATTGCCTCGAAATCAGGGTGCGACTGGTTAAATAAATAAATAAATAAATAAATAAATAAATAAATAAATACAAAGATGGCAAATTTTTAAAAAGTAAATTATTAAAAAAAAAAAAAAAAAAAAGTCTGCAATAAATAAATAGTCAAAACAAACGCTTACCTTTAAAAAAAATAATTTTTTTAAAAAGGGCCTGCAAAAACTTTTTAAATAAATAAGTAAATAAACAAGCAAACCATTTTTTTTAAAGTCTGTAGAAATAAATACATTTAAAAAAAAAAAAAAAAAAAAGGTTTGCAAATTTTTGTTTAAATAGACAATAAAAAAAAGTCTGCAAAATAAATAAATTCATAAATAAATAGATAGACAAGCAATTTAAAAAAATGTCTGCAAATATATAAAAAAAAAAGAAACAAACAAAAACAATTTAAAAAGTCTGCAAAAATAAAATAAAAAAATAAATAATAATTGAACAATAACAATAATAATAAAAAAAATAAAAGTCTGACGGCCAACATTATCAGGCGATAAATAAACGCGCCTTCGACTATGACCGTACTAAAATATTGCAACTTGTACAAAAACAGTCAAAACAGGTCCAAATGTACATTAATAAATATTTTGCCCCATGTACACAACAAGCAGTTGAATTCGGCAGATATGCCTAACTACACGACTTTTCATTTGGAAAGACGTACATTTATTAGTTTAGAGGTTAAGAAATAGCATACATAATTCAAAAATTGTCTAATCCATCTTCGTGACTCAGACAGCGCGAATGCAAAGTTAAGAGAACGCTGAAATACATCAAGATAACCTGTTCACGCATTTATACAGGATGGAAACAAAAGACATTTTTCGCCCCAATCTACGTGTATACACGTTTGTAATGTACATGCCCTTAACTTGTGTGCAATGGAAACTGCCTATTTATTTATTTATTTATTTATTTATTAAATAGCTGAAGGCCTTCATCTGTGCCACACCTCACTGCTACGCTGCTCGACTCTGCTTGGGTCAGCTGATTGTTGGGACTTGCCAACAGTGGAGTTGCAGTGTGCCCTCTGGTGGACAAACTACGCAAAGACACCGCTCATCACACGGTGAAACGATCCATCCGTCGTCCCTGTTTAGGGCTGGGCAGTTTATTGATAAATTATCCATATCGCGATATACATGACTATTCATATCATCAGCTGGCTGAATATCATGAGCATCGTGATTTACCAGATATATCAACTTTCCTCTAGAAACGAGGAGGTAGCTGCAGTGTTTTTACCCCCCCCCCCACCCCCCATGAATCCATCAGTGAAGAGTCTGTGATCCCACATGACGCGTAGAATTAGCTTAATAAATATTAGGTACGTTATATTACACTCCTAGTGTGCACAAGAGCTCGTAAGATGCATGTCCACATGGGCATCTTCTACTGTCTCTCAACGTTACTTTCCTAGCACAATATATACACCATGATACAATATCGTTATCGGGAAACTGTCCAGAAATATTGTGATATAATTTTTTAGATCATATCGCCCAGCCCCATCTCTGTGGCTTTTTAAATGGTCACTCATCAGTGGTTATTAACGCAGAGAACACATTTATCCCCAATTAGCTCATATCGGTTGATAATATCAGCATGTTGAGTTTGGATATATGGATTTGTTCCACAGCTAGATAACGGGCAGAACATGCTTTAATGATGTGATTACGGGGTTTGGATCCTGACCTGGATGGTGTACTTGCACACTCCCAGGGTGTTCCACAGCTTGATGGTTTTATCCCTGGAGCCAGACACGATCTGACGGTTATCGGCAGAGAACGCTACACTCAGGACGTCTTTGGTGTGGCCGACAAAGCGTCGAGTTGTCGTGCCACTGGAGGAACAAAACGTGCATAAAATCAGGACATGAACACGAACACACCACGGCACTTTACTTCAGGACAGAGAAGTGGACACTTTACACTTTGCTATAATGTTAAGCGAGAACAGGAACTAACTTGAACACACATTAACTAACAGATAAACAGCATCACATTCTTTAACAAACTATTTTTAGTGTGAGCAAATTGCTGTTGTGAAAGAGGGGAAAAAAACACTCCAGGACATGCTGTTAAAGGAAAATAATCATTGTCGCAGGACACTTAACGGCATCAGTGATTACTTTCCTACAACAGCTTTAAAAAACACACACACCCTCCCCTAGTTACGATGGCTCGACTTACTTACGAAGTTTCGATGACGATTGTGATACGCTAAAAACTGTAAAATAAGATTCGCAGGCAGGCATTGCTGCCAGATCAGCGTAACAGCACATGACGCACGACACATACGTACGATGCCCGGAAGTACGCGGACGATGCCTGGAACACAAAGTTACCTCGTGTATCATTTTCCACTTATGATGGGTATAGCTGAACACAGCTCCATCGGAACTTGAGGACTACCTGTGTATATATATTTAAAAATGTGTTTGTGTGTGGCCACACCCATCGTAAGTCGAACAACTGTGTTGAACCACTTAGCCTAGCTTAGGTATCTCAGCCTAGTTTATGTAACCAGGCTGAAATTATATGTTTATAATTTATTGTTTTTCCTGTTTGTTAGAAACTTCACCAACATCTCAAATGTTCTTTTATTTGATTAGTTAAAATACTTGTTTTAAGACCACAGTCCCATTGAAGAAAAAAGTGCAATTTGGAAGTGTGTGTATTCTAGGAACTGTCGCTTTAAGACTGCCGTCTTTATCCCCTTGTTTACTTCCTGACTGAGGCAGAGGGGCGTGTTTAATGCGGCTCGTGCTGAAAATAAGAGAACAAGTTTTAATACGGTAAAATGAGTGATTTTGTAGTCCTATTGTGTTGTTTTAGTTTTAAACAATATGTAGTTATGCTATCAGTTGAAGTTCAGCTGTTTTAATATTTATTTTGCAGAGTTTTGCAACATGCTCCACGCTGCTACGAGCTCTTTATGTGCTCTGATTTGCTAACAGGGAGACCAAAATTTTATGCTGTGGGGCGAGTTAACATTTAAGCAAGATTTCATTTAAAATCACATTTCTGTCAAAAGATAGAGTTTGTCAGAGAGATTCACTCCCCGCTACACAAATACTGAGCTCCGGCTGCAGAAAGCCACCGCTGAAGCTGCTTTGTTAATAATCACAAATAACCCCGAAGCAATACACTGTACAGTACACCGATACACAAGGTAAATCCATGAGTGGTGGGAGAGAGTGAGGCATCGCGCGAGACGAGTGATCCGAGTATTGAGCGTGTACTTCCGGGCGTCGTCTGAACGTCTGCGTACATCATACGCTGTTACGCCTGCCCGCGAATTTTCAATATTTCCTAAATATTTTACAATTTTTTAGCGGATCACGAAAGTCATTGTGACTTCGAAAAATCCGGACCATCGTAATTCAGGGAGCACCTGAGTGTTTGTGGTGTATAGATCAATAAAAAGCATGACATGACATTCATTATGAAATCCAACTGTAATCACTGGAACATCCCTGTGACACAAGAGAAATAAAACACTTCTGAACATGCCGTTATATGAAAATATCACCCTTCTGCGTTCTACCGCTTCCTCTTATTTGTTTATCTTCCTATAACAGCGTGCACCGTAGTGTTGTATCTTCTACTTCAGGGAGGTTAGTCTGACACGAACAAGACTAAGGGGCACGAATGTCTCCCCACCTGATCGGACCCTACACTCACGTTGTCAGGTCCCAGAGGCGCAGCGTGCCGTCCCACGAGCCGGACAGGGCAAACTGTCCATCGGATGAGATCACGACGTCGCTCACGAAGTGGGAGTGCCCTCTTAGCGCACGCTGAGGGACGCCATAGCTCGTCTCATCTCGGGTCAGCTTCCACATGATGATGGTCTTGTCTGCGAATCCAAGCACATACAGAACGCACATAGAAATCAGACTTAATAACTGGAAGTAACTTTAACGGTGACAAGAGTGACCCACAGCAAGCAAACCACTTCCCGCGAAGAGCGTTACAGTGAGATGTAGCTCTGTGTCTGCCGAAAGGCAGCGATGCAGCGGCGCTTTAAGCTCTTCAATCAACTTTATCTCCTCATCTGCTCAAACAGATCAACCTCTACAAGCTTCCCCACTGACGCCAAAGCCGCCATTAACGCCCTAACGAGGATCACACACAACCCGCCCCGGGTTTACACCCCAAGGCGGCATAAACGTGTCGTATTACAGCTTGTAGTGTATCCTGAATCTCCGAGTCCACTGTTTGCACCGCGGTCTCCACTACTTCAAGTCGCACGCACATGGTGTATGTTGTACACCTAAAAAGAAACCAAAAAAACATATTTAGGTGTAATTTTTTGGGGCCGGGAACCAATTAAATGGTTTTCCATTATTTCTTATGGGGAAAATTCAATCAGAACTCGAACTTTTCACGATTCGAACCTGAGCTCGGAGCAGATTAAGTTCGAGCTCGGAGGTACTACTGTATTTGTCCCAGGTCAGGTGACAAGAAAACCAAATTGGTTGTGCAACCAGTAAAATTTTTGCCTACGGCGGGGTGAAATAAGCGGAAACTCTCACATGAAGCGTTGTGCAATATTATTTGGATTTTAAAACACATTGTCATACCATATTATTTCAAGGAAAACAAAATATTGTAATAAAGTGGTGTTATTCTGGTCATATAGCATGTTGTTCCCCATGGGATCAAACTGACACCATGATACCGACAATGTGCCTTTTTTCATGGTACCAGAGCAGGGTTAACCGTCCACTTTATTAGGAACACCTATACGTGCACCTTACAATGGCAATTATCCAATCAGCCAGCCAATCACATGGCAGCAGCACAATGCATGAAACCATGCAGATACGTCACAGTATCAAGCATGAGAATGGTGGTGGTGGTGGTGGGGGTCTTACATCATCAGTGTCGCTTATGGATGGAGCACCCAAGTGTGTGCGTGAATGTGATGACACACACTTGCCCCCTAAACCACTGAGACCTCTCTCGGTCTCTCTCTGTCTTTCTTTAGGACGAGCTGAGCAGTTAAACATGGCAGGCATTGACGCATGCATGCAAGCATGCGATGACGTCATTTCCACCCCTCCAATTAAACTGCTCTGTCACTCTGCGATGTCAGCAGGGAGCTAAATTCTCCCAGGAATCTCTCACACGCACACACAGAGACTTCAACATGAGCGTGTGTAATGTTTGAAAAGGGAGCTGTGGTTTAATTAAACAGTAGTTATAATACCGTAATAATAATATGGGTTGCCAGATTGGGATTGACTGCACGTGTGAAATGGTGCTGTCACCTCTGGATGACGTCACAGACAGACAAGTGTGGAGCATAAGGTAAAGTTAGTCCAGATGTGTTTCCTGTGCAGTGAGCTAAAATTGCGTATTAAGCCCTGATGTGTGGATGCCTTGGGGAGAATCTGGCAACCCGGGCGTGTGTGTGTGCCTTACCCCGGGACGCGGACAGGATCATATCGGGGAACTGCGGCGTGGTGGCGATCTGAGTGACCCAGCCGCTGTGGCCCTTCAGAGTGCCCCTCACAGTCATCTGCTCCGTCATTCTGCCCTCGTTTACTCTAACCAAACAGCTGGATGGAGCCGGATTGTCCCGGAGAGGCGAATCCACTCCACACGTCTCACCGTGCGGTAACAGGAAAAGGACACATCGCCCCGGAAGTACAAATTTTGAGCGCGTTCTTCTTCGTTGGTTCGGGAGAATCAACTATAAGCACGCATATCGCCCCCTGGTGTCCCATGACGGGTTATTCAAGATTCAAGATACTTTATTTGTCACATATGTAGTTCTACATGGACAACAGGACTGTGCAATTCAATTCAGTTTATTTGACAGACTCATGTCTGCTGCTATTTCTTGTATATATTGTTATTTTATTTCTAGACGTCATTCGACTCTGTACACTGATGGTTTTCTTTTTAAATATTTATACTTATTTTTATGTTTATCTTATTTTATTTTTATTCTGTCTTCTACTGGGCTTATACCGGGACATGGGAATCTATTTCGTTACACCTCATGTTTTTAACATGCAATGTAATGACAATAAAGCTCCTTGAATCCAGTGGTAGCCAGGTAGTCAGGGCATTGGCCCTTCGATTGGAAGGTTGTGGGTTCAAGGCCCAGGACCACCAAGGTACACTGAGGTACCCTGAGCAAGGTACTGTTCCCTAAGCACTGATCCCTGGATGCTGTGCTGTTTGGCTGCCCCCTGCTTCACCTGGTGAGTGGGTTAAATGCAGAGAAGTAATTTCACTGTGTCACGCTATGCTGTGCTGTGGTGTGTTTCATGTGTGATAATCACTAGTATCACTATCACATAACTACACAAGACAAGACAGATAAAAAAAAATAAAATATGAAAAAACACAATAGAAGAATTAGATCACATACAGACATTTCAGCCAATGCACTCTCAGAAGTAATTGTAATTTTTTGGGACCGGGATCCAATTAATTGGTTTTCCATTATTTCTTATGGGGAAAATTCAATCAGAACTTGAACTTTTTAAGATTCGAACCTGAGCTCGGAGCGGATTAAGTTCGAGTTCGGAGGTACCGCTGTATTTGTCCCAGGTCAAGTAACAAGAAAACCAAATTAGTTGTTCAACCAGTAAAATTTTTGCTTACAGCGGGGTGAAATATGTGGAAACTCGCACATGAAGCGTTGTGCAATATTATTTGGATTTTAGAACACATTGTCATACCATATTATTTCAAGGAAAACAAAATATTGTAATAAAGTGGTGTTATTCTGGTCATATAGCATGTCAAACTGACCCCATGGTACCAGGAATGTGACTTTTTTCATGGTACCAGAGCAGGGTAAAGCGTCCACTTTAATAGGAACACGTATACGTGCACCTTACAATGGCAATTATCCAATCAGCCAGCCAATCACATGGCACCAGCACAATGCATGAAATCATGCAGATACATGTCACAGTATCAAACGTCAGAATGAAGGAGCCAAAAGTGTGATCTGTGTAACTTATAACTTTAACTGTGGCATAGTGGTGGAGTATGTCACCTACACACCCATCTTCTACCATTTAATCCTGTTCAGGGTCACGGACAGGCAGCAGAGCACCTTCTCCAACAGACTACCACAGCTCCACTGCCGTACAGACCGGTACAGGAAGTCTTTCCTGCCACAGGCTGTTACACTCCAAAATGATTCACTCATTTCGGACCGAAATTAGTAACCACACCTTTTGGGCAGTTTTTCCATTTTGCCCAGTGTTGCTTCTCATGTTGCACATTCTTTTTTTGCACAGTATATGCTCTAAAGTTTTTTATTGCAAATTCTTGCATTTATGACTTTTTTCTTTTACTCTTTGGTGCAGTGTCTTTCATGTCTGATTATATGTTACATGTCTGCTGCTGTGACAAAGTAATTTCCCTGACTGGGATTAATAAAGTAGATCTAATCTAATCTAATATAATCTAGTCTAATCTGATCGCAGTTGTATAATCCTGTTTATCCTGTTTCCTATATTAAAACTACCATCTCTAATATCTATCTAATATTCTCCTGAATTACATATTTGTTTTGTAAATGTTGCTTCTGAGAACTAGTCTCCAAAAAGTACATCTAATTTACTCTAATCTAATCTAATCTAGTCTAATCTAATCTAATCTAATAGCTGTTGTATAATCCTGTTTATCCTATTTCCTAGATTAAAACTACCATCTCTAATATCGAATATCTATCTAATATGTTCCTGAATTACATATTTGTTTTGTAAATGTTGCTTCTGAGAACTAATCTCCAAAAATCATACACAAGGCCAAAGCCTCGTCATCTCTCTTCTCCATGTCAGGTTGGGAAAGTCCATTATGACATCGTGAACATATTACTTTTCTTTTTAATCAGTATACACTCAAAACCATTATGTACATATATATGAACAAGATGTTTTCCGTGTATACACGCACATATATTACAATGCCCATAGACTGAGTCTTATTTGTTTTAAATATATATACATAAACGTTTACAGTACAGTATTTCTCTCCTCTGTAATGGACTCTTCCAAGTTGAAACGCCTACGCCTACTCTCTTTTCTTCCCCACACCTATTTGTACAAACAACCCCACCCCCTGGCACAGGATTGGCTATTAGTGTTTATTCGCGAGAAGATAAAGGATTCTAGCCAATCCTCGCGCAGGTAGTTAATACTATTAGCCAATGGGAATCCGAGTGTATGAATGCGGGTGGGAAACCACCGCAAGGATCGCGTAGAATTTTCTAGAAAAGTCAGGCAGCCATTTTGGACGAGACTTGGCAGAACAAAGGGAGAGCTGTGTTGTCAGCCGCGGAAACAAATTCTGTTTTTCAACAAAACGTACTGCAGTTTATTCGATAGTTTTAGTCACAAAAGTATTCTAACTGAGCAGAGGTATGTTGTGAACCTATTCATATTTTGGGTGAGCAATTTAAGATAACGTAAATTTGTTTAGTTGCTCGACGACGCTCGAGTTCTTTTTGACGTCGTCGTCTAGCGCGTCGATTAATACTAGGCCTCTAGTTACATTCTCGCTTATTTTGTTTAAATATATAGTAATATATATGGATGTTTTTCATTCTCTCACTGACATCAACGTTATTTTACATTTTGTTGTTTTTTAAAGCTTGTTTTGACAGTTGGTTCAGGTTTAGTCGTCGTCGTCGTCCGAAGAATGTTGCGCATGCGCAATACACTCGAGCGCCTTCGTCCATTTTCGAATTTCAGTAGCTTTTACGGAAACACCCGATTGCAGTACAAGGCTGTAGTGCCGGGGGGGTGTATATAGATGTGTGTGTGTATATATATATATACTTACATTTTTGCAAATAAACTCTGAGTAGCTGTGTCTGAATTCAGTTGAGACCGCGTTAATGAAATGATTTTATACATAATAGTACAATTTTAACGCAAAACTCTTCTCTTTAATCCTCAGAGGTGTACGTATGTTTGGTCGTTTTTGGCTTTTAGGGTTAACTTTTATGATTTTTTTTTTCTTATTTAAATGGATACGTTGTGTTGTACATAATTGGTGCTTGTGACTTTATTGAATGGTTTTTAAAAGCAGTAAATAACAATAGTGGATAAATATAAACCTAAATTAAGCCTGATTTGTTTTATTCATGGGAAATAAACATTTTGTGTGGTCACATTGCATACCTTGAGTAGATAAAAAGAATATGTATTTTTTAATTATTGTTATAGAACTACAATTCATTGTTAATTTGTCATAAACGCAATAGCAAAATAATCCAGATGAGTTACCCATGTAGCAATAT
Organism: Chrysichthys cranchii; assembly: GCA_030068335.1. NCBI lineage: Eukaryota > Metazoa > Chordata > Actinopteri > Siluriformes > Claroteidae > Chrysichthys > Chrysichthys cranchii. The sequence continues at coordinate 3,066,710 of JAQMCW010000002.1, forward strand.
GTAGTGTATTTCGTTTCATGAAGCTGGTCATGTTTTCCTTTTTCATTAATTTTCCTTATTTATTTATCTTTTGACAGATGAGGCAGCAAGAAAGCACAAGTCATTCACCGGCTGGTAGAGAAGACAGCTGGAAAGAAAAGACTGGGAAGCGAAAACGCCACTGGCGAGAGTCACACAGCAGTGAACGAGAAAACAAGTACCGTAAACATCGCCATCATCCCAAGAGCAGTGACGGGTAAACCTCATCTGAATCGCTTGGTTCCATGATCAGATCACGATATCAGATCCGTGTGTGTTAAAGATTTTATGGCGTTCATGATTATAAGATTCTGTGCAAAATACATGATAGATGGCGTTGCAATATAAATATGTGCTGCTGATTTTCTGGAAAAGAATTTTTGTAAATGGGTGAATAATGAAGATCGCATGGTGTTTTACCAGTTGTAAAGTAAAATACACTACTGTTATTTACCCCAGGGGCCAGGGTGTGGATAGTTTCACCGTTTTAGCCGAGCACAGACAGGGTCTGTTCTAATATTAGCTATTTGATGTTCCTGTCTTTTCCTGGAAGAAACCAGACTCTAACTTTTGATGCGACACTTAAACCACACTTGATGTGGCCCAAAGATCCCGAAAGGCTTTAGTCAGTGTCATTCTGATTTGGGGCGACGATGCGTGACTGATATTAAGGGCTAAGTGGGTTTCGCTTTTCATTCTGGTTTCAGCAGCTTCCTGGATATATTTGAGCCATATGAAATGTCCTGCTAAGCAATTTGGTACACAAACACCACAGATGCCATTTACTGAACATTTGTTTTTGCTTTTGGGAAGGCCAGTTGTGTTTCTGGCTTACTGCTTTGTGTTGGGGCTCAACAGAAAGGCTGTTTGGTAAACACACCACAAGTGGGGTATTTAGAGTACTTGCCCGTGTTGACTTTGACTTCAGATAGTATCACCACAAGCAGTGTTAATGTTTAACGTTAGTAGTCATTCATTTACAGTGGTGCAGGATACAACAGAAGAATGTTACCATATGTGGTGTTAAAATTAAATCGTTGTTTTATTTCGACCCGCTGTGGTCAGGGACTATGGAGTAATAACACTTTCTGCCGTGTTGCAGGCATTACCTGGAGAGTCGGAGTCTGAATGAAAAGCAGGAGATGAAGGCCAGAGCCGTGGATTCAGGGTACGAGAAGGAGAGCCATGTGAGCGTCTCAAGGGAGAAGGACAGGCATCGCGTGCGCCACAGGGACCGAGACTGGCACCACTACAGCAAATCGTCCGGTTACAGTGGCCAGAGCAGCCGGCACGGGCGGAGACGCACCCGAAGCCGCTCTCGTCACCGCCGCTCTCACTCGGTATAAGCGCAGTCTCGTTTTCTTTCATCACGCTTTCTTTTTCTTTCTGTCTGTGTAGATGGAGTACTGCAGTCACCCACTTTTCATTAAAGTCTAGTTGAATGCCTGATGACTTATTGTTATTCCAGTAAACAGGAAAATGTTAGGAAAAAAAAGTCAGGCAATACAGGGGGGCGGGGGAACGAAGTCTTAGTAAACTGTCAATGATGTCTACTTTAAATATTTTTTAAGTATCCTGTCTGAAAATGTGTTGCCATTGTTTTTCTTCTGTAACACACACTATGTGGTGGGCCCCCTGTGCGTATCTCTGTCGCGGGCTGAATTTGCGTTGGCTGCACCCTGTGGCCGGGCCTGACTGCTGCACTATCTGAATGGGCCGAATCGCTTCCCCCGTTCCTCCCTCGCTGATTGAATGAATGCCGCGTTCTGGTCCCCCCCGATTCTCATGGTTATTGATGATGGTGGTGATGCTGATGGTGGTCCGAAAACCTCCAGAGGAGCCATCGCAGGAAAAGATCCAGAAGTGTTGAGGATGATGAGGAGGGGCACCTGATCTATCACAGTGGAGACATACTCAGGGCGAGATGTATAGAATATATACTTTTTTTTGTATATCTTCTGTATCTGTTGTATTTTTGTCTCTCATATGAAATGAAATGTCACGTGTAGTGCTTTAGAGTTTTAGGGATAAATGTTTTTGGGGGCATGATTATATCAGCACTACAAAAGGGAAGAAGTCATAGACTTTAGCCAGATTTTTTATTTTATTTTATTTTTTTTCTGTATTTTCTGCTATATTAGCCTAGTACTTCAATGCTGTGTATTCATGTATGCCATGTATCTTTTTTGAGCGATTTATTATCTACAGCTATATCTTAGATGGCACAGTTAGGTCTCAGTTATGAAATATTGGAGGTTCAGCGTGTCTAACTGCCTGTCTTTATACCCTAGATGAGATCGTGTGCACGCTAGGAGAGGGTGCTTTTGGGAAAGTAGTCGAATGCATCGATCTCAAAAAGTAAGAAAAGCTTTGAAGTTACATTTGTTTGGTAGTGATGTTCAGTCTGCATAATCTGTAGAGGGATTTGATTTTCTTTTCCTTTTTTTTTTGCAGTCGAAGTGCACGTGTTGCACTGAAGATAATTAAAAACATTGAGCGATATCGAGATGCGGCCATGTCCGAGGTCGAAGTGCTGGAACATATGAAGTCTCTCGACAACGATGGAAAATAGTGAGTCATTTTTCTAATGCTGTGTGGGTAGAAGTAAAAGAAGTATCTCTCTTGTTGATGACTTTTCTGCGAGAAATCGATTGGGTAAGATTATGGGAGTTAGTACGCACTTTTCCGTGCCAGTCAAGAACAGTGTTTTGAACTAAAACAGTTTGTGTTAACGCCCTTGAGCGTTAAATGTTTTCTTTCCATCCAACTGAAAACATTACAAGTAGGTTATTAGGAGTCACACGGCTCTAGCTGCATTTCAAGCCAACGGGAAAGCCATGTTCGTAGTCGAGGAAAGAGTTCACGTGAAGACTGCCCGTTTCATCGACGAATCATTGCATTAATCTGGCTCATTCACGATTTTTACATTTCTAAAGTAATCAGAATAAATCGTCTGCTTAAACGCCACTAATCTGACTCGTGTCATCTTGTGTTGAGTGTTTAAACTATTTGTATAAAATCATACTGGGACTTTATGCTGGCTTGTAATTAAAGCTGTGTAATTAGAATATTTGAAAGCGTTCATGTTTAAATTAATCATTAGAAATGTTAAAAATTTAAGTTTTTCTCAATTTTGATATGAATTTATTTTTTGGAGACATTCGAAATAAGTTAAAGTTTATCTTAGTTTGTTTTTAAATGCAACGCTTCAATTTCACTGGCAGTTTAACCAACCTGTATTCCATGACGCATGCTGTGTGTTGTGGAAATGTACTTAAATATTGCGGTATGTATTTTTGTCGTATCGCCGTCTCCTCCTTCAGACCAGCCCCCAATAAGAGAGTGCAGATCGACAACACTGCCCCGTTCCAACCAGATGTGATGACGACAGTGATTACAATATAGACAGATGGATGTAATAAACATGAGGTTTTCTTTCTGTTTCTCTCTTCTGTTACAGCTGTTTTGTGCGTATGCTTGACTGGTTTGACCACCATGGCCATGTGTGCATTGCGTTTGAACTTCTTGGATTGAGCACGTTCGATTTCCTCAAAGAGAACAATTTCCAGCCCTTTCCAATCGACCAGATCAGGCACATGGCCTACCAGATCATCAAAGCAGTCAAGTGTGAGTAGTTTTAACATCATCTGACGAGTGTAATTGTTTACATTGTTGTCGGCTTGGATGTGTCTCATTTGGACGTTCTTATTCACGCTCCTCAGTCATGCACAGAAACAAGCTGACACACACAGACCTGAAGCCCGAGAACATCTTGTTTGTCGATTCGGAGTACGACCTTGAGTACAACGCAAAGAAGGTGAGCAGAAATTATTTTACGTGTATAGCATTCTGTATGTATGCTAGTTTCAGGAAGCTAAAAGTTGCAGTGCGGTCCCGGTCTCATTGTTCCACAGAAGCGTGATGAGAGAATGGTGAAGAACCCAGATGTAAAAGTGGTGGATTTTGGGAACGCCACATACGAACACGAGCATCACACCACTGTGGTGTCCACGCGGCATTACCGCGCCCCTGAAGTCATTCTGGGTAATTCTGACCTGCTCTTTTGTGCATTTAAATATCTGCGTTCATCACCGGAGACAGGTTAGCACTGACGGCGTGTATATGTTGACCTATTTTGTTGAAACAGAGCTGGGCTGGGACTATTCCTGCGATATGTGGAGCGTGGGTTGCATTCTTATTGAGTACTACCTTGGAACGACACTCTTCCAGGTGAGCGCATAGCTAACGCAAATGTATTCAAATAGGGATTAAGGAGAACTTCAGCTGGCTAAACAGATGCTGACAACAAAGCTCAGCTTGTTTATAAAGGTATAACATGACTTGTGGTCCTTTCAGACTCATGACAGTAAAGAACATCTGGCCATGATGGAGAGAGTTCTGGGTCCCATACCGACACACATGCTCCAGAAAACAAGGCAAGTCTGTACTCTGTAACCCTTAAGGCATGTTAATACTCACTGGTCATGCTGGTGCACAGGGTTAATGTGTGTGCTGTTGCATCTGTGCAGGAAACGACGATATGTCCACCACGACAAACTAGACTGGGACATGCACTCCTCGTCTGGTCGATATGTTCGGAAACATTGCAAACCTCTCAGAGTGAGTGTCTTGCTTCATGTGCGCGCGTGTGTGTGTGTGTGTCGGGGGGTGTTTTTACTGCACCTGTAAATCTTTTTGCTGATTTTAGAATCGGCGTACAATGAGGATGGTGTAATTATATCAGATTTCTGTCTCGGATTATATCGTCACGTGCCTAGGTTGGCAAAAGAACAGATCTGATCAAGATGAGAACAGATATAGAACTAAATGTAAACTTGTTCTTGTTGCATGTGACAATCCATATCCCAAAATAAACATTTTATTATATATATTTTTTTCTTCTTTGGGTTTTTTTTTTTTTAAGCTCATGTTAGGAAGTTTTACAGGTAGTTTGCTGTTATGAGATAATGTTAAAAAAACACAAACAAAAAACAACGTGGATCACAGAGCAGGGTGCACCACACTGAGAGGAAAGAGCTGTCGCGCTCTTCCACACACACGAGCTCAGAGACACCCATGATTGGCTGCTAGTATTGCTGTGATTGACAGGAGAGAGCGAGTATGCCCCTCCCACCCAGAGACCGCAGCACTGTCTGCATTTCAGGACTTGACCTTTTGGGGATTTCACCTCACAGGATGCTTCTATGTGATGGGCTTTTCATTAAACTCTGAAACCCCTGGATGGTGGTGTGTATTATATTATGGTGCGACATTATTCGTACACTAAGCTGTTAAGACCAGGGGAAATCTCAGGTTACGGTTCGTTTTTGCTGTGATTGTTAACTGTGAGCATGAGGATGATGAAGGCTCTTTGGTAATGGTGTTATAGTTTTTAGATAACGGTTTCTGTTGTTTTTTTCTCATTGTTCTCCAAACAGAACTACATGACCTCCAAAAGCCAGGCCCACGAGGAGCTGTTTGACCTCATCGAGAAGATGTTGCACTATGACGTGACCAAGCGGATCACAGTGGACGATGCCATTCAACATCCTTTCTTTGATGCTCTTAGGAAGGGCCACAAGTGAAAAACCGTAGAGGTTTTTTTTTTTTATTATTTAAACACTCTCAATGAGAGGTTGCGTTCAGACGACTGCATCAGTCCCACACGTCTAGTACTGTTTATTTTTTTCTTTCGTTTCATTGTAATGTGTATTATAATCTATTGTGTAACTTATCCTATTTTACACGATCGTCAAACAAGGGAGTGCTGAAGATGAAGGGTTTGTGGCAAATCTTAGTTCCTCGTTTGTTGATTAAATAACATGTAGCTTTATTAATTCATTGTGTGTCAATCGGTGTGGAAATTTTTCTGGGTTCTTTTCGTTTTTCAATAATAAAAGTAAAAATAAGTCCATGAAGCTGTTTGGGTATTGGTGGTGTTTTGAGTCGTGCTGCAATTACACGTTTTAAACACTAGGCGGTAGCAGATGATGGAATACAAGAATTTAGACTCTGGGACATCATTACATTACATTACATTACATTACAGGCATTTAGCAGACGCTCTTATCCAGAGCGACGTACAACAAGTGTAAAAGTCAGGTACAAGAATAGTAGAATTTCTAGGCAAAGTAAGTTCACGTGCCAAGTGAATAAGGGCTAGAATAAAACATCAAAGTGGTTATTTCTGTTAGTTCACCTGATGCTTATATTATAATTAGATGTCAGAAGATTAAAGATCTCCAAAGAGATTAGGTTGGATAAACATGCTAGGCCAAGGGTAAATGATTAATATGTTTAAAATAATGTTTACAAAGATCAGTAATCTTCCTGTTGATGGTTAATTGCATAAACACTTCCTTCAGAGCATTATTTATCTCTCTCTCACTTTATATATCTCAAATTATTCATGAAAAAGTTCAATATTTGTTACTCATTTCAGAAAGTGAAACTCTTATATTATAAAGATTCATTACACATAGAGTGAAATATTTCAAGCCTTTATTTCTTGTACTTTGGTGATTATGGCCTACAAATAATGAAAACCCAAAATTCAGTGTCTCAGAAAATTTGAATATTACATAAGACCAATAAAAAGGGATATTTTAAACAGAAATGTCAGGCTTCTGAAAAGTATGTTCATTTCTATGCACTCAGTACTTGGTTGGGCTCCTTTTGCATGAATTACCACATCAGTGTGGCGTGGCATGGAGGCGATCCGCCTGTGGCACAGCTGAGGTGGGATGGAAGCCCAGGTTGCTTTGATAGCGGCCTTCAGGTCATCTGCATTGTTGGGTCTGGTGTCTCACATCTTCCTCTTGATAATACGCCATAGATTCTCCATGGGGTTCAGGTCAGGTGAGTTTGCTGGCCAATCAAGTGGAGTGGATTGAGGCTGGAGTCAGCACATCAAGAGCCTGACATTTCTGTTTAAAATATCCTTTTTTATTGGTCTTATGTAATATTCTAATTTTCTGAGACAATGAATTTTGGATTTTCATGATCTGAAGGCCATGATCACCAAAGTACAAGAAATAAAGGCTTGAAATATTTCACTCTGTGTAATGAATCTGTAATATATGAGTTTCACTTTCTGAAATGAGTGACAACAAATATTGAACCTTTTCACAATATTCTAATTTTGTGAGATGTACCTGTGTGTGTATATATAATATAAATATTTCTTTCTTCATGAAATGAAGTCAGTTTATCTAAAGTTTAGCTAGCTGATCCAAATTAATGTTGCATCATCTAATGCTTGAAGAATCCTCTATTCTGATTGTTTAGATTAAACAGTGTTGATTCATTTGCTCCAACTGCAGCTCTGACTTCAGTGGGAATTTGCATGACTGATGCTCCATATTAATCTGAGGCTAATAATAAACAGTGTTGTTTATTTAATGGTGATGTATGCAGTCTCTGCTTGATCACAGGCAGAAAAGTCTTCAGGACAGACAGGTTTGTGTTTTCTGCTTTCTTGGAAACATGACTGTGTGTGTGTTCTTTCTTTCTTTCTTTTTTTTTTGGAGGACGTTCCTCATCATTACATGCATCTATAAATGGATTAAAAAAAAAGAAAGCAGCATGCTGTGTTGTTTATTATTCAGTTTAACACATTGGTATCGTTGCTGTGCCAACTATGAGAAGAATAAAACATTACAAGATGTTCTGTTAGAGAGAAATAATCTTCAGGATGGCAACAGGGACCATCACCCGGCCTTCTGTGTGTTTGGGGTTTTTTTTTTGTTTGTTTTTTTGTTTTCTTATGTAACAACTCTAATGATGTCAGCAACCACATGACGTCACGGACCCCGAAGGAAGTTGTTTATTGTCATCAGATCACAAGGCAGCAACTGTTACAATGCACCTCGGTGTAAACATGTCCAGGTCTGATTAGTACTCGACTCGACCTCTGGAAACCATGGCAACCAATAGGTGGCGTACTGTTTTGACATCCTATTTAGAATAACAGAACACACACACACACACACACACACACACACATATATACTGTATATACTGTACACACACACACACACACACACACATATATACTGTATATACTCTACACACACACACACACACACACACACATATACATAAATATATATACAC
>JAQMCW010000002.1:3122113-3134037 GCA_030068335.1 Chrysichthys cranchii
TTATTTACATTAGGATTTAATGTCCTTACCTATTTATGTTGGTCGTTATGCTGCTTGTCATGTGTACAGTACTTGGGAAGAACTTTTATGGACCTTAGTGGTGTTTTTCCTTGGATTTCCACTATTTTAACCCCCCCCACACACACACACACTCTTCACATCATTGGACAATTCACGTCAACGGACAACCTCTCCTCCCAGTTAGTCCGTTCATGAGAGGATCGACTGTATTTTTTGAAAGCCTGAATAAAATCCAATTAAACACACATGCCTTAACTGAGGCTCAAACCCAGATCCTTGCCTTTCGGCACCATCCACATCACCGCTGCACTTTACTACAACACGTATTCTCACTCTGTTAAATGAATTCCTTTATTTTAGTTCCCAACAGTGCTAACATTCTCACGAGACTTCATCACGTCATTTGTTTCCATTCGTCCTTTGTGAGTTTATCATGCTCGCTTTACACAATTCCATCGAGGAACAAGAAACTTGTTTAAACTGAGTTTAGTATAAGCAATGAAATCACATTTTCACAACAAACCTGATATTATTACGTAAGCTTCATGTAATATTCTCTTAAATCTGACAGACCACATATTCCATTTTTTAAAGTGTGGAGTTAACACGCATCGTGGGTGATCCAATCCACTCGTGATAGATCTCTCTGGGCTTTTGGAAATGTTCGGATGCCGTCGGTGTGCAAATGATTACACAGAAGACATACCATACCATACCATACCACTTTATTTATAAAGCACTTAAAAACAATAAAGATGCTGACCAAAGTGCTGTACAAAGAGCCAACATAAAAGCCATTCATATCAAACAGATAAAAGAAAGAAAAACACCTTGGTGTTTTATAACAAAACTAGTGAATTAAAATTAAATTAAAATGAAAATCAGTTGAGTTAGGTGGTCGTTCAGTGTTGGTCAGGACGCACTGTTAAAAGAACGTGGCCATATGGGTCCCAGACCGGCTCTAAATGTGGGCTCACATTCTTCATGGGATCACAATGCTTCTTTGTGACATGTTCCTACATGTACTGAGCATGGACCACTTGTGACCTGATCACGCATCGTGCATATTAATTCCAGGTGTGACCAGCGCCGGTAACAGAATCATCTGATTCAGGGCACTGTCTGGATAATAACCACGGTAAATAGTTAAACCGGTTCGGGGCTGGTTGAGAAGTTGAAACAGACTACACAGATAATAATAATAATAATAATAATAATAATAATAGCAAATTGTGGTGGGAAACAAATTCAATTCAATTCAATTTTATTTGTATAGCGCTTTTAACAACAGAAAATTGTCGCAAAGCAGCTTTACAACACATAATGTCCAATGAAAGACTTATTAATCAATAAACATATCCATAAATGCATGTATATAAATATATAGATATACGACTATCCCTGAAATCTCTCCCCAAACGCTGCCATTTACAGACAATCTTTGACTGCATATTAATACATTTTAATTATTAATACGACATCAAATGACTTCTTTTTTTTTTTTTTTTTATTTACACCATGGGTCTTTTACATTAATGACCATGACTCCTTGCTAGCAATGTGCAGACTCTCACAAGCAAGGTGAAGCACTTCACTCAACATGTTTATTGTTTCGGTTGTGCTCATGAGGAGAAACACTACCGTATTGCTGTCATTTTTATGACACGAGTTGATAAATTAAAGTTTGTTTTAAATGTTCCTTTTCACGGTTACTAGGGCGGTTACCATGGTAACCTGGTTAAATTCCCACTTGGCGCAGGTTTAGCTGAATCACCGTGTTGTACGACTCACCTGCTTAACTTTTTTAAACTTGTGAATAAAGTGGAAAGCACACCCGTGTTGGGCCATTTTTCCATTTCGGAAACCATAGGGATGCACAAACTTTTGCACTCCATTCTGTAGGTCCTGCACATATTATGCACATGCTAATTACATGCCAGAGTGTAATAATCAGTGCAACACAGAAACTAACGCGCCATGGGTCCACATCCGCACCCATACGGATATTGAGCCGTCAGCTTGCGGCCCCCTTCCGTCCCCCTGCCGTGTTTACGACTGTGGCTCAGGAAGGGCATCTGCGCCACAAGGGTATATTTTTACCTGCGTTGTCGGCTTGGGGAGAAGTCTGTAAGGGGACACCGGTTGGCGCGGCGAGCTGGTGGAGCTCAAAGCTGGAGCCGCGCTGAGCTATGGGGACTATGTGGGCAGAGTGGCAGTTCCTGTGTCATTGTATACGTATGCTGGAACATGCATCCATCGTTAAGATACCGGCACAGAGAGACCAAAGGAGAGAGGCGTTATAGGAGAGGGAAAGGTCAAGTAGAGAAGAAGTGAGGATGAGTTCCAGGAAGCAAACCTATCTAAAAAAAAAACAAACAAAAAACAACCCACACACACACAGAGGCTTCAAGATATTGCTTTAGTTCAGTTCATTTTCTCAATATTGTTTTTTTTTCAGAAGGGTGTGTTCTTACACAAGGGATGTGTGATGCAGCCGAGGGACTGTTCCTACCCGGAAGGTGCTTTTCCGGTGACAGCATGTTACACGCAGTGTTTTATTCCTCTAATCCCAGAGCAATTTGAACATGAACATGTCATAGGTTTTATCCATTCACAGTTACATTTCATTTGAAACAAGTCGTTCCCTCACCTACATCACACTGCTAAACTGTCCTAAAAACCTGTGAGGGAAAATATCCCTGACGTTATTAAGCACTGAAACTGGAGACTCCTTCCCTAAATATATAAAAGTCATATACAGAAATCTTCACAGTACAAACAGTCATGTGTTGTTGTTATTGTTGTTGTTGTCGTTTTTCTTTTTAAGTAACACATGACAGGCCTTATTATTGCATAACAGCAAGGTCTTGCGTGAATCATTCCACTTGTATCGCATTTGCCAACGATTACGAGGTTTAATTTATGAACGAACAACATTTCCTGTTTAACATTTTAATGTTATTATAGTTCCATTGGGACGTTCGCTGTAATAATCAGTGGTATCGTCGTTCTCAATCAATGACTCTCTCCCACTTTCTCTCTCTCTCCCCCGTACACACGAACAAATAGCGTAAATAAATCGTAAATAAATGTCCCTTAACAAAAGAACTTCGCCCACATCGAGGATTATGCGAAATAATTTGTGAAACAGCACACGTCTGAGTCCATTTATTATTAGTCTCAGCTTATGTAGTGCATACGATGCCTGCGTGTGACCTGTATCCATAGAAACATTAACACATTAACATACACGTGCATTCATATTAACGTTCGCGTTGCAGCCTGTGTTGTCATATGAATATAATGCACACCTTCCGACCAATCAGATTCAAGAATCTAATCACGCTGTGGAATAATTGGTCCAAAACAAAAACCTTTCTGGGTTTTTTTTTTTGTAATTCATTAATTAATAGTCTTATTAATTATGTTTAATCTGAAATTTATGACTCAGCAGCCTGCTGGAACTAAAACTTCTCAAAACTTCTGTTACAGAAAAAACTAACCAAACCCTTCTGACCAATCAGATTTGAGAATTCACTCAAATAGCGCTCCAGTATTCCACAAGCCCAAAGAAGAGTCCGAGTCTGTGATCGAGACCATCCGTGTGTGTCCGTGTCCTTTCGGTTACCACATCAGAGAAATAACCCGAGACCTGAGCAGTTCAATAGTTAATCACCGAGTTGAACCGGTGTAACAGGAGAGAAGACCCAGATCCAGAAAGAAGCAGGTCTTGTGGTGCATTAGGGTTATGGGAAAATCCCCCTTTTCCTGGTCATGGGGGTGGGTTGGGGGGTTTAGGGCAGCAGGAACTGATTAACTTAGTTTAATAACACTCATCACACAAAGACGGGGAGCTTGTACGCCACTAAAGCCACCAAAGCTCATTAGAAACCCGGCGGTCCCGGCAGGTATGGGTCCTATTTCACACTCCTGCGGAAGCGAGGCTCAGGACACTCAGTGGAAGTGATTTAGTGCAGAGGAAGGAGACAGGGTTGGTTTCATTTATTAGCCAGAAAGGCAAAGGCTACTAGGTTTGGACAAATAAAGATCATCTGGGGATTTATTGCAATAATAACTGTGTGGAAGTCTTGGGAAAAGCTGTCAGATTTTCAAATTCCCGAGGATATTTTCCACTTCCATACAGTATACAGGTCTGTATGGAAAACCACGAGGATTGCTGAAATCGGTGTCTTGTGTGCAAATATGTCACTCGCAAGAAACGTTAGAAAGTCTGCATAGTCTGACAAAAGGGGAAAATCTGGACTTTAAAGATTTAATCTGAATTAGGAAAACAACGCTGTGGAAAGAGCAAGATTAAAAACAATGAATGATAAGGTTACAGGTCGCACTTTGCTTATCAGAATCATCCGCATCAGTCTCGGCCTCATCGCCTGAGCGAAAAGTCATAAGTCTTATGAACGTCTTTTCACTCCAATGAGCTCTAATCATGCTAGTGAGTATGTCGCTGTTTCTTCCACACAGCTCAGTTCACTACGTTTCTTGCTATAGTTGTCTTGTTGTTAGGGCTTTTAAACATTTTAAAACACACTGCTGGTTGGTCACGGTGGTATGAAATGTTCTCAGGAGCATCGGGAATATTTTCCCAGCCAGGATCTGATTAGAAACTGAACGAATTGGGATTTTAAATCCCACTTTGTGGAAGAAAAGTCACATTTGTGACCCGTCCCAGCATAATGAGTCGGAATGAGGAAATTTTCAAACGTGAGTTATTGGTACTTCCACATTGTCCGTCTAATCTGGTTTGTTGAAATCGGACAAAAAATGACCGTGTTATATCTAACGTCTGATGGGGTTTGGAAACTCGCTTTCCATCGGTTCATAAAAGCATCATCAGGAATTCCATGTGTATTATCAGGAATTAGAGGAACTATGCTTCACAACGATACCAAACATGGGTAGGGGGATTCCCCCGTCTCGCTGCGAGCGCGCGGTGAAAAACACGGATTTGTCATGGAATATTACGACAAAGGACTAACTAATGAAGACGTACGAATGAACATAATGAACAAAACCTTAAAATAAAAGTAGTTTGGGATGTTTTTCTTGCTGTTTTATCATGGGGATCAATAAATGAGGGCTTTATGGACTTGTTTTTGAGAAAATCTCATTTCCACCCAAACCATGTTTTGCCTCTTAGGTCATAATTAGCCTACGCGCATTCCAACTCATTTTGCCAGCACGAGCCACATTTATCCAATATAGCAATGTTTTTAGGCATCATTATGCAAACTGAGCCTTTTAAAGCCCTGGTTCCTTTCTTGATAAGATCTCTTAAGTGCTATTTCCGTATAATTTTGGCAAAATGTTTGACATGTTTTCTTAAAGTAGAGATATCAAAGTATATTTCCTGGCAGAATAAACTAGCTTGTATTACAATCTGGGTAGCTGTCTTCATCCATAAAGGGTCAGGAAAGAAAATGTAACCTTTACATTCTGGATTATTCTCGTCTTTATTTAAATAAGTTTTTTTTGTTTTGTTTTGTTTTTCCCTCCCTTAAATGTCGTCCTGGTTATTATTAGATAAATGGATTAGTGAGCCTTAATCACAAACATGCCAAAGGTTGAGATTGAAACCAATCCAAAGTAGAATGAAAAGCTTTGTGAGACGGAAAGATTTACGTGAAGGCGTTTAGAAGTGATGAAACTGATTGCATGTGGTGTTTTTATGGCTTCCTGTTAAAAGTGATGTATCCGTTTCATTTTCAGGTCCTCCAGGAAAGCGTGGAAGGATGGGAAGACGAGGAGAAACTGGTGAGTGACTGGCGAAATTACAACAAAAAAACAAACAAACAAAAAACTGAAGCTTTCTGGGATTACTGTAGTCTCCTTATGAGTCACTGATGAAATCTCTCACGACCCGTCATCTTCTCGGTCTTTTTTTTTTTTTCTTCTTTTACCAAATGGATTCATGCTGTAGTGCCGCATTTACAAACAGAGCTCTTCTAAACATCATTTAGACTTGGGACTAATTAAGACCGGACTGAGTCATATGGGTGATGGACCATCTCATCTCACACACACACTGACTCAGACATCCCAAACTGGTTGAACTTTTTAAACACCCAGTTACTCATTGGTTTCATTTGGAGATATACATCTTTGTTGATCTCTCAGCTCTTACATGATGAGCAGCTGAGCGCTGAGACACGCATGCTTCCTTTCCCGTTGCTCGTCTGGGTCTTGTGTTCAAAAGAAACAAAAACTTAGGTGAAAAACCTGTATCGACGCATCCCTTCTACAAAAAGTCCTAATTCCAATCATGACCTTATCTTTAACTGATAAACGTTGTCAGTATTCGGTCATGATAGTCACTTGTCTGGATTTTTGTGAAACATCTGCATTAGAGAGACAGGAGCATGCATGAGATGGGTCACTTGATTGTTTTGCGCCATCCGTTATGATTTAAGAGAACATACCACATGACTTTCTTATCTCATCCCTGCCTTGTCTTTTTTTTCCCACAGGTTTAACCACAATGTACGTCTTTTGCACTCATCATCATTTAATTTCAAATCCAAATCCTCTCTGTTCCCACCGAACCAGCACATAAACACAATAGCAATTATTCTGCATCTGTTCCTCAAACTGTGCCTTCAAACGCAAGCAGATCCTTTTATTTATGAAGTGACGGCAGTGTTGCTTGTTTCAAAAACCGATGTGGTTGTACTTAACTTTGCCCTTTTGCTGTTACTGGGTCAGGTTTGATGGGAATACACCGAGACGGGCGGGGCCGGCTCACTCATTGGAGCTCTGAGACAGGAAAAAAGAAAGAAAGATAAAAAACAATGACAGAAAAGTTCAAAGTAGCAATCCATTACTGAAATCATGAAGCGTGACAACAACAAAATAATTATCACTTCATATTAAATACAAACGTCTCATGCCAGTTGTTTGTTTTATGGGGTTCTTTTTATTTTTTGGTGAAATTGGTTACATCAGAAGCTCTGATTGTAGTCTGTGTTACTTAATTAAAATTAGAAAGGAAAGAAATAGAGCTCGGAGGTAATGTACGGTTTCTATGTAAAAAAAATAATACATTTTTAAAGCTGTAATCAACTGTAAATAAGGTTTAAGCAAGACATTTTCCTTGTGCCATTTCTAAATCCCGAAGGGCTTTATTATAGAGCCGTCTTATTAAAATCATCTGCACATGAGACAAGACGAATCTTGATTTAATTCCAACGCACCTGTTTTTAAACCTTCTTTTCTCCAACAGGATCAAACTTTTGAACTTTGTCATGTTTGGGGTGAAATATGCTTTTGTCATTTATGTTACAAAAGCCAGAGAGTCATTTTTGTGGAAAATGAATTAGGCTTGTGCAAATATGAGACCTTGGAATTACATGTTTCTTTCAGATTTTTAAAAATTTTTTTGCCTAACATCGATTTAAAGTTATAAGCTGGAGTGCGAAACTGTGAGTACTGTAGTTTAAGTACCTGTTTAAGTAACGAGCCAAAAATGTGCTGAAGTGGAAGTCGACCCACGTCTACATTTAAACATGTCGAAGCACTCAAGTGTAAAAAGTTCACACAGGTTGATTCAGGCTGAGTCTCTATGACTAAGTGTTCTCCTAAACAATCAGTCATAAGCAAAATATTCTGCTAACTCAGACACACCTAGGATTTGGCTTGCTAATGTTTAATAGCCATTTCAGAATGACTGCTAAGGCACATTAGCAACAAAAACAAAATTAACTCATTTAGTGTAATTTCAGTAAGCACTTTATCCTGGTCAGGATCCTGCTGGATTTAAGGTTTATCTCAGGAAAAGTAGGTTTGAAGTTGGAGAATTTACTTTGAATGAGACACACACATGAGTTCCCACACACACATTCACTCCTGGGGCAATTTAGTGTCTTCTGTCCACCTGTATGGACACAGAGACAACATGCAAAACTTCACACAGACAGTAATCTGAACAAGCTAATTTATAAAATTGAACCAGCTGGCTAATGGTGCAAGCTAATTCACCAAACTTAATTAGCTAGCTAATGGAATGCAAATTAAATTAGCTAGCTAGTAAACATGCTTATTTACAAAACTTAACTAGCAAGCTTATTTTACATACTACTAAAAACATAGCTAGCTAACTAATTGAACAGCTAATTCACCCAAATTTATTAGCTAGCTAATTGAACATGCTTACTTACAAAACGTAAACTGCTAGCTAACAGAACAAGTTACTTCATAAAGCCTAACTACTTAGCTAATTAAACAAGCTAATTACAGAAATTTATGAGCTAGCTAATGGAACAAGCTAATCACAAAATACAACTACCTAGCTCATTAAACAAGCTAATCACAAATATTAAACAGCTATCTAATTGAACAAGCTAAACACAAAACTTAATGAGATAGCTAATGGAACAAGCTAATCAGAAAATATAATTAGCTAGCTAATTAAACAAACTAATCACAAATTTTTAACTAGCTAGCTAACTGAACAAGTTAATCACAAAACCTGATGATCTAGCTAATTGAACAAGCTAATCACACAACTTTACTAGCTAGCTAATTCAACAAATTAATGACAAAACTTAACTAGCTGTAGCTAATCGAGCAAGCTAATTTACAAAACATAACTAGCTAGCATATTTTACATACTAATAAAAACCATAGCTAGCTAACTAATTGAACAGCTAATTCACCCAACTTTATTAGCTGGTTAATTAAACATGCTTATTTACAAAAAGTAAATAGCTAGCTAACAGAACAAGTTACTTCATAAAACCTAACTACCTAGCTAATTGAACAAGCTAAACACAAACCTTTATGAGCTAGCTAATGGAACAAGCTAATCACAAAATACAACTACCTAGCTCATTAAACAAGCTAATCACAAATATTAAATAGCTCTCTAATTAAACAAGCTAAACACAAAACTTAATGAGCTAGCTAATGGAACAAGCTAATCACAAAATATAACTAGCTAGGTTCACAAATTTTTAACTAGCTAGCTAATTGAACAAGCTAATCACAAAACCTAATGATCTATCTAATTGACCAAGCTAATCACACAGTTTTACTAGCTACCTAATTCAACAAATGAATCATAAAACTTAACTGGCTATAGCTAATCGAACAAGCTAATTTACAGAGTTGAACTAGCTAGCTAAAAAAAACATGCTTAATTACAAAACCTAACTAGCAAGATTATATTACATGCTAATAAAAAAAAACATAACTAGCTAGCTAATTGAACAGTCTGTTTGACAAAACCTAACTACTTGGCTAATTCTACATGCTAATTTACACAACATAACTGGCTACCTAATATAATAGGCTGATTTGCAGAATTGAACTAGCCAGCTAACTGATCAAGCAAATTTATATTCACACGTCTTAAGAGTTAAACAAGTCTTCAGTGCCAACAGAATTGTTAGTTTGTTGGAGGCAAATTTAATTGGTTACCTGCCTAACACCTAAGATTAATTTGGGCGTCTTTGCCGTCGATAGCTTTTTACAGGACAACAATTAATCACATTTCAATCTTCTGTCTCTGTGATTTCTTGCAGGACCCGCAGTAAGTACCTCACTGCTCTATATCCTGTCTGTTCTGCACTCCGTATTGATGTTTGTAGTGTCTTGTGTAAGAAGGTAAGTCAGAAATGAGTACGTGTAATGAAAAAAACAACAGCAACCAGAACAAATAATCAAGTGCAGCTCTAAGCTGTAAATACGCCTCCTGCTCGGATGCACTGCCGACACACAGCATGCACTCGGTTTAACGAAGTGTGCAGTTAAACCACACACACGCAGCGACCCGACACCTCGACTCCATTCACGTGATGGAACGTCGTGTGTGTTTAAAGATGTCTGTAGTTACTAGAGACACGTTGTGTATTTGTATTCGGGCTTTTTATGTCAGTTACATGGTGTTCTTGGTTTGAGCTTGAGTTTCAATTTGCAAGAAGCTGTGGTCAAGTGTTTTCCAGCAAACCTACGAAAAAAAACTACAACGTTTTGTTGACGAGCTGGCGATAACCATTGATACGGTCAGCCATATCCTCGGAAAACTAGCTTCTCGAGCATCATAAGGATCATTATTATCCTAATGCAAAACTCCACCCTGGAACACATTCTGTAGTGTTTATATTGAAATATGAATGTTGTGTTTAGTGATGCTAGAGCTAATTTGTTGCTTGGGGGCGGGGGGTATTTTATTGTCGTAATTCTTCTGATAAATTAGCGGTTGTTATTGCTAGCGTGCTTACATTAGCCTTTAATTTGCGAAAAATAATGAAACAATCAAAAAACAAACAGAAGAAATGCCTTTTCCGTCAGCTACTAAAACCAAAACAGCAATTTTCCAAGGTTAAAATTATATTAACAACAAAATCCAATGTAGAAGTAGTGCAGACATTGCTGTAAAAGATGGACTCAGAGTCCCAGGATGCAATGCAGCTCTACGACGCTGAGATGGCTGGTTAGCGCCCTATGAGATGATGAGTGCTATGATGTTGACCGTGGTATTAGTTTGAAAGTTGAGTCTTTGGAAGCTGATCTGTTTGAACAGAGTGTACAGATGAGGAGGTTAAACAGCTGAACAGACTAGAAGACTAAAGTGCCGCTGCATCGATCTCTTTAAATAGGGATGAAAGGTGGGATGACTCTGACTGCATGAGTCAAGGTAGCTGAATGTGGGAAAATGATGAGTAATATAGGAAAACTCTGAATTTAATTTAAAAAAAAAAAACATTAAAGATTAGATGTTAATTATGAAGATTAATTTGTAAGTCACCCAGGGTGGAGTTTTTCTTGAACAGAGAGAGAGTGTTCATAGTGATGCTCGTTTTACCACTGAACAATGTGGCTCTTGGTGGGCACACATTCTGTGTACTACAGTAGTCACTGTTTTATTTTAGATGAATGAAAATAAGCACACTTCTTTGTTCTTTATGCTATTTATTATATTCGTATACATTTTTGATCATTATTATTATTTCAAATGTTTGGCAGGGTTTTTTTTTCTTCATTCTATGCACTCGTTAACATGGCCACTCAGTGTTCATATTTGAGAATAAGTTTTCCACCTTTAATTACTGCGTTTTGACCGTCTGTTGTGTTTGTACAGGGGAAACCCGGACGGGATGGCTACCCGGTAAATTTTTATTTCAGTTACCCTCCTTCTTTTTTCCCCATGTTGTCATTTTCTACAATTCTGTTTTTTTTTCTTCCATCAAGAATCTCTTTTTCATGACCTTCAGCATTCCCACTCTTTTTACGTCGCTCCTTTGCTTGTATTTTTTTGTATTTTCTTCATATATATTTTTTTTGACCTTCTGCAGTTTTTCTCTTTTGTCTCAAGCATTAGGATTATTACATCCAGCAATGTAGGAACACTTGGTTCTGGTTATTTACTTACAACACTGTTTAGTTTTGCCTATAATATTACAAAGAAAGAAACAAACAAAGAAAGAAAGAATGAAAGAAAGAAAGAAAGAAAGAAGAAATGAAAGGAAATGGTGGGACAATATCGATTTGGATGAAATTTGTAATATTAACAAATATAGCAATATAGTAAATACTAACACATGTAAAAAAAAAATAGAATAACAGGCTATGTTTAATGTTTAAATGTTTAAATTCTTAATGTTAAAACATAACTTCAGTATATACGGTGGACCCATCGGCTCGCGAACGCGTCGGATGGCAAACAAATCGACATATGAGCTAAATTCCCAAGCAGATTTTGTACCAACCGACGAACAAATCCTTGACCGACGTACAGGAAGCCAACCCACGCTTCATGCCACAAACATTCAGTTCCGGTCAAGCGCTCGCGGTGTGAACGTGTTCAACGCCTTTTTCCGTTGTGTTTCTCTGCATTTTTGCTCTATAAGCTTCATTACGGGTCCCAAGAAAGTGGAAATGGTAGTGAG
>JAQMCW010000002.1:3148688-3160578 GCA_030068335.1 Chrysichthys cranchii
GTAAAGGACACTTCATAAAACCAGTTTATTTCTTTACATTCACTTTTATTATGTTTTATTATTGTTTTATACATTATGTGTTATTCATATAGGACATTTCTCTTATTTAAAAACCCGTCACAAAAGAAATCGGTGTGCTCTGTTGGGAGTTTGGAACGAATTATTAGTGATTCCATTCATTTTAATGGAGAAATTCGATTCGTCTTACAACACTTTAGACATACGACCTCGCTCCTGGAACGAATTAATGTCATATGTCAAGGTACCACTGTAATAGCATTAGGAACTTTTGCGAAAAATGTGACAAATGGTCCAAGGCACTTTTATTACACGGAAGTGATGCAGATGATTTGAATTTCGGACTTACTTGTTGCTAATACACTTAACACAGCTTCTCAACAGCTGGTCTATCGCGTGTAGGAGGTCATTAAATCTCCCATATAATTTTTTTAATTAATAAATGAAACATTGTGAGCATGGGGTGGCATGGTGGTGTGGGTTTTAGCGCTGTTGCCTAACAGCAAGAAGGTCCTGGGTTCAATCCTCGGGGTCGACCTGGGCGCCTTTCTGTGTGAAGTTTGCATGTTCTTCCCATATCTGCATGGGTTTCCCCCAGGTACTCTGGTTTCCACCCACAGTCCAAAGACATGCACGGAGAGGATTAGGCTAATTGGCGACTCTAAATTACCCGTAGGTGTGAATGTGAGTGTGAATAGTGTTATAAGCGCGAACTAAAGCATTTCAAGATGTTTTTGATGTTATTGGAAAGTAATCAACGTTAGCATGGTAACACTAGCCTTGCTATAAATCAAGCTGCATAACAACACATTGATTCTCCTTGTTGATTATTTTCCTCACCAAACATCTCACCAATGAAGTGTTTTATTTCTTATTAACTTATGTTGCATATCTTGCTATTTAATGAAATATTCCATGCTGGTTTTTACCTCAGAGTGTAAATAGTGAAGGGGTATTTCAGTGTTATATTAAAACCATATAATATAATCAGTAATGCACTTCATGACTACATTGACATTTGTTTTTGATCTTCTTTACCTGAATCTCATATTTCTCCAAAGGGTCCTCCTGGGCAAAAAGGAAGTCAGGTATGTTGGGGTTTTTTTTTTGTTTGTATTTTTTTGGTCTACTTGAGATGTAAGCTGTACATTATCTCCTGCCATTCCTTGATTGTTTTTAACCTTTGTCAAACCCAGGGGGCAGTAAGAAGGTGAATTTATAATACACTGTCTCTACACGCATCTGGTAGCTGTTACCCCATACTGCGTAAATAAAGGACTGTGGTTTTTATTCTCTCGAGGAGACGTCTGTCTAAACAACATGTCTGTCTTCCTTGGCTATTTATCAGCCATATAGTAAGACTATATAAGAAGTCTTTTTCTTTATCCACCTAACCACAACCTGAGACGGAACTAATGGATTACACGGTAACGAAAGAAACGTTTTTCCTTTGTCTTAACCCTGATTCCCCTGCTGTCATTGCCAAGAGAAATACATAGCACTGTAAACCACTTCTGCTCCTCCAAACGCTATTAATTTGATGCTTAGTGCTTGAAAGGGATGTCAACTTGTTTTGGGTCTTGTAGAAAGAAAAATCACAATCAATTGCCTTCAACATGAATCTCCTGAAACCTGGAGTCTGTGATATTGGCTGTAGGTCGGGGATTACATCACAGCACGGCGTCTGAGCGCAGGAAATCCACTGAAGATCATCTTCTGCTCATCTGTAGCTCACTCATCACGTGGGCTGATTTCCTCTGCAGCTGTTCTGACTATTTACCGAGCTGGGTCACAGCTCCAGGGTTCCCGGGTCGACATGTTTACTCCCAGTTCTCCAACTACAATAATCTGCCCATATGTGTGAACGTGGTTGCGTGTATATGGTGCCCTGTGGTGGTTATCCCGAGTGCCTAATGTGCCAGTGTTGCTGGGATTGGCTCCAGATCCACCACCACACAGTCCAGGATAAAGCACCTAATAAAAAATGAATGAATGAATAAATGCCCTAATGACCTGCACTTACTGAACTAAATATGGCCTCATCACAATTCAGCTTAGAATGTTTTTTTTTATGGTGATTTATGAAGGTGCAAAACGTTTAGCTATACCCTCGTTAGGGTTACAGTAGATCCTGGGAACTCTGGGTGTGAAGCAAAGCAGGAATATACTCAGGATGAGAAACCAGACACACCTAGGGGCACTTTAGAACCTACTGGATGCTCAACCTCCTGGCAGGTTTTGGGAGGTAGGAGGAAACCTGAGAACAAGGAGAAAACCTACATGGACATAAGGACAACGTGTGAAAGTTTACACAGAGGATAACCCAAGCTCAGGATTAAACCCGCACCCAGGAGCTGTGCAGGCAGCAACTTTAACCACTGTACCTCTGTGAAGTCCATTAAAATACCAAAGCATTAAAAAGAAGAGATTCATAATAGTATACTGATTCTGATTCTGATTCTGAGTCTGTGATTCGGATTCTTGTTGTGATTCTGATTCAGACTCCGATTGTGATGTCAGTTGTTTTTCCTGATTCTGCTTCTTATTGTCATTCTCATTTTCATATTCATTCTCCTCCTGATTATGGTCCTCCTTCCTATTCTGATTCTGACTCTGACTCAGATTCTTTTTCTCAGCCTTACTCTGATTCTGATTCTGTTTGTCATTTCTATTCTGATTCTGACTCTGACTCAGATTCTTTTTTGTTAGTCTTACTCTGATTCTGTTTGTCATTTCTATTCTGATTCTGACTCTGACTCGGATTCTGACTCTGACTCGGATTCTTTTTCTCAGCCTTACTCTGATTCTGATTCTGTTTGTCATTTCTATTCTGACTCTGACTCGGATTCTTTTTCTCAGCCTTACTCTGATTCTGTTTGTCATTTCTATTCTGATTCTGACTCTGACTCAGATTCTTTTTTGTTAGTCTTACTCTGATTCTGTTTGTCATTTCTATTCTGATTCTGACTCTGACTCGGATTCTGACTCTGACTCGGATTCTTTTTCTCAGTCTTACTCTGATTCTGATTCTGTTTGTCATTTCTATTCTGATTCTGATTCTGTTTGTCATTTCTATTCTGATTCAGACTCTGACTCTGATTCTGACTCTGACTCAGATTCTTTTTCTCAGACTTACTCTGATTCTGTTCGTCATTTCTATTCTGATTCTGATTCTGTTTGTCATTCCTATTCTGATTCAGACTCTGACTCTGAATTGGATTCTTTTTCTCAGTCTTACTCTGATTCTGATTCCGTTCATCATTTCTATTCTGATTCTGACTCTGATTCGTTTTCTCATCTTTAATGCATAAAATTATGTAATAGCCGGCTAATTTATTTTGGTTTTTTGAACTGAGTTGATTACAGAATATTGACATATACCAGACCCCTCACCTGTTCTACACCATTTTTCTGTCCTCAGGGGCCAGTTGGACCAAAAGGAGATAAGGTAAACTAGCACATAGCTTGTTCCCATCCCCAGCTAACAATTTTATGTTAATATTACATTTTCTAAACATTATGATTGTAGAAACGTTTGGTTCTATGAATGTTCTGTATTGAGCATGGTTTTATATAAAAATGTATTAATGTTCCTGCAATATGGCTATAACAACGTTGGAGGAACATCAGTGCTAACATGATGTTATTTTTTGATAACGTGTAAAAAACATTCCGATAATATTGTGACGCAGATGTTTTTAGAACATTTACGTAACATTATTTCCTTATTAGTATCTTGTGAATATGGTACTGAAGGTGCTGATAGCAGTCTCCATACTGATTAAGACACAAGCCTAACCCTCACCTTGCACTTTACAGTGTCGTGCCGAAAGGTAATTGTGTCTCGTGCTTCACAGCAACCACATGTTTTTCCAAATTGTCTAGCAGCAAGCGACGTGGTTCCTCTGTGCTGCCGTGCGTGCACACAGACACAAGAACACCGGGTGTCGGACCACATCTTTAAAAAAAAATGCAATAAACAAAAAGAAGGCTTGGAATATTCATGTTGATTATCTCTGGAAAAAGCCACTGGAGCTTGCCCATAATCAGTGTCTCCCAAGCTCCATGGCTCAAACTTCCTTCTGCTTTTATCTCTACGTTTCTTTATACTGTGGAAGTGAGGACATTGGACTGATAATCAGGAAGCTAAAATGACATGCAGACAAAGCAGAGAGTTCATAATCATTCAATATCTGTCTTTTTTTTTTTATTTAAAGGGTGACCAAGGAGAGATTGGGCCAAGGGTACGTACTTGTTCTTGTTGGTGAACAGATACATCTGATTATGATCCAATACTGTATGTACTGTATGATTTAAAATCACACAATAGCTATTTGAAACAAATGTCATTCTTGTTTTATTGCCATAACACCAATCAGACTTTAATCAAATGTTGTTGTTTTTTTATCTTTTTATGTTTTTATTTTATCAGAATATTATTTCATAGAATTAGGAAACGTATCACTTATCGTATGCAGCCTATAGAGTTTAATTAAAGTTTAATTAAATTGTCATTCAAAGTAATGAATTATTAATGACAAAGTTTCACTTTAAGGACTATGAACTAGTGTTTGAGGAAAAAAAACTGGCTTGTATGAAAGGGAAAAGCAGGTCATTTTGAGAAAATGGCAGTAGCAATACAGGAAAAGCAACAGGAATATGGGAATAACAATAGCAATAAAGAAAAGCGTTTATTTTCGTATTCTTTTAGTTTAATTTCTTTAATAATTGTTTTCTGTTTTTAAATATTCTTTTATTTGTATTTTCATTATTGATTTATTTATGACTTTTTTCCACTTTTATCTTCTTGTTATTTTATTTATTTATTACTTCCCCCCGTCTTAATATTTTAATGACGTATTCTTTTTTATGGCACGCCTGTGACTCCATACAACACATTTTTAAAAGTCCCAGGAAACAGTTCAGATTATTTCGTCTTCCAAAGAAAATTTCTGTACATGAGCTCAAATAATAATATTTTAAGAAAATAAGCGTTTCAAGTATACCTAATTCAATATATATGAATAATAAACAGCACACATTTGTTCAAGGTGGTCATTTCTTTTTGGACGTGTGATGAAATCTATCCAAAAAATTTGAAGAAATGCGTCGAATATAATGATCGAATCATCTCTACATGATAACACAGTAACGTTTACTCTTACTGCATGTTTTTGTTTTTTGTTTTTTTGGCACAGGACCTCTGCAGTGTAATAGCCGAGTTTGCAGATTAAATCAACACTAATACTGTGATTGCGCTGTACTATAGTCAACAACGTATGAAAAGAACCATCTATTTTCTCCTTAATAAAATGGAAGAGGAGCCAAGAGATATGATCTTAAACGATTAACGGACGCTGCCTGTAAGCTCCGCCCCCTTCCCTGAAGATGAAATAAAGTCATATCCATATATAATGATATACTTCACATAAGTTAACTAAATTTATTAGGGGTGCCTCTGAAATATATATATTAGCAGAAAATAATTAACCCTTTAATGCCTGAACCAAGAAATAAAATGACAAATTCTTTTTTTTTTTTTTATTTGAAGCCTTTTAGTCCCTTTAACAAAATATAAAACAATAAATAAAGATAATTTGCAAGTATTTTATTCTGTATTGTATTTGATACTTTGGGAATTACACACAATTTGGGCAATAACAAGGTCTCAGAAATACATGTATCAAATATGATACGCACGGCATTAAAGGGTTAAAAAAAAAAATCTCAGAAAACAAACAAACAAACAAACAAAAAAGATGAACTAGGCCATCATCCGAGTTTTAAATCTGTCCTGCTTTCCCAATAGTGAAAATGTCACCAAAGTGGACACTAGAAAACTGATCTGGAGAAGGATTATATCATATTTAATATCCTGCATTTATTTATTTATTTATTTTTAACTGTTTACTGTGGAATCACCTAATAATCCACCGTCTAGCTAAATTGGGATTTTCTGTGCCAGTAAGCAGTTCCAGACTGTACGCCTGATAATATCATTATGCCTGTAATCTCATAAATCCTCTAATGGTGGAATTTCTTTCATGCTGTAGCCTAGGATCGTCAGATCGCCAATATTTTTTATGCTGAACCCAAAACAGGGAAGAATCTCGCGCACACTTGTATTGTGTTAGTAAATGTGATGTTGTCCGTCGTGTCTCTGCTCCAGGGTCAGGCCACTCATGCAGGCCTGTACAGTAATCAGATACCCATCAAGGTTTGTCCCTGTTCTGCTTCTGTCCATGTGCTCTTCTGAACACTGCCTGACAGCGCCACCTCACACCCCCACCCCACCTCACCTGTCGTTCCTCAGACGTCCTGTCAAGGCTTCACACTCACCTGTAGTGATCGATTCTGCTCTGATCTTTCTGCTCTTCTCTCTTCTTCCTCCATCTTTCAATTCAACCTGGCGCTGGCCGTTCAGATGGTCTTTCCTCGCTATGATCACGGCTTCATCTCTGCCGACCAGCCCACTTTCCAGAGACGTATGCTGAAGGTAGCAGCAGGAGTGAAAGGCATGCCCTGTTTACTTACTAACTCCGCGCTGCGCTTCCTTTCATGCCGACGCTAACTACATGCATGTGTCCGTGTTGTCCGCATGCACTAGGGGCTAAAGCTCGTTTTTCCCCAGTTCAATCTAGCTATGATCGAGAGCAAAGCGTGCACACGACGGGCCTCATTTATGAAACTGGATACAAACAGATTTATGCGTAAATCATACGTAGGAAAATTTAATCAAGTGTGGTATTTATGAAAAGCTAGATTGTTTGGAAAAACACTCGGATCCTATGTCTTGTTGCTGAGTTTGGGGAAATTTACGCATAAGGGTCTCGCTAACGTGAACCTCAGGTGAGTGGGTTCACAGTGAATAATGGGCAACGATTTCCAGAGATTTTATACATGGATAATGCTGTTAAGTTCCTTATTTGAGTTACACACACATACACACACTTATGAAAGTTTTCTGACACGCAACCATTTCTTATTAATGAGTTGAAAGAAAGCGATCCAAAACAAATCCATAAATGAAGACAAATAACCCTAGTGATACATTTAGGACAAAAATAATGCCACCTTATTATAAAAGGAAGAAGAGTTAGCATGTGTGTTCATGGTAGCCGACAAGCCGCAATAGCCGAGCTGCATTATTGGACGATTTAGCGCATGCCGTGCATAGGAGGTTTCCTTTCGTACTTTAGCCACCATTATGTTACTTTGGGCCTTTTACAGAGTTTTGTGGCCGTCACTTGTGTAAATGTTCCCGGATCGCACTTGAATATTTGCAACTGATTGGCATTTACCAGCACACACACACAGGTACAAAATGAAACGATTGTAAATTGGCAGGATTATTATTAAGGTTTTTTTTTTTTTTTTCAGTTTTATTTCTGTTCATAACTTTACTAAAAATGACTAAATGAGGCCCACGGTGTGTAATAGCCAACTCTAGCTAGTCGTTTTTGCTAACTTATCATGCACTGTAACATATTAGTTAGTAATTTTATACCTGCAAATTGGCAGATTGATGTAAATGTATAAAAACACAATATTAAGGTAATGCAAATGCATATATATATAAAACAGATAAAAGCATCTCATCCATAGACGGAGACTCAAACTTTTCCGAAGCTCATGTCATCCACAAATTCATTCTCCTCCTATTGTCAGGGTGACCAAGGCCAGACCGGCCCACCAGGTCCCCCAGGCCCACCCGGACCCCCTGGGCCAAGAGGTCCTCCTGGGAACACGGGGAAGGACGGACCCCGGGGACCCCCTGGAGAAAAAGTGAGACGTCAATTTTGATTGATGTATTTGTGGCAAATTGTTTAACTATAAGAGGCTTGTCACCACAACATGAGTACAGTATCGCAAAAGTTCATTCGGAGATATAGCGATTTGCAATCAGAGTGTCAAAACTTTACCTATGCTTGATTTTTTCTAATGTTGCTGTAAATATGAGTTAGAATCAAAAAGTAAAGGCGATTTTAACATTATGAGATAACCTGGAGAGCAAAAGACACAGCATGGAGTGGAGACATCCGTCTTCTCTGGCGAAGAAGAAGAAATTCAAAAGTCAGTCCTCCCCCAAGAAAATCATCTTAACGTTCTTGTGGGACATGAAGGTTCCTATTTTGGGGCATTTCCATCCAAACGCATGGACAAACACTGAACAGTGCAAATTCCTGTGCATTGCTGCCGAATGAACTTCAACCTGCAATACGCAGCAAAAGAAGAAGAACACTGTCCAAAACAGTCTCACTGCACCATGACAATGCACGTCCTCATACAGCAGCAGGGACAGTAGAGACAGCACGATGGTTCGGGTTCCGACGTCTCCCACGTCCTCCTTCCAGCCCGGATCTGGTGCCGACCCATTATCACATCTTCAGTCCCCTGAAGGAGGCGCTGCGCGGTCACAGATTCACCTCTGATGATGAAGTAAAGGAAGCGGGGCTCACCTGGCTTCGGGAGCAGAAGAAAAACTTCTTCTCTGCAGGAATCCAGGAGCTCGATAAATCATACGACAAATGCGTCGTCTCGCATGGGGACAATGCGATATGTTTAGTTTCTCACAGTTACTTTGATTAAAACCTTTAAAAGTATTTTGCCTTTACTTTTTGATTCTCTCTCGAACATTCCTTAGTCTGTCATGAATCCGTCGTCAAAACATTAAACTATAAAACAGCCTTTAAATATGGCTTTGTAGGCTAAATAAACGTGTGCTGTGCGTTCGTTTCAACTGACGACGCCGTAAGCCTTTTCCTCTCGATGGGCTAGGCCAAATTCAACAAGTGACTTCTTCTTTTAAAGGGAATTAATGGGGGATTAAGCCTATCCTGTAAAAAGTTTTAATATTTTGATCAACCGGATTCATTTTGTGCTGACATTCCCAATCTGGAGCAGTAGCGTCAAACTCAAATTCAGTATTTTTCTTTTGCAGGCCCTTAATGAGCTGTTAATTGTTTTAATAATAATAAAAAACCCAACATATTCTTCACTATTCTGTCTAATTACGCCGATAACTGGCTTGGAAAAAGCAAAAGAAGTGCTACGAGAAACGTTCACAAGGGTTTCTCTGCATTAATGTGCATTCAGGACGTATTCACGACAGCCTGTCGCTTCGCTTGGGTTACTTTAGTGTAGAAGTCAAAGCTTAGTAAAGCATGTTGTTCGCTGTGTATGATTAAATCCTTTATCTGATATATTGGAGTTACTCCAGCTCCAGAGTTCTCCAGCTGTAACTTCAAGCCTTAATAAAACCCCCACATCGTTCATCAAAACCAAGCTGCAATCTGTGTGAAATATAATGCGGAGAAAATTCGTACCGATCTGGTTTAGATGAGGCTTAGATACAGCTTTTTTTGGCTGCATGTCCTATAAGATATGATATGATGCATATAAAGACTCATTCCTCCAGATGAAGACAACACATGCTGTCGTATAAAGAGCTGGAAATGTTTCCGCGGTTATCTTTAGCCTTTATTATGCTCGGAATAGCAGTGTCGTTGGCTCGCGAGTGTAAAGGAACCACCGACATCTGCGTCCAATGAAATGTTCACGCGCGGGCGGCGTTCATAAAAACAAGCAACCGATTCCACTTTCTATAAGAGTACAGCATCAGACAATGGCGCATAAGCAGTCGTAATTGAAAACGTATTTTTTATGACGATGGCAGGCATTCCCGGGACACTTGCCCTCGCAAGGCTTGGGGATTTTTAACTATGATGTATTAATGCGATAGGTTTAAAGCGTTAATGTTCTATCTTCTGATGTCTCGTGGCAAAAAAACCCAAAACAACGACAAAAAACACCCCCCCAAAAAAAACGCCTGACGTTTCTCGTATAACCCGAAAAAAACCACGATACGTTTTATTATGTTGTGTAAATTCTTTACAATTTCATGGTAACGTGCCCAAAGGGAAAGTGTGACTCTGGACTCCATGTGGACACTCCCGCGTCACTTTCTCGTGATTTACAGCCCCATCAGATGGTTCTCAGAACTGATGGACAAATAAATGGGCGAAGGAATCGAGAATAGACAAAGCGACTCTTTGCCCTCGCTCCATCCATCTTGAGCGCAGATGTTCCCGAGGAAGTGAGGAACCGCTTTGTTATGTTGCCCCCTAGCTCTCGTGCGATGCTTCTGCTCCCTGGACCTCCTCCATGAGATAAAAACAGCACAACGGCATCAACAGCCAATGCGCGGAAGATTTATTTGATGATTTCCCTTTTTTCCTTTAAAGATTCACAGGCAGGGGTTAATTTCAGAAGTGCTCTGATCACTGCTGATTAATGCTGTAAATATTTGCACCTCTATTTGGATTTAGTCTTGAAATGGCCGTAACCTAAACTTTTTGTTTGTTTTTAAATAATTTTACCAACATGTCTATAGAAACACTGTAAACATGCTGTGTGATATCTGACTCTGAGAGTTCCTCAACCTCAGCTACGTCACTGCAGTTCATTATGATTCTCAACTAGAGATGCACAGGACACACACATCTTGTGCGATCTGAACCAGTTGCCCATGTGACCTTTCTGACATAATAATAATAATAATAATAATAATATTGCAGCTGCTATTTTTGTTGTTGTGAGTGTTATTTTTGTATTAATTTTCACCCTTTATCGGGCGAATCACCACATGGATTTCTCCCATCCTAAATAAATGTTGTTTTAAGTTCATACATGTTTTTCTCATATATACACAGGCGCTCCCCTGGTTTTCGATGGTCCGACTTATGATTTTTCGAAGTTACGATGATGATTGCGATCCGCAAAAAATTGTAAAATATTTAGAAAATATTTAAAATTTGCGTGCAGGCATCGCGGGCAGGCCAGCGTAACAGTGTATGACGTATGATACGTTCGGACGACGCCCGGCTGTATGTGTCACTAGCCTTGCGTGATGCTGCACTGTCTCTCACAACTCACGGAGTTAATTTGTGTATCGGTGTACTGTACAGTGCATTACCAAGTGTTTTTTTCTGTGCTTCCAGAGCTAATTTTAATTCAAAAGCATGTCTACTAAACGCCCAGCATGTCTCCTACAAGAAAAGACTCCAGGGTAGCCTAGGATAAGCTAGGCTAAGATACCTAAGCTAGGCTAAGCAGTGGCCTATGACATTTGACATGTAATATTTTCCACTTACGATGGGTATAGCATCTCCATCATAACTTGAGG
Source organism: Chrysichthys cranchii (assembly GCA_030068335.1). Taxonomy (NCBI): domain Eukaryota; kingdom Metazoa; phylum Chordata; class Actinopteri; order Siluriformes; family Claroteidae; genus Chrysichthys; species Chrysichthys cranchii. Next base: position 3,159,892 of record JAQMCW010000002.1, read on the forward strand.
TGTGTGTGTGTGTGTGTGTGTGTGTGTGTGTGTGTATAAATATACGTATATATACACTTTTTGTAAAAAAAAATTACCCTACACTGGCCATGTATGGAAACTCAATTGTAATAATTACTTTGTAGTTTTAGTATATTTTCTGTAAAAGCGCCTCATGTGCAGGTAAAACTTTTGTTGTGATGTAATCTGTTCCCATTACTTATGTTTTAGTTCGCAATTTCAAGTTGTGCAGTTAATCAGGTTAATGGAAACATTTTCTTAGCTTTATATAAACCAACTTCAGTCATATATTCATCTTCTTTCTCTCTTGCTCTCTCTATCCTCCCCTCATTCTCTTTCTCTCTTTCTCTGTGTTTCACTGTACAATCTATTCTCTCTCGTTCTTCATTTTTCTCTCTCTCCTCCCCTCTTTCTCTTTCTGTCTTTCTCTTTATTTCTCTGTGCAATCTCCTCTATCTCTCTTTCTTCATTTCTCTCTCTCCTCCCCTCTTTCTCTTTCTCTCTTTCTCTTTATTTCTCTATACAATCTCTTCTGTCTCTTTCTTTATTTCTCTGTCTCCTCTTTCTCTTTCTCTCTTTCTCTTTATTTCTCTATACAATCTCTTCTGTCTCTCTTTCTTTATTTCTCTGTCTCCTCTTTCTCTTTCTCTCTTTCTCTTTATTTCTCTATACAATCTCTTCTGTCTC
>JAQMCW010000002.1:3198465-3216977 GCA_030068335.1 Chrysichthys cranchii
AAATTAGTTTTTGAGGGGCAGGTTGATTCAGACCAGTGGTTAAATTGGCTTTTGTAAGGAGGGGGAGCCCTTCACTCCCGGGGGGGGGCGCAAAGTGTTGCGATGGAAGAGAGCGCACGGGGGTAGGGGTGGGGGTGTCCAGTTGTCAACACTGAAGCAGGGGGAGCTCAGCTCCTGTTGACTGTACTGCCGAGGTGAGCAGGCGGAGCTGAGCTCCGGGAGGCCCTGGCCCAATTTAAACCCTGATTCAGACGGAGCACTACTGAAGGCCTAGGTGTGAAATGCATGGTCCGCCACTGCCATATTGACACCGTCGTTCGAGATCTGACATCTGAACTACTGAAAGTGTCCAGTATCACTTTGATCATATAAGTCCATAATTAAAGTTAAAGTCACGATGAATATTATTGTCATTACGTATAAATACTCATCCCTCCTAAATGAAGTAGTGAGCTCTTCGGTGCTACATTATGCACTTAAGAAGTGTGCCAAAGTGGGTATTTAACATACATGCACTGTAGGTAAGTGTACACAAAAGCACATATAAAGTAGAAACTTAAACACAATAAGGAATGAACACAAACACCAATTTTGAAGACTTTACTGAGTTTTTAATACAGTGAAGCGATAACGTGCTAAGAAAGCTTTCTGAGGATATCATAGGGAGTGTGGCGGAAGTGTGGCTGTCTGTTCACTGGTATTGTATGTGAGTAAGTGCATGAGAGAGAGAGAGAGAGAGAGAGAGAGAGAGAGAGAGATCATTGTGCGTTTGATATTTCAACACCATTCGCTTCAAAGAGCTGATGTCATCCTTTTAGATCTCCGTGTAACAGCGTGTGCTCTTACTGGCCTCCAACGATCGTATCATATGATTACTCAAGGTTACATCACCACATTAAGTGACCTGCTTGATCTCTAAACCATGGCATGCACTCTCAGCCAAGCCTGAAAAGAGCTTTCCTAGTATCACACAAGTGTGCTGTCAGAGCCCCGGGCCATTTATAGACCGTATTTTATGATCTCAGGCATACAGGACAATGATCAAGTCCCTCGATGACTTTGCGCAGCCCGACGTCTGTTTTCACACGACTTTCATGCTCTTTCAGACCTTCCCCAGCATTCTTTGCTGATGGCGACGGTCGTGCTTCAGATGCCACACAATCCACATACGTGCTGCACGCTCTGTACTGATAGGTGATACATCAAAGAGAAGGAGTGGACAGTTACAAAAAAAAAAAAAAACGCTTATTTTTTCAGGAGCCTGGGGGCCGATAACAAACACAAAGGTCTCTGTCAGAGTTTCCAGAGGCATCGCCTCCCCGATAAGACTTTTTCAGCAAACATTGTGTGTTTCTAAAAATACCTGATGTTAAATCTGAAACATGTAAAATTCACTGAAACTAATTTAGCTTTTATTTCCAAGGGTGATGGTGGCTCAACTGAAAGGGAGTGGTGGACAAACCTCGACAGGCATCTGATTAGGTCATGGTTGGCTAATTTGAAACTAAACCGAACCACACCAGAAGAGATGATTATACGGAAACGAACTGCAAGAGACATTCTCAAAGTGCAACCAAATATTTTTAAGAAATCTTCAGGGCAACTTCTAATCAAAGCAAAGATTTATTACATGAGCAATAAAACATGACAGGGCACGCCGTTTTAAAAGAATGATCCACACTGGAATGGTGTAATGCGGCCTGGCGTGAAGTGACAATTTTTCATTTATTTATAAACATTATGTCATGCTTTATACGGTATCTGCTTGTACTTAGGTTCAGTGTTGGGGAACGTCCACGAGTCAAGTTAGTTCTTGTTATCGCTTACGTTTTTGCAGCTATAAATAGTCCAAAAGAAAAAATGCATCTCCTCATGATACTGAGAATCCAGAAAGCACAAATCCTCACGATTTTCCCATGGAGTAAGAAAACTTCCTGTTACAACGCACAGACACTGGAGACTCCTTCAAGTAATGCTAAATAACAATGATGTCCTTCCTGATGCATTCACGCTGCCGCTTGTAAAAACGTAAAACGTAGAAGGCGCTCTCTAGAGGTCTGTGTGTTCTGGGCTACTCTAGCGGCACAACATGGCGGCTCCGTCGAGGTGGACCCGCTCCTTATGTAAATCTAAAGGGCTCATTCTAAGCTTATGAAAACGCAACGATTCGTAGTTACAGGTAATTATACAGTAATGAAAACATACTCGTGAATATTCTAAATCATTTTTGCTAATCATTATCATCAACGCTGTCTGCCACCCATAGGGCGGCGATAGCTGGCGAGGAGATGCTTCCAACATTCCTAGCTTCCATGACCGTAATTTACACCGAGCACTGGCCAGGACTTCTCGGCGGCACACATGGCACATTAACAACTGTGGGCAACTTAGAGCAGCCAATCCACCTAATGTGCATGTCTTTGGACTGTGGGAGGAAACCGGAGAACCCGGAGGAAACCCACAAGGACACGGGGAGAACATGTAAACTCCACACAGAAAGGCACCCGTGCCGAACCCAGGGCTCGAACCCAGGACCTTCTTCCTGTGAGGCGACAGCGCTAACCACTTAGCTTTTAGCGAAAATGAATCCACACCTTCAAATTGTAGACCCGTTAGGCAAACATGTAGAATACTGATTAATTACTATGGAGTAATTATTTAAACCAGTGAGTGTATGCGCCACATGAGTTTTAAATTAACATCATCTCGTTTTATTTAAATTTCCATGAGATTCCAGTTGACGTTGTTTTTGTTTTTTTTGTATTAACCCACTCGAATAATGACGACAACAACAACAATCGTACAGTTCTTGATCATGATTTCCATCAATACCGGCCCCTGGTTTTGTTTCAAAGACCATAAGGGACCATGTCCCTATAATCTATTTGATTAATCTTTTATTAAGTTCAATGAGGCAACGTTTCAGGAGTCGAACTTGCACCTGCACGCTCCCACACACACGCGATTGCTTTTGAACTAGAAGATCTCCTGGCAGTTTACAGCAGTCAAAAGTAATAAATGTTCATTGAACATTGAACATCGTCAAGGCCTCCAGTTCGGTGACACATGACTTTCTATGACTTACTCATGTGCTCGAGTGAGTTCTGTCATCTGTCCTGGTACTCCCTGGATGCCGATTAGGCCTAGTCTGTGAATTTGCCTGGAAATGTTATATGTCTGGAAAACCAGTCCCTTTGGGATGGTATAATATAAAAATCTGGAAATGTGGAAAAGGGATGGCGTTTCCAGAGACAGTGAGATCTTTGTCCAGACGTGGTGTGTCTGTATGACTTGGTGTCTGTTTAGCACCACGGTACTACACAAGCTTCATGTGGGAGATGAGGCGCATCCGAGTAGACCTGACCTTTCAGCTATGCGGAGCCCAGAGGGGGAATCCCCGGCTGGCCTCAGCTGTTTCCAAGGAGACGGACTCTCACTTTTCACACGTGAACGCTAAAATCATTGGACGTTTCACGTTCGCTTCAGTTTACTGTCTGCAATCCAGACCCATGTGGACCTTTGTACTGATTCTAATATAAAGTAGCACCTTTGATGTGTTATTTCTAAAGACGTCTGGTAATCGTCCCCTTTGTACCTTTGGCCCAAAGTGGTTGATAATGCTGGGGTGATTCTCCGTCTGTTTCTCCCTCTCTCTCTCTCTCTCTCTCTCTCTCTCTCTCTCTCTCTCTCTCACACACACAAGTACATAAACTGTCCTGTTGGCTGTGTTTCAGACCCGGTCGACATTCTTTCCATTCCTCATTAGTCTATGACCCATCTCAGGAGTTCGTCCCAAAGAAGTCCTGGTAACTCAGACTGAGAGAAGTGTTCAGGTTATTACATCACCGTCTGCCACGTCCAGCCATTCACCGTATGTGTTTCAGGAAAGGAACCCAAGACACACGCTGACACACACTTGGCTAACTGCTAACAATTTCCAATCTCGGTTAATCAATCATTTTGATTTGTCATCAGTGAGAGTAAGGTCTGGCAAGCATAGACCTTGTAATAATCCACACTGTTCCCATTTTATTCTGACCCGCTAGCAGACGCCAAAACACAGGTCAGTCTGCTCTGAGTGGTAGACCATCTTTGCCAGCCTGTAAGTGATTTTCCACCTCCCTTATTACTGGTCTAAACCTACAAAATAAAATGTTTGAAATTCTCTGTTTACCGTAGTGTCGTGCAGTTTTCCTTAAGACAGCCGTAATGCTGCATTAGTAGCGGGATTTCAGAAACGGTTTCGGCGTGTACCAGCTAGCAATGATGATCTACCAGTTTGACCAGCTCAGCCTGTGTTTTGGCTGCTTGTCAGACCATGGTAGATTTATGAAGGTTTATTTTTTCAGAGGGTTGTCAGTTCTCGATCCAGACTGCGATTATGAAAGGAAAAGAAAAAAAGCTTTAATGAACGAGGAAGTTTGTGTCATCAACCTCAATTATTTCGATAATGCAAAACCATTGGCTACATACTCTGATGTAACCAAACCTCAACTGGACAAATGCTTGGGATTGCGCCACCCGGTGGTTCACTGCCCCTTTAAACCACAAGAGCAAACCTCCCCCACGCTGAGGAATGTCCAGGGCCGGGCCTAGTAGTTTATTTGGAATGTTGGTCGCCTAGAGACTCAACACATCCGGAATCCTACGGGTTTCCCAATCCTCCCTGTATACCAGGTGTACCTGAGGCACAGGTAAGCTGAGCGTGTGCAAGTCCATTCATGTTTCTACCTGACAGCGTGCTCGCGTCACCTACGGAACAAGACCTTTTATGGCCTCCACGTTGAAACATCTCATTCCAGGGGTATTATCATTCTCCTGTTAAACATCTGAGGTAAAGTTTGTGTCTCTAGGCTATGCAAATTTGGACATACTGTACTGCATGATTTCACAAGTGTAAATTAACCATGCCATGGATTCAGTCCTGCCATTAGGGCTGTGCCCATGTTTGCAAAAAGCACTGGCACGCCTTCCAAAAGAGAACGCTTTTGTTTATTTCCACTAGAGCACGTGCCAAATGAAGTCATAGGTGACCTGGGGCTTTGTTTTCCTGCAGGGCAGCCCACACATGGGGTGAACCCGCATACCTACGCACTCGATGCTATCTGATCAAAAACACAGAAGGGACACGGTGGGAGGTTTCATCTGCCTCGACCCTGCATTGCAATCAGACAAGCCAGGAAACTGAATGCTGTCATCCGAGGGTGCGGCTGCTGCATGCGGGTGGGCACAGGACTGACTCGCAGATCTGTTCGGAGTAATAAGATGGAAACATTTCCACACTGCTGGACCACCCCGCAATCATGCCTGCCATGTTACATGATGTCACTGTGTCTGATTTGACAGTTCTGGTACACCAAAAACAGTCCTATTATTAACAGGCCTAGATGTATTGTTGTGGGTTCGATCGTCATACCACCACGGCACTGAGAAATTCTCAACTCCGACGGGTTCGTAGGTGTCGATTCATTTCCAGGAGCTCTGACGTCACAAGTTTACGTTAACAGGTCATTCGCAGCGACGCGTATGGCAGACGGGCCACGTCATCCAAACCCAATGATAAATGAATTAAAATCAGGTCGTTATTTGAGGAATACATTGAGGAATAACGTGATGTTGTGACATTTCACAAAACGAAACTATAAATGGTTACAAAGTATGATGTCATATAGGGGAAGAAAATACAGTTTGTAATTGTTGGCCAATTGCTGTCAGGAAAAAGGGGATAATTTCACGAAAGCGTTATTGGAAAATAAGCAGCAGTATTAATGCCGGTAATTCATTAAGTTGTTTGTTTCAACCGCATTACATTCAACCAGCAGTGTAATCATAGACTTAATTGCAATTGTAATCATGGACTTAATTGCACAAGAGGATGTATTTAGTTGTACATGCTTAGTGAACGTTAAACTTTGTTCTGGAATTCCCAATTAAACTTCCAGGGCCGTTTTTATTTTTGAGTACTCTGAACATTTTAAAAAACTTAAATATATTGTTATTTACACTTACTGCATGTATTACGTAAAAAAAAAAAAAATACTAAACTACTGCTTCAGTTTTTTGGGATATTTATAGAAAAGTCACCACTAGGTGGTAGTCTGAGACAATTCATGACTTCTCGAAGCACGCCAGACGTATCAAGCCACTCAGAATTTCACGCTGTAGTTTATCTACTTTACACTTTACAGTTTGCATATTAAAATGGTTGATTCTTTTTTTTTAATGGGCACATTTTTTTTTTGCTCACAAAGTCACTGGTGTGAGCATTTCATATGCCAATTTAAGAGCACTTTTTACCCGACGAGAGTTCATCAACGCAATACCAATCAGAAAGAAAACACAGGATGCAAAAATTGTAGTGGTGAACAAATACCTTTAATTTGGTAAAACTGTGTGTAAAAATAATTTGGTAAGCTTATACCATTAGAAAACTTTGTGCACTTTATTATGTTTTGTATATTCATTTATCCATTAGCGTACATGTTCACATACCCAACTGTTTTAACCATTCATTTACGGTGAATGATGATTTAGTATAAAGACTGAAATTTGGAATTGATATCTACAAATACAGAAACATGTCTGGACTGTACCTGGGATACTTGGTGTGAATTACAGTAGGTGCTAACAATAATGCTAACCAAGTTGGTATAATTTCCCATGGTCAGTGAAATGTTTGCTCTGGGCTCACAGTGCTGTAAAATCAATTGATATTGACCTACAGCAAAACTCTTTTCATTAAGGGCATTAACTATGATGAAACATTCTGACTTGTAATGTTTGGAAGAAACACAGGCATAGTAAAATGGAGTGAATGATTAGCATCGTAAAAAAGGCCAACCAAATATTTTTTTTGGCATTAGCTCTGCGAAAATGCAATGCACCCCTGTAATGATCATATAATGAATTTAAAAGTTCCTTTCACAGCCGGGCTACAATTGATGTATAGACTGTGAAGGATTTGTGGGCTAAGAAAAAAAGGACATGCTAACGTTCTTGAACTGTGTACATCGTTTTATACAGTACTGTTGGCATTTTTTCATTGGCCTTGATTTTGGAATAGTTTAACTGGGCGTATTCTGTCGCAAGCTCCTGGTAACTTTACATTAAAAGCTTGCGTAGCATCACACAAATGCAAAATCTCAGACTTTTTCATGCCCTCCTGCCCCCAGCAGCAGGCATATTTGTTGCTGGTTTGTTATAGCAGTCTGTAGGGGTAGAATTTGGGCTTGCATTCATTCCGGTAGGAATGTAATACATGCTCTCTAAATAGCTCTGATCCAACGATGGATGTCCTTTTACATCTGATTTTGGCACCTGGCTTGCTGTGCTTCCATATCCCATGGTGTTTTGATGGAGTGATGTCGGGACAGAGGGCTCTGGATGTCGTGGTTGCTGGGCAGACTGAGAATGGGGTGGCATTGCATAGGGAACGTACTGAGATGTATATAACCCTTGACCATGGTATGGACCCTGGTATGGAGCAGCAGTTGGAGGAAACATGCTAGAATTGGACATAGCTTGCTGTGGTATGAGAACTTCCACATATTGGCCAATTTCTGGATCAAATAGCATTTTTCTCAATGGCTGCATTGGCACTTCAATGTAGAAGTACTTCCCAGTTTCAGGATCAAGAAGAACACGACGAGGGCCTTGACTATACCCAAGCCCACTTGCATTTTCCGGGTACAGCATGCCTCCACCACCAGGACCATCACTTCCATATTCATGACCAAAAGCTGGTGGTAGTTCTTGTGGATTGAAAAACTGGGATCTAGGGTCCAAAGCAGCTATATTAGGTGAACGACTGTGCTCCCGATAAGTTGCTCCACTTGGAGCTTGTGGTGAATGTTGATTACCTGAACGTCTGTCCATGTGCTGAGCAGAAGGTTGCTGTTGCTCATTACCATAGGGTTGTATGGCTGGTGCAGTGCAGGTATGGGAGTGGTGCATGGGTTGAATCATGGCTGGAGCCTGCTGTACTGTAGATTTCGGTGAAGCAGATGGGTAAATTGTGGGTTGGCCATCTGGTTTGCACTGATGAGGACGGACCTGGGCCTGTGGTGGTGCTCCTGGGTATGAGATCACCTGACCTGGTGATCGAGGGGCTGGTGGTGTCTGGTTTTGGGAGCCATGGTAGGGCTGGCCAAATTGAGGATGGGTACATGATGTAGAGGAGCAAAGAGAATGTTTGGTGGTAGGATGGTATCTGTGCTGCCTCCTTGGGGGCAAATCAGAAAGATGCAAAGGGCTGAAACTTTCTCGTTCATCATAGCTGGGTGGATCATCTGATGTAGGGAAATGAAAGTCATCCGAACGTAACTGGTTATTCGAGGATGTGGTCACTGTGGGCTGCATGTAGGTATTGGCTTGTGAAGGTACTGGTAAGGTTTGATAATTAGATGCATAAGAAGTTGTTACTATCCCCTGTTCTTGAATGTTCTGCTCTTGGCAGTTGCTGGAGTTTTGCATCGAAGTGATAGATACCTCTTGCCTGCCAGTAGTGGCTGTTGATTTCTGTGCAGAACTTGACACTGTTGTAACTGGGATCATTTGAGGTTTGTGGCTGGACACAGCTGACACCGCTAATGTTTTGGTCTTGCTCGATGCAGTGTTGGACGATTGCTCATTGTTTGTCACTTCTGCCGACGTCTCAATTATTTTAACGTCACTCTTTGAATGTGTTTGCTCTTCTAAAATAGATGTCGTTGGTGTGATGTCTGTTTTAGGAACGTCATTAGATATTGACCTAATTTCGGCAAATGGTAGTTTATAGCTTGGTTTAGGCAGCACAGGTGGTTTTGGTCTGTCACTGGATATTGATCTCACTTGAATGGGTAGCTCAATCTCTTTAGATGTTGTTACTGGCATTGCATGAATTTTTGCGTTGCTAGAAAATGCTCTTACCTCTGCCTTGCTTGTTGCGGCAACTGTAATCTCTTGTTCTTTTGGAGGTTGTAACAAATCTCCTTGACTCTGGTTGTCTCCTGCTTTTCCACTGGGAAGGACTCTCACTTCCTTAGGCTTTGGAGAACTTCTAACCTGTAAGGTGCCTTCATTTGTCTGTAGACCACTGTTTAGAGATGTCTTCTGTTCAGGAGGCAAATCAGCATCTTCTTTTTTCTGAAATTCACTTGAGGGTCCCTCTAATGCATAGGTCTGCAAGGGGACCTCTAGCCTGTTGATATGCTTTGGTTTAGCACTTGCTCCTTCACTCAGGACATCACACACCCCAATGTCAGCTTGCATCCCCTTTTCTTTCCGTAGCACCGACACAGAATGGCTACTGTTTACAGTTTTTACACTGGGGCAAGCAGGACTTGTTGGCTTCTGCATAGACTTGGGTTTGCTATCCTGAAGAAATACTAATGTTGATATTTCCTTACTTGATGGTCTAGGAGGAATGTCTAGTTTTGCACTCTGTTCATTATTATCAGATTTGGACATGTTGTTGCATTTATCCAAACCGACAAACAAATCCATGTCCGAATGTTGAACGTTTGACAAGGAAGTCTTGGCTGTTATTTTTGTAATACCTACTTTTCTTCTTGTCGATGAATCTGTTTGTGGCATCTTTGACTTGTCAGCAGTATGTGGTACATCTTGTGGGGTGGTTGATTTGCTGCAAGAAGGGGTCTTTTCTTTCCAACTGATAGCTTTGCATTCAATATGCAAAGGATGAGGAATTTCTGGTTGCATTTCTTTCTCTTTTTCAGGCACTACATCATCTACATGGTGAGTGTTATTCGAGGCCTTGAAGGACAGGTTGTAGGTGTTCTTTACCAGCTTCCTTACATCCCGTACTTTATGTATAACAGATTTCGTTTTGTTTTTTTCAGTATCCTCTTCATTGTCCGCCTCAACCCCTGTTTTGAATCTTATTTGCTCTTCAAGTGTTTCCTCTAACTGAGGCTCACATATAGTGTCTTTGGATATTTCCAGTTCAGGACAGAGAGATGTCTTCAAGGAAGACTTATTTTTATCCCTTAGAGAACAAGGCTTGAGAGTGATTTCAGGGGTTTTTGACAAGAACGTACTGCTGCTGCTGCTGCCCTCCTGTTGTTTACTGGTTTCCGGTGTCATGGGGTGTTTGTTGTCACTGCTTGTCATTCTGCTCTCTGTGCTTGCGACACAAATTGGAGTACAGTTTGGGGACCGGTTAACGGCACTCCCTGTGTCACTGCTGTACTTCCCTTCCATCTGGCTTGCCTCCTTCTCACTGTTCCCAGAGGGTTGCTTCTTAGATATTTTGCTTTCAAAGACATCAATCATTGTGGGTTTTATATGATCCTTCACTAAGGCTTTACCCTGAAATCCAACACATGCAGAGTTGTTGTTAGGAGGTAAACAGTTAGCTTTGAAGACTGGCTTGGGGGGGACCTTGGGCCTGCAGCTCCTCTTCTGACGATGAGTGCTTCTTTCCTCTTTGCTTCCAAAGTCCTCAGAGGACAAACTGCATTCAGAAGGTAGTCCGAAACTCTGCCTCTCTGCATTACTTGATTCTCCTGCAGAGAGAAGTTCAATGTGTTTCTTTTTATTCTCACGTGGTTCACTTCTTGAAGATTCGTTGGTTGCAGTATCCATTTTCTTTGAAAGAACACTCTTGATAACGCTGGAAGCCATTTTATTCCTGGGTGAGCTTTCATCTAAAGATGCAGACTTCTGAAGCATCTTCTTACCAGTTTGAATTTCTTGTTCACCTTGAACCAGATGTTCCTGCATTGATGCTGGTGTGCTATGCTGACGAACAAATGTGTCTTTTGAACAGGTCTGTGTGGACGATGACTCCATAGCTATTCCTTCACTCTCGGTAGACTTGAGTTCATCAAAGTCGCGTCTCTTAAATTGGATCTGTCTTTTCGGGACCGTCCTTTTCCCCCTCCTGATTTCCTCTTTGCTCTCCACTGCTACATCCACACATTCGAAACTGCCCATCTCGAAACGCTTTGCTGGGTCTAGTGTACCGTGAGGTAAAATAGAAGAAGTATGACGTAAGACATCGTCATTTTCATGCAATGAGCCATGCAAATCTGTGTAGGAAATCCATGTAGAAGAACCTTGACTGTCCACTGTAGAAGGTTGCGAAACATTTGTAGATGACCCACGGCTTGAGTTGTATACATCCAAGTAGTCCACCTGAGGGCTAGATAGGCTCCTGAAGGCCTGGTCTGTGAACCACTTCACCTCACTGTCCGCGTCATCAAATTCACTTCCCATACTGGAAGTCTCGCTAGTACATTCTGAAGAAAGACGACCAGCACCACAGTGATTGCTTTGAGATGTCGATCGGGCCCTCCTGGCACCAGTCTTGTTCTCTTTTTGTAAGTTCTGTGCTCTGAGAAGACTCTGTTGCCGCCGAGTTGCCAGGGGAGACTCAAAATAGCGAGGTGGAATTCCAGACTTTGGGTCTCGGCTTGAGGGAGCAGGGCTGTGGTTTGCAGGCCCTTTTCTATTCCTGGTACTGAATGACAGCTCAACCTGTTCCTCTCTGTAACTACCCTCTGCTATATTCCCCACCCCTTTTCCTAATGTAAGCTCCTCCTGTGTCACCCTTTCCCCACTCCACCCCTTGTTCCTGCATGATTGCCCTTCATACACTCTACGATTGTTACTATCTAAAACACTGGGGCTTTCCCCAGATCTCATAACCATCTGTCCAAAGGTTTTTTCATTACCTGCTGATTCTCTTTCCAACATTTCTCTTCCAATGTCATTACCTTCCTTTGCTTCCTTCACAGTGGGCACTTTTAAAGTCTTTTTGGGTGTTTGGCATGGACTCAGAGAATTTAAAATGCTCTCATTCATCCTTTCCCAACTTTCTTTTATTTGTTTTACAGATAATCTGGGAGCAGGTGGCTCAGGTGATGAATCACAAATTTTGTCCGTTTGTCTGCAAGGTACTGAAGCAATGTCTGTGCAATCATCCTGAGGTAGACTGCAGCTTTTAAAGGACAGCTTGTAGTCAGCATCACTGATTTGGCCTACATCAACTGGTGCCATCAGTGGAAGATCTTTCTTCTCACTAACTGTGGTCAAAATGTGATTATCTATGTATTCCAGAGGTATGCACATTTCTAGGGATGGTATATGATCATCAGGTCTGTCAGGTGATCTTTGATAACTCATTTTAGGGGAAGACACTCTATCTTTTAGCATAATTGAGGGTGTTGTATGGTTGGAGATGGATGAAGCCATATTTTTCTTCTCAGGTCCTTGTGTCTCATTTGATCTTTCAGCGTGTCTTGTTCCTTCTACATCATGGGACGTGGTATCTGGAGTACTTATATTTGATGTTTGTCTAGATATGCTTCTCTCCATTGATGAAAGACTGTAGTCATGTGACTTAGCAATGTCTGTGGGAAGTACGGTTGACGTAGAACTTTTCACGCATCTTGTGCCATCCACATCAGGGGACATAGTACCTCCTGGTATACTTAAAGATGATGATGGTCTAGATATGCCATCGCCTGTTGATGAAAGGTTGGAGATGAATGGATTTGCCATATTTGTGGGAATCTCATGTGGGTTAGATAGGTCTCCCTCAGTTGGTGAAATATTGTCGACTGAGGAAACGCTTATATTTGGAGCCTCATTTGGTGGAAGTATGGTTGATGTTGGACTTTCTACACATCTAAATCTATCGACATCAATAGATGGTGTATTTCTTGATATACTCAAAGTTGATGGTGGTCTAAATATGCCTCCCTCTATTGTTGAGTAGTTGGAGATGAGTGAATTGGCCATATTTGGACCATCATTTGTGGGAACCTCATTAGAACATTCCCTGTAGTTTGTTGCCTGTACATCAAGGCACATGGCATCTCTTGATATACCGGTACTTAAATTTGATGGTGGTCTAGATGTGCTTGAGTTAGCCATATTTGCCATCTCATTTGTGAGGATTGTAGTTGGTGTAGGTAATTCTACACATGTTATTTCATCTATTTCAGGAGACTCAATATTTCTTGGTATACTTAAAGTTGATGATGGTCTGGATGTGCCTCCTTCTGTTGAGGAAAGGTTGAAGATGGGTGAAATGGCCATATTTGTAGTCTCATTTGTGGGATATATGGTTGAGATAGAATTTTCTACACATCTTGTTCCCACTACATCAGGGGACATAGAATCTCTCGGTAAACTTAACACTGATGTAGATCTAGATATACCTCCCTCTTTGGATGAAAGGTGTATAACTGGTGCAATGTCCAAATTTTCAATCTCCTTTATTGGAAGCATAATTGACATAGAGCTTGGAGTATATCTCAGTCCCTCTACATCAGGGGACATTGTATCTATTGCTGCTGGTGAACGGTTGGCGAGGGGTGAGATAGCCATAATTGTAGTCTCATTTGTGAGACCTATAGTTGATGCAGGGCTTTTCATACACTGTATTCCATCTTCATCAAGAAATGCTATGTCTCTAACTATACTTAAATTTGATGATGGTCTTGAAATGCTTCCCTCTGTTGACGAAGAGTGTAAAATGGGTGAGCTATCCACATTTTCAAAATCTTTTATCGGAAGCATGGTTGGCATAGAGCTTTCAGGGAATCTTGTTTCCACTACATCAGGAGATGCTGTGTCTCTGGGTATACATAATGTTGATAGCGATCTAGATATGCCTCTTTCTGTTGGTGAAAGGCTGGACACAGGTGAGATGGCCATGTTTGATATCTCATTTGTGGGAGGAGTGGTTGAACTACAACTTTCCACAGATTCTATTTTGTGCACATCAGGAAACTCTGTACCTGTTGGAATACTTATGGTTGAATGTGGACTAATTGTGCACCTGTCTGTTGATGAAAAGTTAGAGGAGATAGCCATATTTGTAATCTCATTTGTTGGAAGTACATTTGGTGTTGAGCTTTCAGTATATCTTGTTCCCTTTAGATCAGGGGACATGGTATCTCTTGGCAAAGTCACTGATGTACTAGATATTCCGCCCTGTGTTGATGAAAGGTTGCAGATAGTTGAAATAATTAAATCTGCAGGTTCCTTTGGAGGAAATGTAGTTGATATAAAACTTTCTGCATGTATTATCCCCTCTGCATCATGGGTTTGGGCTAAGACCTCATTTGGGGAAGCAAAGTTATTCTGGTGTGCTTTTTTTTCCATATGAGGTGACTTTGAGCATTGACTCAAGGAGCTACATGTCATCATTTTAATTTCAGGAGAACAGCTGGCAGATCTCAGTTCTGGTGAAGAAGCTGCATGATTTAGTTCACACATTAAGACATTTTGTATGTGTTCTGGGGAAGAATTAATGCTTCCTGGCTCAGGTGTATGGCATAGTTTGGAATCAAATGAGGAAACAGAACCTTTGTCTGTAGGTGTAAGTCTACAATCACTTTCTGGACGCTCAAGTGTGGAGACTAAATCTTCTGGTCCATCTGACCAAATCTCATTCATGGGTTCTGGTGAAGGGCAGAGAGTGAACCCCACCGGTGAGTGTACTATTATCGAAGGCTCTGAGGAGTTAACGTCCACTGAAGATCCAGAGGGTGAGGATAACTCACTATTCCCACATGATATCCGGCCCTCTGTTGCATCTGAAAAGGATGGCAAAGTTCTACGATCATCTAAGATTACTCTTTCTCTTGTTTTAGGAGAAACAGTGAAATGTAGGGGCACAGATGCTACATTTATTTCTGTGGTTCCCTCAACATAAGTAGGTGGAGGTACAGTGTTAGGATCTTCCATGTCTGACAGCCCTGCTTTATCGCCACCTCGTAATGTATCTATGTATGCCGATTCATTTGGTACATCCTCACGTTCCGGTGGAGCCGTCATTTCTTTCAAATCACGTTTTTCATTTTTTGCAGAAGGATCAGAAGCTGTCTTCTGGAATGGAGTAAAGTCACTACCATCCTTTGAAAAGTTAATCAGAGCAACAGAAGAGTCGTTTTTTAGTGTTTTGTGAACAAGCAAGTTGTTCACTGTAGGTAAAATATCAGGCAAAGAAATTTTTTCTTGTTCCTCACCAGAGCAGCCTAGATCATGATTCTCCTTAGGAGAATCTTCTGATGCCACGTTACTAAAAGTCACAGCTGAATCTCGGTTTTCTGAAAATGTGCTTTCTCTCTGTTTATCATAGTTAAGCTCTTGTGCTAAATCAGTTTCCCTTACCTCAGATGTAGTCGTGTCACTCTGCATTGTTATATCCCTGTTTTCAGGTAAAGAGTCAGAAGTGATTATCTTCTGTGTTGGATCATATTCCTTTTGTTCAGATGAAGAAGCATCCGTTTGGGTCGTTATACACCTGAGATCAAGAGTTAGTATCTCCTCGGGTGAATCTGTTTCTCCAAGCTCAGACGAAGTACCATGACTCTGGTCTCTAATACCCTTGTTTAAAGATAAGAGGTCAGGAGAGATTATGTTCTGTGTGGAACCAGTTACTCTAATATTAGTGTCTCTAAATTCAGATGTTGACGTTACTAGGTGCTGGTCAGATGAATTTTCAACTTGCACTAGGCTGGTATCCTGAGACGAACAAGATTCTTGCCAGTTTCCTGTTGGTTTGGGTGAGCCATTTGCAGAGGTAACTTCACTTTTGTCATTTTGCAAGGTTAAATCACCGGCAGGTGTGTCTGATTCCCCAGTCTCGGATACGAGTAAATCTTTCGTGTCCTTTGAGTCCTCAAATGTGTCACTCCCGTCACTCAGATGCTCCGAACTATTAGCTGTATGGTATGAACCTGAAGAATCATTGACATCTTCTACTGCCAAGTGCTCATCCACATCCTTATCCAGAAAAGAGGCTGAGGCTGGGCTGCTGGAGAAAGCTGGAAACTCACAGTCATCTCCAAAAATATCACAAAGGCAAGTTGTTTCAGAAATGGCGCTACGATGGCTGGGCATACTAGTGATGTCAAAGATCTCCACACGATTGGGCCCATCCAGGTGCTGCAGGTTGAAGTTACGTGGAGCACTGCGGAGGAATGAGTAGCTGTCTCCCTCGAGAACCCAGCTTTCCATTTTTTTGCTCCCAGCACAGGGTACTCTTTCTTAACTCCTGTTAGACTGCTTTCGTGTTTTAGAAACGCCGCATCCTGCCATCTTCCCCAACCAAAAACCTCAGGCAGTGTTGGAGCTGAAAAGACCAGAAGCAAATGTACAGAACAGCATGAAATGAAGAGGTATATTTTTAATCGCTGTGCATGAAGTGCACCACTACTACGGTTCAAGTCTACAGGTATGCTTACTCTATATTATTCGTAAGAGATCATATAATAGATCCAGCGCTTTTATTAGTATTACACAGGAAACTAAGAGCTCTTCCAAACAACCCACTTGAATTCCATTCCATTTTTATTTTATTAAGATACACACATATATAACTGTAGTAAGGTTCTCAGTAACAGTGGCTAAATGAGCAAATTAATCAAATCCCATTGATCATGCAATGATTTCCAGGGCAAAAAATTGACACCTCATTCAGAAGTGAATCATTTCCAACTATATGAATTTGTATCTAATATCTAGTTTAAAATCCCGTTTCATGATTTGTTCGGTATCTACTTGCCGTTTGGTGCTATACTGTCTCAGGCCATTTTGAATGGAATAACACACCCACTGCTCAAAGATACAGAATGGAAAGAAGACATGTACTGTACCACAGAGCTGAAGATGAAGCTCCAACAGGGCACCGGCGTTTCTGTGTGCCACACTGGTCCTTCGTCCAGTCAGGTCACTCAGCTCTCTGATAAGTCCAGCCCCCTCAACAAACACCATAAACCTGCAAAGGAATATCCACCTAAACATCAGTCTGCTTCCACGTAGCTCCAACGTGACCTGATGCCACTAAAAACAAGCGTTGTTTTTAATATTATTATTATTATTATTATTATCATAAAACATACACACATAAAAAATCTTAATTGAGCGGCCTTGTTTATTTCATACTTTTTAGCTGTACTGTATCTCTGGACCCTGTGCTAAGCTTAAGAAAGTGTTACAGCTAGCAGCAGGTGCTACCCCAGTCCAGATACAGCAAACTGCAATCTGACACGCAGGGCTAACAACCACAGGGCATCACTAATAATAGCTCCATGCTAGCAGGAAAGCGCATACTAGAGAGTAACACAGAGGCTGGATTTACATGATTTACATGAATACATGTATTTAATATGATCCTTGATTCTGATATCCTGACACGGATATGATTTTTTACATAAACAAATCCGTATCCGATTCATATTTATGTGGTTAAATCATTTTCCATCAAAATGCCCGAGAAAGCCTTATAATTGTCAAATTGAAGCATACACATATAGAGTATGTCAGGAAAACGCTAGTTAAATGTGTGCTAGCTTTAGAGCAAGCGGAAATAGGCGCAAATAACATGTAACTAAATAACTGATTAGCAGGGTCAGTGCAAAAAGTGCTCTAATGTCATGTTTAGTACACATGTTGCATCAGTGCTGCTAGCCAAAACGCTTAAGTTAGCTTAGAAGCAGCCAAAGCTAAGTCCAGGGCAACAAGTCCAGATATTGTATACTTCAGGTGGAAGATAACTTCGTAACTACGTTTATCCCCGAGGATTACCTTCATTTGTACATAGAAATGACAAGTGATTCTGTTGTGGCTGTTAGCCTTTTTGTATTTTACCTTAAAACCATTAATCGTGTGTTGGTATTGGAACCAGGGCCGGCTGTATCTTTCCTCTTCTGGGGCCTGAGAAATGTCCTCATAATGCCCATTGTTTTGTTTTTTAGGGAATGGTCGTTTCTTCTGGACGCTAATGACTACTCTCCATGAATCACATGAGTCTTTTGAACTCCAGATGATTATTTGACCTAGCCTATGTTCACAAAACATTATTATTTTAAGTACGTATTGTATAATTTTTGTTTTTTAACGTTTCACAGCATGTAATGTTGATTAATGGTCGCTGAATCAGGTAAAGCAGTAGATGAGCATTCGGTAAGGACTTCACGTATAGCTTTCTATAAGGACTCTACAGTATAAACCTGAGTCTAAAATGTCTCGGTGGTGAAACCTTTAACGTTGTTGAACAGTGATGTCATGTGATTTTACATTCACTATTCATGTACAGGGCATCATGTGATCACTGAAACCTGCTTGAACTTATTTGCATGGGATCTCCCACCTTGTATTTTTGTTTTTGTTTTTTAGGGAATGGTCGTTTCCACTGGACGCTAATGTCTACTCTCCATGAATCACGTGTGTGTTTTGAACTCCAGATGATTATTTGACCTAGCCTATGGTCACAAAACAATGATGATCATTTCAGAATTAAAATTAAAAATTAGATGTGAGCGTTTGACTGTGAGTCAAATGACTATGTGTTAGATTTTCAGATTTGCAGTTTCATTTGAATGTGGCCCATAAATAAATAAACAAACAAACAAACAAACAAACAAACTTACACTAGCTGGTACAATTTGTGTCAGAAGTCAACAAAAAAAACTCCAAAACAATAATAATAATAATAATAATAATAATAATAATAATAATAATAATAATAATAATAATAATAATAATAATAATAA
>JAQMCW010000002.1:3570041-3585248 GCA_030068335.1 Chrysichthys cranchii
CCACTGACAGATATGTAATATTGGATCATTTTCGCCAATTAATAAATGACCAAGTGAATTTTTTTTGTCTCATTTATGTAACTGGGTTCTCTTTATCTACTTTCAGGACTTGTGTGAAAATGGGATGATGTTTTAGGTCATATTTAAGCAGAAATGGAGACAATTCTAAAGGGTTCACAAACTTTCAAGCACCACTGTACATACTGAAGTTCTGTACAGTCACTTGGCAGCCACTGTTCATTCTTCCATACAGATTTGGAAAGGAAGAGGTGGAGCTAGGGGGCATTCAGGGGCTTGAATTGTATATAGCAAACCTTTATCATTGGAGGCCCAAAAGCAATTAAATCTGGGTTAATGCACATGATGGTGGTTCGAAATGGACACCTATGCATGTGATGGTTGGGTGTGCACATACTTTTGGCCACATAGCGTACATCAGTGTATATTTGTATAGTGCTTTTTACATTCAGATTTACAGAAATTCGGATGTGGATTTTGTGTCGAGCAAAAATCCCACGAGATAAGGAAGAACATCTGTGCACGGAATATTTTCCACTCAAAAGATTCAAGTATATATCGTTTTCTACTCTGGTATCCATCCCCTTGCTGTGATTGAGGACACTGGTCAAGATCTAACTCGCTGCTTATTTTACATTGTTCTCGATTCATGCTGATGAGCGTGTTAGGCATTAATCGCTGGTTTTCATGGCATGCAAAACACTGCTGCTCTGGATTCAGGTACTGTCGTCGGGTCTTCACCTGAAATACTTACGAAGGCTGAAACGTGCTCTCATCAGTGAAAAGTTGCTCTACTTTTTGACACTTCTTGCTCTTGCTTTCTAATAAAATCACTAGAGATTAAGGGGATAGGGTTGGGATGGCTGGATGTTTTGACAGACTTATTTGTAGGGGATGTCAGAAGTGCAAAGTCAGAGAAAAGTTGCTGCCGCTGGCATCTCTACTGTAGGAAGAATAGTTTTTGGTTTTTTGGGGTTTTTTTGGCTGGGAAAGTGCAGAGAATGTTGAGGAACATGTATTAGTCAGTGTTACCCTGAAATAGCATGCTTCATTTATCACCCAGCAGACTGTGCAAAATGATTACCAGGAGCCCACAAATTGGTTTTCTGCAGCATGGATTCCGAATTCACCTTCTCCAACATGGAAGTGAAGTGAAAAACCACAGTGTTAGATGTGTATAGAGAGCATGTGTGATTAGGGAAGGATGGGAAGATGCATTACATCTGTGGCTCTGAAAAATCTATAGGTTAATTTTCACTGAGCACATTGTAACGTAATAATTGACTCATCCTTGTATCGTTTTTCAGGAGACAACAACGGCTGGCCTCATTTGTTTGACAAATACTTTGGGATGCCCAGTAAAGACGCTGGAACCAAATCAACCACATGCCGTGAGTAAAGATCCAGAAGTAAATCTCCTGCAACCGAAGTGATGCTTGTCTGGCCTTCCATCTGTTTATATCCATCTTTCTGTCTGTCTGTCTGTCTGTCTGTCCATTAAACCATCAATCCATCCATCCATGCATGACGCCATCCATCCATTGATCCCCCTATCTGTTTGTCTGCGTGTCCATCTTTCATTCTAGCTATCCATCCATTGGTCCATCCATAAATCTATCTGGGTATTTCTCTGATTGTCTGTGTGACTTATTGTCCATCTCTCAGAACATTATAAACCATTCCATCTATATAACCATCCATCCATTCATCCATCAGGTCATCCATGCACCTGTCTATAGGTCTGTTTGTTTGTGCTTTTCGTCTATCCATGCATCCATCCATCCATCCATCCATCCATCTACCTATACCTCCATTGGGCCATCCACTTCTCTATCTGCCTGTCTTTTTGTCCATCCTTCCATTCAAATAAAGTGAATTCCCCCTAATGAATGTTATATTGGGAAATGTTGGAGTTTACGTCACAACCACGCAGTACCTGTTTGTCAGAATGAACCAAAGCAACATTCGCTATTTGTGTTTGCTGGCATTGTTATGCAGGAGACAAACGGCAGTGCGATTCTATCAGGCCGACTCTCATTCAAAATAAATTAATATCTTGTCACCTATCACCGCTGGTGTCTGAAGCAGACTCTACAATGGATGATCCTAGCGAGGGGCTTTGATAATTGAACAACCAAAGGAAAAAAAAAAAAACTGTCACTATATTTCACATTTCAGTTTTCATCAATGGAAAGGACATTCCACTCAAGATTTTATATACGTGGCTGAAATGTAATGATCCAAACATTTAAACTGAATTTTTTTTTTTCATGCAATGGGGTCTATTTAAACAGATTATGTAAATATCATGATTTATTTAAACAGATTCTGGTAACAATGTGATTAATTTAAACAGAACATGTAATACAATATAATGTAATAAAATATAATATATCTAGGGTGGCACGGTGGCTTAGTGGTTAGCACTGTCACCTCACAGCAAGAAGGTCCCGGGTTCGATCCCCAGGGTCGACCTGGGTGCCTTTCTGTGTGGAGTTTCTGCGTGGGTTTCCTCCGGGTACTCCGGTTTCCTCCCACGGTGCAAACACAAGCACAGAGGGGATTAGGCTAATTGGCTACTCTAAATTAGCTGTAGGTGTGAATAGTTGTCTGTCTCTGTGTGTCGGCCCTGCGATGGATTGGCGACCTGCCCAGGGTCTCCGCCTCTCACCCAAAGTCAGCTGGGATTAGCTCCAGCTTCCCACCGGGACCCTGAACAGGATTAAGCATCAGAAGATGAATAAATAAATAATATAGCTAATAAGTACAGTATAATACGACATAATAAAACAGTAAAAATAATACGATTCAGAATCTATTATTAATATGACTCATTTAAAGGGATAGTGTGAGGTAGCTCATTCAATTTCTATTAAATTCATCTTCATTTTTACAAAGGATCCATTTAACAATATTCTAACAACCAAAAATTCTTCGATGTACAGTACTTTGTTTGAGGGCAAATAGTATTTTTCACAGAGTCAGTTCATGCTTTCCCATGAAAATCTGTCAACCTGGAAGTATGATGTCATATCAAGAACAACAATGGCTTCAGGAAAGAACACTATGAAAACCCAATCTGAGGAAGTCTGAGGATGAGGATCTTCTTCTGGTGCATCTGGAATTGCAAAGCAACCCATCGAGACTGGGGGAACGATAGGCCCCTGCTGTCTTTAGCTTCCATCCATATCCCTTGATCAATATTCAATGTCTTTACTATATGGGCGAGTAGTGCAATCGTGAATACAGACACTCCCCAATTTAGGAACCCGTTCCAGAAGGTTGTTCATATATACTGAATTGATCGTAAGTCATTATTTTGCCGCTGCTTTTTTTGTCCGCACTCGCTGCCTCACCAGTAACTGAAACGTGGTGCAAATTGGCACGTTTCCTGAACTGCTGAAACCAGTCATAACTCACTTGAAAGGTGTCATCAGCCGCATCTTCCCCAGCCCTAGCCTTTAAATCCTCAAAAAGGCTTCTAGCCTTCTCATGTGTGAGCATAAGGCCAAGCGGGGCCCGTCTCTGCCTCTGGTGGTCAATCCACGTGATCAGAAGTTTCATCATCTGCTCTATCAGCTTCCCCGTTTTCTTGCTGATAATAGTTGACTGGAGTCCTTAACATGCTCCATAATCCTCGGGCGGCGTGTGGTGCTGCCTAGTGTGGGTTATGGCAAAACGTTTTACTACATAGAACTCAAAATTCAGACTTGCGAAAGTACATTGCGAAGTGTATTGCGAACATGATTTTATCTTTCGCCGCAGTCTGTTCGTATGTCCGAATGTTCGTAAGTAGGATGTTTGTAAGTAGGGTAGTGTGTCTGTACATGTGGAAAATTTACTAGGCTTTTTGGCCTAACTTCTCCGGTCTCTCAGTTTCATCTTCCAGCGTCTCGACTCTGCAGTGTGTGACAGCGCAATGTTAAATCTATTGATTTCATCATTCAAATGGCTTTTTATTTTGAGATCTGGTCGAGGCACACAAACTAATTGACTGCGACATAGTGATATTACCTGGCCATAATATTAGGTCAACTGATTACTCTAAATTACCAGTGGTTGATAATCTTTGTGCTAGCCTTGCGATAGAATTGTGGCCTGCCCAGGGTTGGACCCTGCCTCTTGCCTGAGGTCACCTGATGGATAAGTGGTGTAGATAATGGATGAATGGATAATAGGTCTATATTGTTAATAGACTATGATAAAATTGATTACGTCATATTGTATAAACTAGACGTACCGCTTTTCAAATCTACTCTTGTATTCAGTCTGATTGGCAAAGCAGTCATCTCAAAGTGCTTGAAACCTAGAACACTAGTACTAATGACTAATAGGGTTGAAATGGGATCATTTAGCTTGAACAAAATATCTCCATTTTTGTGCGAACATATATAAACACTTTTTATATGTCATGAAAACTGTAAATAATATAGCACAGGGTTACACCCCCCCCCCCCCCCCCCAAATGGTTTCATGCCCCCATGAACCAATCTATAGACATGATACATGAACTTCTTTAGCCAATCTTTATAACTAGGCCCCTATGAAATATAGTCACAGGCTGATCTTCGTGTTGTGCGAATGTGAACAAAGTGATTTGATGGCTTTTTGTTTACAAAGACGGATCTGGACTTGACATCACTGTTGAAGATTACCAGAGCGTGATAAAGATTCGAGTCTTGGTTCCCGGGTGCATATTTTAGGACCGGGCATCGTACTTATGAAAGTTTTGAGTTCAACCTCTGAATTGACTCTCAGTGTGAATGCAAGCCCTACTTTACACAATTCTGTTAAACAGATTCTGCAAAAAAACAACAACAGCAACAAAAGGATTCATTTAAACTGACTATTTTCCAATAACAGCACATCCAGAAATGTTTTATGCCTCTTACAATACAGTGATTTGGTGATCAGTCACTGTTTTGGCTGCAGGGATGGCCTCCAGATCATTACATTACATAACACTACTGCCATTTGACAGACACCCTTACCCAGTGCAACTTACATCCATCTCATTTGTACCATTTGTACAACTGTACAGTTGAGGGTTAAGGCGCTGGGATTTGAATTCACAACAGTAGTCCAACGTCTTAACCACTGAGCTACGACTGTCCTCCGGGGATCACTGGGGATCAAGAGGAGCGATCTATAAGCCTGCGCGTCTGGGATACATGCCACGGTCTGGTCAACGCTGGCTGGGTGGCCTTAGAAAGTGTCGGATGTTGAAAGACCCTAAATACCTGATGACCTCAGGAAATATCACAGTGTGGGGTTGAGGTCAGGGCTTTGTGTTCTTCCATCCCATGCTTAACACACCATATCTTCACGGAGTTTGCTTTGCGCACAGATACACCGTTATCAATGTAATCAATGCTTGATTTGAACTCGTGCTCTTTTAATAACTAGTCCAGCAGCTTAATCGCTGAGCTACCACTGCCATCTTCCATAAGTGGGCACTTATGCAGTTTGAAGGCAAAAGTGCAGGGGCTCAAGCAACCTCTTTGTGTTGTTCTGGCACTGGTTATTTTTTCGTTCGAGGCGATTTTTCCCTCTGCTAGTCTCCTGCAAGTTATATTTATTTCAATTGCAGGACTTTCTAAAGTGGATCCAAAGCATTAGACAGTGCACAAATGGAAAGTTTTATCATTATTACAACTTTTGCACTCAGCTCGCTTTCACTTTTCTTTTCATTTTCTTCTTGACCATCCAGACACTTTTTGGACCCATGAAATTTCCAAACATCTGGTTCTATCAAGCTGAGAGCAGATTGTGAATCTAAAATACTTGTCCATGTACACTACAGTACAGCACCTTGTGCTACATTAATGTCAGTTTAGCCAGTAGTTCTTATTGAACCGAATACATTTTGGATGCAGTCCTATGTGTTTCATGTGTAATTATGTGGATAATAAGGGCTCTGTATGTGCCCTGAAACAAACAAACAAAAATCAATGCATTACACGTATTCAGGTTACATTTGAAACCAAAATAATAATTTCAAAAATCAGATGTGGGCGGACATAAAAACACATGCTATATGGGAATGTTTACTATGTGGAAATAAACGAATCACGCGAGTAAAATTGTGTGAAAAATGAAACCGAGTTTGAAAAATGTGCACAAAATGAAAAGTAGCATGAAAATAAATGAATTACACGGAACGTATGTGTATATGAAAGGTGAAAACACCTATCTATTAACCTGTGAAAATAAACGAACCATGTAAGAAAATGATATACGACGTATAAAAACACATGTGCTAATAAATGATATCAGATTAAGTCACATATAAACATAAAACATGCGAAGTGTCAAAAGAAAACACAAATTCATTCATGTTTAGCTTTTCTTTAAGAGTCTTGAATTCATTTTAGACTTATCCTCGGCCTTAGACGCCTAAGAAAGTGCGACACTTTCTTTAGAAAACTTTCCTGATTTATGTGCATATGCTTTCATTAAACAGTCCTGCTTCTTCTGTACATTTCTCTCCGCAAGTCAGTCCCAATGAAAATACATTACTCTCCCTAACATCTCTCTTCTCTCTTTCTGTCTCCCACCCCTTTTCCTCTCTCTCAGTACTCGGGCTCGTACCAGTCGAGTGTCAGTGTAGGGATCTGGAGCTCGACTGCAACGGTGCTCACTTTAAAGACGTCCCTACGGTATCCACGAACGTCACCATGATGTGAGTTCCTCTTCATCGTGCTCATCAGGTTCACTTGAATGGTGTGCGTGCACGAGTCGTCGTACTCTTTGGTTGCTCGAGTGGCAGAGAGGATGTTAGTTCACTGCATGAAAGATCAAGGCATTGCCGATTGCTAAATAGGTGTTTACTAGCAGAAGCTTGGTTTAGAGCGAACACAGGATTTGTCAAGGTTTGGTACACATTCAGCGTGAATTAATGTCATGGTTGTCGGATGCGCTGCACAGCACACACGGGGCAACCAGGAGCCGTGAGGCAGCAGTGCGGCAACGTTAGCAAGCGCACTGCTGATTGATTTACATCAGTCGTTCGTTTATAACATGCATTTCAATGCCTCACAAATATGGAGATTCATTGTTTTTTTGGGATTGTTTTTTTTTTGGGGGGGGTTGAATAATTAAAATATTTTAATTGTTACAGATTAGAGATACGGCTCCTTGCGGCTCTTTATATATGCCTGCTGCTATTTCAGTATTTGACAATCAGTTTCCAGCAAATTGATTGCAGTATTTAAAGGATTTTCTAGCTTAATTCAATTCATATACCATACTTGCAGTCCGACGTTTACATAGAGTCATCGAGAATGTCGTGGCAATACTGATTTCTATTAACTGTTTGTGGGGAAGAACTGTTTTCTGGGGAAGAATGATTGATTATACAACATACATGTTTAATAGGAAAACAAGAAGAATTTGGTGCACAAGTTTTCTTTATTTTGGGTTTTCGGAAATTAACACCAGGTCAAAATGATGCAGGTACGGTCAAAAATATACGTACAGCCGATTAGATTATTAATTCAGTAGTGATCAAAGGTCCAATATGTGTTTTCACTTGTCAAGACCAAGGCTTCTTAAATTCCTGTTAGTGATCATGACTGACTCCAGCTGGTATCTTCTCTGTGCACAATATAAAAAGGGTTTGTTTGACAAGTGCAGCAACTTTGCCAAAGTCTGGAAAAAGGCCCATACTGTCAGCCACAGCTGAGGGGAAATTGGTTTGGATGGTCAGAAACAACAAGGCACACAGGCCTGCCATAAACTGGAAGCTGCAGAAACACGGTCTACAGTCAAGCGAGTTTTACATCAACATGGGCTGAGAGACTGCTGTCCAAGAAAGGTGCTTGGCACCAAAATCAACACCTTCAAGCTCAACTAAAGTTGTCAGCTGACCACATGGACAAAGGAAAAGCCTTCGGGGGGAAGGTTTTATGGTCAGATGAGGCACAGATTGTGAGTTGTTTGGCCACAATGATACAGGGGAACACTATAGCAACTGTGAAGCATGGTGGTGGTAGCATCATGCTCTGGGGCTGTTTTGCTGCCAGTGGAAATGGTGTATTGCACCAAGTGAATGGAATAATGAACCTCAAAACTCTTCAGCAGAACCTCAAACTATCATCTAGACGGTTGAAACTTGGACACAACTGGGTGTTGCAACAGGACAATAAGCCCAAACACTCAAAGTTGGTTGTGGAATGAATAAAGCAGGCTAACATTAAGTCCTGACCTTAAGCCTATTGAAAATAAGCGGACTGAGCTTAAAAGTCAGATCCGTTTCAGGAGAAACACAAATTTATCTGAAGTCTAGCAATTCTGGAAAGAAGAGTGGTCAAATATCCAACCAGAATTCTGCCAGAAGCTTGTTGATGGCTACCAAAAGTGTCTGGTCAAGGTGAAATTTGCTAAGGGACGTTGAATTGAATATTAGGTGTGCTGTATATATATTTTCAACCTTGTGTTGATTTCAGAAAACCTACAATAAACTTTTTTTTTTTTCATTGAAAATGTACATTGTACAATCATTCTTTCCCACAAAAAGGAAATCACTGAAATCCCAATATTGCCATAACATTCGTGTCCATGCAAAACACACTTATAATGAATGTTTAAGGCCAGTGGTTGAATGTTGAATTTGTATGTTTCTAAAAAACGAAACAAAATAGCTTATAAATCTGTACTCTTATATAACACATATAGAAATATGCATTCTGTTTGAAAGCATCATCTTTGCTTCATGGTATTATCTTTAAACGCAATCATTTTCTGAAGCTCTTCACCTGTTGGATCTGCCTGATTTTAAAACGATTGGCATTGGATAATTGAATAATTGCATGCAATGAGCATGTGTGCGCGTGCCCGTGTGAAAGTGAGTGCACACGCTGTACCTTGCTATGCTGTTTAAACATAAAGAACATAATTAAATGAACAAAAAAAAAACAAAAAAAAAACACATTGCTGAGAACTGTGTAGGACCTACGTGAACAGCGTTATGTTAAAATTATATAACTGCAAGCAGATAAATGATGTGCCATGTTATTACTGGGTTCATCAAACTACACTTCAAAGAATTATAGCATTTGTTAAGCCTCTTTTACTTAATAACTGACTTTGTGCTGTAATTGGAATAGAATGTGTCAACAAAACTGTTTACAGAGGCTGGGTTTGCATCTGAAAGCAGGGTGTTGTTTACCTCTGTTCTCTCAAGCTTTTCATTTTTGGCATCTTCGAATAATCTCTGGGTTTGTTTGTTTGTTTATTTATTTATTTATTTGGATTTAGCAGGGCAGCCAGGGGATTGAAATTCCCAAAAGTCAGGGGGAAATTAGGCAACTTCATTATACAAATTTAGGTTAATGATATTCTTCACTCACAAAGTAATCATGCCTCTGATGATCACTTGGCCTCAGTTTGTGCTGCTGACTGAAAAAGCCTTCTACAAACTTCATATCTCACAAACTCAGCTGCTTCCTTGAGCCAGTCGCATTTCTCACACAACTGACTTGGATGAAACAATTCTTTGAAATCAGCTACACACCACTACTTAAACCTTTACTTTATATAAGGAATCAAAACACCATGAGGCATGCTCACTTTCTCCTCTTCTGCCGCTTAATCCTGTTCAGGGTCGCGGGGGGTGAAGCTGGAGCCAATCCCAGCTGACTTTGGGCGAGAGGCGGGGTACATCCTGGGCAGGTCGCCAATCCACCGCAGAGCGGACACACAGACAGACAACCGTTCACGTTCACATTCACACCTGCGGGCAATTTAGAGTCGCCAATTCACCTAATCCCCTCTGTGCATGTCTTTGGACCATGGGAGGAAACCGGAATACCCGGAGGAAACCCATGCTGGCACACACAAACTCACCCGGGTCGACCCCAGGGATAGAACCCAGGACCTCCTCTCTGTGATGCAACAGTGCTAACCACCACACCACCATGCCGCGCTCCTGTTTTGTTTTGTTTTGTACAGTACAGAATGGATTATTTTCCTATAACAGCATGTAGTGAAGTCTTTAGTTTCTCTTATACGGCAGCAACTTGCCAGAGGTCAGATTTAAAAAATGGCATATGATACTTATTATGCATTTAATGTTGTTTAACACCTAGAAAACAAGCTTTTTTTTGTTCTTGGCAGCTATAAAAATGCTGACCATGTAGACTCCTTTTCAGACACAAAAAAGAAATGTGTCTTCACAGGAAAATTCATCATCTGAACGAGTGCACACGTTTAAAAAGTTTTTTTTTTTTTAAATTTGTAGGATCTGCTGTAAAAGTCCTTGTGTAAGTTGTTACCACAGAAACAAAGGAGAACAAATACATAGATTAGATTAGATTCGGTCCACATCACCAATATTACCGATGGCCTCCCAACAGACCATCTCCGAACTGCTTTATACTTTCAACAAATTATGACATTATTCCCAGTAAACAGCTTGCAAAATTTCAGCCTTGTATCTCTGGTCGTTTTTGAGATGTAGGTGGGGCATGGCTGGTATTTTGCTATAAAAACGAGTGTTGTAGAAAAAACGATGAAATTCCATAAACCATAACTTTGGAATGATTTAAGCTAGATGCATGGAAATATAAGGAATTGTCTTTAATTACTCCAACTGAAGTTCCACAACTGCAAAATGTACATTTTGTAAAAAAAATAAATAAATAAATAAATAAATAATAATAATAATAAAAAAAATTTTATGCTTTAGCTCAAATTTGGCCCTCTGTATCTCCACATGTAAATTCTGGTCAGTATGTCTCATAGTGTAGTACTCTTTAGGTAACTAAGTATTTGTCTAAAAGAAATCAAACTTTCAGAGTTATGATGCCTTAAAACTTAAGAAATCACCCATAGTTTGTGCATTCGCACCCATATTTTAAATGCGCATTGCTCATGTATGACACGATCTCCCGTAAAAAGCATTACCCCACTGGAAAGAGCGTAATTGGAGAATGCACTAAATATGAATTTGGCATGCATATTCAGTCTATATTCACTGACATATGAAACATGCTATGTTCACCGGGACTAATGCCATTATTTTTTGAAAGAATGAAGCAAGTTTGAGACGGTCAGGTGGGAACTACTGTTAGATCTGTGCTTTAATGAATGCTACTTTCAGTGGTATAAAACAAAATACTATTATTTATAGTAGTTTCTATTCTCCTTATGGGTGTGATCCTTATATTAGTGTGTATCTGTTGCATTTTATATCTGTATATCATTGTGTGTAGCACCATAGTTTAACACTTTATATAAGAAATTTGATGCAGTGATAATAAATGTCCTCCACATGATGTAATGTAAAACTGCCTCTTAAAAAGCCTTGATTACTTAATTGAGGCCCAATTTTTTTCCCCTTTTTGTGACAATCTAACTTTGTTCATTAGTGTGGCATTGAAGCTTTAAATGAAAATGAACAGTAAGGGATCTACTCAAGTGATTACAAGTTCACTCCCAGACACTTTACTCCGGAGAAATATGATTTGCGCTTCCTCTTTGGCATAAAACAACAGCCTGCTATTAAGTGTAATGGGACTCAAATAGAGCGTTTGAGAGCAAAGCTGCACCTTCATCTATTAGCTTATATTAAACTGGGCAAAAATGATGGGTCTGATCACTGATAGGTCTGATTTTGTCACTTCACTGCACGTTGTAGCTGCAGAACCGTGTGGGTGACAAATAAAAATCTGTAATCTTAAAAACATCTTGAGTCTTGAACAAGCAGATTATTCAGCATAATGTGTATAGTGATGCCTCTGTACAGGTTACTCAAAGAGATCAGCTTCCTGTGGGATTCTCCGAATGATGAGTTTGAAAAAACAAAGAGCTCATAAGATCTAACTTCCTTGCAAACCAAAGTAGTTTTATTTTAGTGTTCAGGGTAGGGAGGTAACTGAGCACATAGCAAAGTGCCCTAGAACAGAAGGTGGGTTTGTGTTGTTGTTGGTGGTGGTGTTTCACTTCTAGGATACCTTGAAATAAAACTTGTGTTTGGTCACACCCATCGTAAATTGAATATATCGTAAGTCGAACAACTGTGTTGAACCTCTCAGCCTAAGCTTAGGTATCTCAGCCTAGCTTATGTAACCAGGTTAAAATTATAATTAAAATTATGCTTTTAATTTGTTTTTCCTGTTTGTTTGAAACTTCACGAACATCTCAGATGTTCTTTTACTTGTTTAGTTAAAATATTTGTTTTTAGACCACAGTCCCATTTAATAAAAAAAAGTGCCATTTGGAAGTGTGTGTATTCTGGGTACTGTCGCTTTAAGACTGCCGTCTTTACACCGTTCTTATCTGCCTGAATCAGGCTAACAGGGAGACCGATATTTTATGCCGTGGAGCGAGTTAAGATTTAAGTGAGATTTCATTTAAATCACATTTCTGTCAAAAAAGAGAGTGTGTGAGAGATCCACACACCTGGTGGAGGCAGCAGCACTGTGTTTCTGAGCTCCAGCCGCAACACCTCGCTACACGAATAATGAGCTCCGGCTATGGACAGCCTCCTCTGAAGCTGTTCCATTAATAATCACAAAAAAACTCACGGTAATGCAGTGTACAGTACACCGATACACAAGGTAACTCCGTGAGTTGAGGGAGATAGTGAGGCATCGCGCGAGGCGAGTGATCCAGGAATCGAACGTACACTTCGGGTGTGTCGGGTGTCTATTTCTGGGTGCCATCTGCGTACTTGCGGGCGTAGTCTGAACGTATGTGTATGTCATACGCTGTTACGCTGGCCTACCAGTGATGCCTGCCTGCGAATTTTAAATATTTTCTAAAAATTTTTAGCGGATCACAGTCGTCATCGTAACTTCGAAAAATCACAAGTCGGGCCATCGTAACACTGTGACCTGTGTGTGTATATGTATATAATTTAAAAAAGTCACTCAAGTGGTAGATTTTTACTTTTATGCAGTGCGACATACAGCTTAAAGGGCAGAAACGACAATGTACTATGGTGCATTTAAGCATTTATTTTTGACATCTGTTCATTATTAATTATCCTCTAGTGGGTTTTTTTTTCTTTTTTTCTTTTGAAAATCAAGCATCTCAAATCACAGTTTTTTTGTTGTTTTTTTTCCCATAGTTCACAAACTCATGAGATATTCAGGTTGCTCATTCTTCTGCTGAGATTCGAGCGGTTTTCACTGAAATTGACTCTTATGTTCACATCTGGGCTTCTGAGACACAACGGTCTCCAATTTGGAAAAGGGAAGTGATTTCATGGTTTAGCTGTATAAGTTGAGAAGGACTTCAGAAGATCTCTCTCTCTCTCTCTCTCTCTCTCTCTGTCTTTGCCTGTGTCTCTTGCCCCAGGTCTTTGCAAAGGAACCGTTTGCGGAAACTGAATGCTGACATGTTCATTAAGTATCAAAATCTTCAGAAGCTGTAAGGACCTCCATTTTCTTCTCTCATTTCACTGAATCTTAGTATTATCACATCATTTCATATTAAGACCTGAAAAGAACGTATTTGGAAAAAGTAAGCCGAATAAGGCTCAACATTCAATTGGGATAAAAGTAATGGCAACCTATGAAAGGAGGATTATGTTTGCTACTTCAGTCACCATTTTATCATTTTAGATTTTGGTGTTTTGTTGGGATCTCCAACAGTAAATGAGCTGAGTAATGATGGGCTTAATAATCTATGGGTGGCTGGTATTTATCAATATAAACATTTTTGTACAGAGAATAGCAGCAATACCTTAAATCATAAATCTGGTAGGGTTTTTTTCCCCCCCCATTTTGTTTGTTTGGGGTTTTTTTATTCAGTTTGGCCTCTGAAAATCATTAACACCCACCTAAAAGCTTTTAAAAGAAGTGATAAATTAATGAGGCCCATTGTGTGTTTTCTCCCTAATGAGACACTCAGAGCTAAACTAATTTTTCCCCATGGGATATAAACGCCATTACAAAGCTCATTGTAAATGTTCTCCTTGCGTAGTTACAAACAGCCTAAAGATACAGAAAAACAAATTGCACATAATGTCTCACAAATGCTTCACAGTTGGAGATTTTTTTTTTCCAATAACAGCACACTCCATAAAACAAGTGTTATATATAAAACAAATGTTTTATTCCGTGGACATATTTATCATCGAATGTAATTTCAGAAAGGGAGATTATGCTTTCACCCTTTATCAGGCAAAGAACCATATGTGGACGCTTCAACTGTCATCCAAAATGGCCTCATAGAATCTCATCCTAAATAAATGTTCCTTTAAGTTTATATATATATATATATATAAATTAGCCTACAGTGGCCACATATGGAAACTCTATTGAACTTGATTGCAACATAAAACTGAAAAAAAATGTACTGTAATATAAAATATTTTAATATCGTCCAATAACACTCCTAGGGTTGAAATGCTTAAGTATTTCAATTAGTGCCCTATAAAGGGTTAAAGGTGGTGATCTTGCTGTGATAACCTATGATAACACCTAACACCACTGAACTATTCTTTTTAGATACCTTCAGCACAATCGCATCAAAGTGGTTGAACCCTACGCTTTCCGAGGCCTTTACAACCTAACACGGCTGTGAGTGCTCAGTCTTTAAACCATACACTTTTATTCATTTGTAATTGTCGGATACCGTTTTATGTCACCTTTGATTATGCGGAAAGATCCATTTGTTTGTTTTGTATTTTACAAAATTTGTCAGCTGTTCCAAGGTACAAATTCAACTCAAGGGTGTTTTGAAATCATTTGCTATTGATGCTCTTAGGAACCAGCTATAAGTCTTACCTCCACCAGTTTGGGAATAAAATCCCCTTGTACATGCTGGCTATTGAGCAGAACTCATAGGTGATCTTTTCATTTGTGGTTAATTTTATGAGGAAGTGTCAAAAAGTAAAAGCCATTTTTAAATCACACGATAACCCAGAGAGCAAAAGACAAAGCATGTAGTGGAGACATCCATCTTCTCCAGCGAAGAAGAAATATAAAAGTCAGTCCTCCCTCAAGAAAATC
Organism: Chrysichthys cranchii; assembly: GCA_030068335.1. Taxonomy (NCBI): domain Eukaryota; kingdom Metazoa; phylum Chordata; class Actinopteri; order Siluriformes; family Claroteidae; genus Chrysichthys; species Chrysichthys cranchii. The sequence goes on from JAQMCW010000002.1 coordinate 3,585,020, forward strand.
ATGTAAAGTTCTTTTGGGACACGAAGGTTCCTATTCTGGGGCATTTCCAAGCGCAGGGGCAAACACAGAACAGTGCAAATTCCTGTGCATTGCTGCAAAATGAACTTAAATCTGCAATTCGCAGCAAAAGAAGAGGAACGCTGTCCAAACCATCTTGCTGCACCATGACAATGCACGTCCTCATACAGCAGCAGGGACAGTAGAGACAGCGCGACAGCTCGGGTTCCGA
>JAQMCW010000002.1:3597757-3608841 GCA_030068335.1 Chrysichthys cranchii
TATATATTACACTAGCTCCACAAGTTCCGATGGCCTGACTTATGATTTTTCGAAGTTACAATGATGATTGCAATACTCCTAAAAACTGTAAAATATTTAGAAAATATCACGAAATTCGCAGGCAGGCATTGCTGGCAGGCTAGCGTAACAGTGTATGACATATGATATGTTCAGACGATGCCCAGATATACGCATCACTTGTCTTGCGTGATGCCTCGCTCTCTCCCGCAACTCCTGGAGTTCCCTTGTATGTTGGTGTACTGTACAGTGCATTACCGCCTGTTTTTTGTGCGCTTCAAGAGCTCATTTTAATTCAAAAGCATGTCTTCTAAACTCCCCAGCATGTCTCCTACAGGAAATGACTCCTGGGTAGGCTAGGCTAAGCAATGGATTTGACATATGATATTTTCCACTTACAATGGGGATATCCTGATAAACACAGGTGCAGGCTACACATAGGTAATTGAAGTATTGTGGCTTGGTTACTACAGAACACAGGAGCCACGGGCCACAGTGATTATTAATGACATAGATGTCAACAAACCTCTAATTTATATTAATATATTATAATACTCTTGTTTCTGTGTGGAGTTTGCATGTTCTCCCCGTGTCCGCGTGGGTTTCCTCTGGGTACTCCGGTTTCCTCCCACAGTCCAAAGACATGCACATTAGGTGGATTGGCTACCCTAAATTGCCCATAGGTGTGAGTGTGCCAACGTCAGACGGAGCGTCACGTCGGTTCGGGTATTCCACGGTCGCATCAGACGATACAATGCCAAGGTGGCTTGTGAAGACAGTGGACCCCACACGGTGTGGGACTAACGCTAGGATGAAGAAGAAGAAGAATGGTGGATTGCAGTTAAAAACACATTTTTCGACCCTTCAACTTACAGACACCCGGGCGTTTAAGACTGAGTAGATCATGACACGAGGTCTGAACTCTTTCTCATGTCAGTAGTCAGGAGTTAGGTTAGTTAAATCATAAATTTTCACCTCTGATTCTGGGCACTTCAGAGCTGCAGCTTGATCTGTCGTTGGCGTTATTCTTTTATAGTTCTTGGGTTAGCACTCTAAAGTTAGATTATAATGGGCTTTTTTTTTTTAAGACATTCATTATCAGTTCACAAGGCACCAGTAGCCATGATAAATCTCCCGATAAAAAGCAGAACATGTTTGGCTGAGCTTATTATAAAAGATTATAAAAGATGTTATTTTTTTCCCCCCTTGTGATCTCAAGATAACAACAACAAGAACAAAAAAAAACCCCAGCTAACTTTCTGCACCCAAATAAACATCTGGATTTCTGGTTACCGACTGAGTACGTCCCAACATGAACGAGGTTTTTCCTGGAGCTGTTGTGTCTGCACATATACAGTAGTCCTGCCTCAATCAGAAGTCCACCCCTTACCTAATCCAGATCCCTACTTCCCAACAGAAGTGAAATGAGTTTTCACAGATTTTTCTACCAAACGTCCTCCATCACTCTGATCCAACGTACTTGTTTCTCTTTCCTGAATGCAGATATTTTAAAAAGTTCCAGTATTGCGGCTACGCTCCTCACGTACGCAGCTGCAAGCCCAACACGGATGGCATCTCCTCATTTGAGAACCTGCTGGCCAACATCGTGCTACGTGTCTTTGTCTGGGTCGTGTCTGCAACCACCTGCTTTGGCAACATCTTCGTCATCTGTATGCGCTCGTACATCCGCTCGGAGAACAAGCTCCATGCCATGTGCATCATTTCCCTTTGCTGTAAGTCTTTCAGTCTTTCAATTCTGTACAGTAGGAAATTGTTTACACCGTGGTTACCAAATATGGCTCCATTTCGAAACACATTGAAATTCGTGTTCGCAGCAATATAGACTTTATCTGTTATTCCGCCTGTGGTTTCACATTGCTCGCCAGAAGCTTTTAGAATCTCGAAGGTCGCAATTTGATTGGCTGGTCCTACTTCCATGTGTTTTTCAGAAGAAGATAGATATCGAAAAAGAGCTAATGTGTGCTGTTTCATACGTATACCCGAAGCAAAGGTCAGAAAACAAATCTCAAGTCAACAATGGCAAAACGATGCAAGAGTCCTAGGTGATTCAGGTGATTCAGAGCGAGGTAATGGGTCAGAGTGGGCGTCTGAATTTTGATCAGACTCAGAATGTGACATCCCCCCCCCCCCACGAGGAAAAGTTATGCACATCTTTGTAGCTCTAGAGCGCTAAACTGTATTCGGATGTATTTATATCCTGTCATCTGATACATTCAGGTTGAAATTCTAAGGGTTTATATAAATGTCCTACATCTCAGCCTGCACTTCAATCTTTCTCCCTCTGACACACTTTGCCTCCTGGTTTTTGCTTCAAAAATGAATCATGTTTTCTCTCGTCGGCCCGATTTTATACTTATACACCACAATTATGAATCAGCCATTTTTCGATGACAGAAAAAAAGAGCTTCTATTATTCATCGTTCTTTCTGCCCCCCTTTCTTGGGCTCTTAGCCTGATTGACCATGAAATGAAAAACGCTTTGGTTTGCTGTTTGGTTACATCTCTTTGATATGTTCTAAATATCAGGATATCAAAGTTTCAGCTGTGGCCCAGTCTTCTGTATGCCAGAGACAGACCGAGAGAGAGAGAGTGAGCGAGAGCTGGTGGATGAGGCAGGTTCGGATTTGATCAAGAGGTTTGCTGGGGTGTAAAGCAATTCCTGACAGTCTTCACTTTGATGTCTCCATCATACTCCTAAGGCAGTAATTGATTTTTCTGCATGCATGGTTGAAGGCTGACATACAGCCATAGGCTTGTTTCTATACGTGAAAGTGTTCCTCCAAGGGCACTGTTAGATTCAAGCCTGGGTGGAAATGTCCCAGGGATGGACAAGAATAGCAGCTGAAGAAGGTTGGAGACTGAAGCTTGGGAAATCAAGCATGATCGAATAGTTGTTACTTACTTACCAAACTCTTTGATGCTTTCATCAAGGGTTTGAAATTGGTGTCTTTCTGGGAAAACCTGCCTGTCCGTATGCCTGTGTGTCCTGGAAGTGCTTTGAAAGGCAAATCAAACTGAATTGAGATGTAAATGGTCTTAGGAGACGTCTTTGTAAAGGGCTGGGAGTTGAGGAGGAAGACTATGCTTCTGTTTTTCACTTCTGGAAATTTCATTACAGACTGAAAATCATCTCATAGATGTGTAAAATAAAGTGAATTGAAATACCGACAGAGGTGAACCCGCTGCTTTCCTGGGCAGGTGCTGATGGGTTGATGGGTGTCTACCTGTTTGTGATCGGGGCATATGACCTGAAGTTCCGTGGCGAGTATAACCGCCATGCACAGGCCTGGATGGATAGCTTGCCCTGTCAGGTGGTAGGCTCTCTGGCCATGCTGTCCACCGAGGTCTCGGTTCTGCTCCTCACCTACCTCACCTTGGAGAAGTACATTTGCATCGTCTACCCATTCCGCTACCTGACGCCTGGCCGCAGGCGCACCGTCACCATCCTGGTGGCCATCTGGATCCTAGGCTTCGTCATCGCTTTCTTGCCTCTGGTGTGTAAAGGAGAGTTCAGGAACTTCTATGGGACCAACGGGGTTTGTTTTCCTCTGCATTCTGAGCAGCCGGAGACTGCAGGAGCTCAGATCTACTCCATCATCATCTTTCTGGGTGAGTCTTTACCCGTTACTTCCCTAATCAGACCAGATGTTTCGTAAGCCACTTTTTACTCTATGAAAAATGTGTTTCTGAGATTATTCCAAATCAACAAGGTGGTCAGATGATATCAGTGTCGGTGAGACCTCAATTTGTTTCGGCGTGATAGAGGTCAGATTGAGCCCTGAGGAAATCACCCTTAACTGATAGTGTCCTCATTTCAGCACTGAGTTTATCTGTTTGGATCTAGAAGATATATGATGGACTATAATCTCTGTCCAATTCACCAGAGTAAAGATGTTCCTGAGGATCTCAATGATGTCTACGTGAGATATCCATGAAATCGATTAATGTTCTGTATCTCTAAGCCTTCTGTTTACGTCCTTGCTTCGTGGTCTTCCTGGTTCCTGTTCCAGTTGTTCTCGGTCTCTGAAACACAGTGAATTCTTGCAGGTCACTTTATTATACACACCGTATGTAGACTTAAAGGGATCATTTCCAAAACCTGCTCATTTACATTCAGGGATTTAGCCGGTTTTGGGAATAATCTTTTCCAATTAAAGATTTCAAGCTCATCTGTTCCTTGAGTTGTGCTAATTGGGATAGCACTTTATAATTTGATTGCTGGAGATTTGTGATTAGTGGACTAGTTCTCAATCCTGCAGCGAAACTTTATGTAATATGTTAGATGTTTTCAATGTGGTTGCTTCTCTATAGGCCTGAACCTCGTGGCGTTCCTCATCATCGTGTTGTCTTATGGAAGCATGTTTTACAACATCCAGAGAACAGGGACTCAAACAACCAAATACAGCAACCACATCAAGAAAGAGCTAACCATAGCCAAACGCTTCTTCTCCATCGTCATCACCGACTCCCTGTGCTGGATACCAATCTTCATCCTGAAGATCTTATCACTCATGGAGGTTGAAATCCCAGGTGAGTGCTTTCCTCCAGGATTTCTGTTTATCTTTCAGGGTAGGTAAAACGCCTGCTGCATCTGATCACAAAACAGCTTAGCTGCAAGTGCTTGTTTTGTGCGGTTTCTCTCGACAAATGATGATCTGAATAATAAATATGAATATGTTGTCACCTCTGGAATAAGTCAAGATTTATAGTGCAAGTGGCAGTAGATAATCAGCTCTGTGCTAATGACTAGAAGCTTGTGAGTTCATTCCAATGCGTGATCAAAAGCTTCTGTTGGGCCGTTAGAGATGATTAGGCTGGATTGGATTGGCACCCACTTGTAATTGGACTGCCAAGTGAATACATTTAAATTGGGGATGAATCAATCCCTTTTTTTTTTTCTCTCTTTTTTTTTTTTTTAGCATCAGTGCATGGTTCTTGGTACTTGCCAATGCAGAAAACAAACTAATTATCTTACTAATAATCAGCCAGAGACATCACGGAACATTTTATCGGACTCTGTTTATGTTGGTTGGATTTTTTTATTTTTATTTTTTAAGCAAATTAGCCCAAGATTGATCGGCCTGATACACGTATCAGTATAATATGTCTCGTTTAGACATAATAAATGCAAATCCTTTAAAGCCCATAAGCCTTTTTTTGTTTTCCAATTCTTCACACAGGAACCATCAGTTCATGGGTGGTTATCTTCATCCTGCCCATAAACAGTGCTCTAAATCCCATTCTCTACACCCTGACCACACGACCCTTCAAGGAGACCCTGCTGCAGGTCTGGACCAACTACAGGCAGCGGCGGCCATTGCTCAGCAGCCACCCGGCCCATCATCCGTCCTTTACCTGGCAGGAAATGTGGCCTCTTCATGAAAACAGCCAGAATGTAGTGTCCCCAGAGTACCTGGCACATCCCTCTGAGATGTCCTGCACCTCAAGGACTTCCTAGCTGCTACCTGTGGACAAGCGAAACGGGACATGAGATGTTACACAGGGATCGTGCTTAGCCTTGGGCCCTGGACAAACACATTTGTTTGTGTGTTTGGTAACACATACACCCATGAACGTACATTCATACTACTGAGAGACGAATTCATTTCCTATGGAAATGAAGCTGTGGTTGGAGTTTGAAATGAAATCGAGCCTTTGTTTTCAGTTTAATGCAGCGTCACGTACGATGTGTCCAAAAGTACTGGATCCACGTTGTCCCAGGGTCTACTTTCCCAACATAGGCTATCTCTCCTGTGAACTTCAAAACAGTCAAGTAAGCTTGGCAGAGATTTCATACAAGCGGAAGCAAACATTTGACCTGCATTTCTGTTCTAGTTTAGTAGCCATTTTGTTGCTTAATAATAGTGTGCGAAAATGCCTCGTGTCCTGATTGTCGCTAATTGTGCGCTGAATATTGCTAATTCTGTGATGAATATGCAATTAGTCCATTCTGTAGTGAGAATTTACGTGATTGTATAGTCCTTTGCCGTCCACGTCATCAACCAACAGCGTGAAGAGGATTTATTTATTTTTTTTGTGGAACAAAAGGAAACAGCACCACCAATGGCTGAAAGAAAAATTACACGTATGAAGTAAAACCTGGAGCTGATTTCATTCTAACCAAGTCTGTACGTTCGTACACCTAGGCGTGTCAAGTGGGTACACCTCTTACATTTGGTATCCGTTGGGGCTAATTTATTTGCTGAAGCCGAATTCGCGGTCACATCCCTAACACCACCGTTACGAGTGATTGAGAAGGTACATGAATGACGTGGATTACTTTCTTGATCGTTCTTGTTTCGTTTTCTTTTCTTTCTTTTTTTTTTAATGCCTTTGGAGAAACTGGAAACGAATTCACTAATTCTACCTTGTCCAATTAAAGTCCAATTATGCGGAGGGACAAGCGACAGAACATTTTGTGTACCTTGATTTGGCTAACAAACAATCCGGCGGATTGTTTTTCTGTCTGTTATGCAGAAGAGGCACTGCGTAATTATGTTCTTAAAACAATTAAGAAGTACAAACACTGCTGTCTATCTGTTTTACAAAGTGTGTGTGTGTGTGTGTGTGTGTGTGTGTGTGTGTGTGTGTGTGTGTGTGTGTGTGATAGGCTTATCCCAACAACAAGACCTCATAATAAAAGGCTTAACTTTAATGGTGTTATAATATTCAAGGTGAATAATGTTTTGTTGAGCCGTGTGTGACTTTTAAAATGCCAGGAAGGTTTAATATATTAAATCGATCCAGTACATCTTGTAAAGCCCTGGATTTTTCTTTCTTTCTTTCTTTCTTTCTTTTTTTCTTATTTTCATAAGGAGAGGTATAAACTCTATAGCACTCTGTGTTTAAGATGAAATACTTTTAAACAAATTCCATTTAAAGCCACATAAAGTAACCAAGTAAAAGAACGTATTAGTGTAATCTCCCCTTGAGCCCCACTTCTCAGTTTATTCACAGCCTCACAGTTTGAATATTTCGCATATGAAGTGAAATCTCACTCACTCATCTTCTGATGCTTAATTCTGTTCAGGGTCATGGGGGGGGAAGCTGGAGCCAATCCCAGCTGACTTTGGGCTAGAGGCGGGGTTACACCCTGGGCAGGTCACCAATCCAGCGCAGGGCGACACATGGAGACAGACAAACATTCACACTCACATTCACACCTACGGGTAATTTAGAGTCGCCAATTAGCCTAATCCCCTCTGTGCATGTCTTTGGACTGTGGGAGGAAACTGGAGAACCCAGAGGAAACCCAGGCGGACACGGGGAGAACATGCAAACTCCACACAGGAAGGCACTCGGGTCGTCCCCGGTGCTCAAACCCACGACCTCCTTGATGTGAGGCGACAGTGCTCACTGTGTTGATTTCGTTTACTCGGTTATATAAAGAAAATACACAACATATGCTAACAAGAAACAAAATGGCAGTGAGATCAGTGACAGTTTGCCTTCAAATGTGAAACCGAGTTTCAGCAACTCCTTGCTAATGGATGTTTTGGTCATTATTAAACTAATTACAGTAATGATGTTGAGTAATCAGAATGCGTGTATGATCACTGTTTCTCCAGCAATCCAACCTTCATATGATCTCATTCCTGTTTGTATTCATTATCACGGATGTTTCTGTCAGCAGTGAGTAATGTTGTTCAGTTATTGGGTGGTCAAAGTTTATTTTTCTTTTTTTTCCCCCCACGTTTCACGAGTTACATTAGATCATGTGTCATGTTCATGAGAAGACTGACAAATAAGCACATATTAATAATCCTCTCTACAGCAGTGGCTTGTGATCAGAAATGTATCTTTAGTTTCATAGTGATATTAATAATGACAGCCTCAAACTAAATTAAGTCAGCTCACTTGACAGGGTCCTATGTAGTGACTTTCTTTAGAATAACCCCATCATAGCCAGTAACAGGTTTAGCCAGCTTGCTCAGCAGGCCAATTATATCTCATAAATCACACAAAATAACTAGTTAAAAAAAAATCTCACTGGGATTGAAAAAGAGAGACTCGTTTTTCTTTTGTTGTATACAGTCTCGGCATACGACGTTTCGAGTTTACGACGCTCGCTCCCATAAAAATAAAAAAAAATTGAGACGAGTGTTTCGATTTTTTTATTACAGAGTATGTGGGCGAACTAGTTTGCGTGAAGAATATGCAGTGCTTTGTTTGGTGACTTTTTGGCCCTTATCATGGCTCCGAAACAAAGTCAGAGTCTTCAGATGGTAGTGCTTCAACGAAGAGGAAAGCCATCATGATGGAAGTGAAATTCGACATTGTAATGACGGCAGGAGGTAGCTCGGGAGGTTAAGACATTGGACTACTGATCGGAAGGTCCGGAGTTCAAATGCAAGCACCGCCATGCTGCCACTGTTGGGCCCTTGAGCAAGGCCCTTAATCTCAAAATGCTCAGTTGTATAAATGAAATAAAAATGTAAGTCGCTCTGGATAAGGGCGTCTGCCAAATAACGGTAATGTAACGAGATCAGAAAAGGGAGAAACAGCCACGGATATCGGATGTCAGTGTTTCTGTTCCTACATTGCCGTGTACAGGACAGGATATTTATGTCCTTTAATTTTTTCTGTGGCTTAGTTGTGTTTTTATATTCTAGATGATGATTTTACATCTGTGTTAGGATCGGGAAGTGACTTAGGCTAGGGTGTGTTTCCACTTACACCAAAATTCAGCTTACATCACTGTTGTAGGAACGGAACTGTGTCGTAACCTGAGGGACCCCCTGTTTGTGTGTGTATTATATATATATACATATACACACACACAAACTAGCTGATTCTCCGGTGGCTTCGCTCACTGAGTGCAAGGGAAAAAAAATAAAATGCAGTATTTATAAAAATAAGTTTGTTAATTACCACTTTTATTTTTCAACAAATAGCGGTCGTACGTCATTTCCGTTTCAAACTCGAAAAGAATTTTATATATTTAGATCAAAGTTTTTTTAAATAATGACTTACCAAATAGGTGTTTACTTCTTTCAAATATCAGTAAAATAACTCTCACACAAATAATAACGATTCGTAAAGACGATATAAAAATGGCGTCCACAGACGAAGTGATTAGTTAAAATGTAAGCGCTAGTGACGCTGTTTCCGCTCATACGCGCGTATGATATGTTCTGTGGTCAAACGCGAAAAGAATTTATATATATGATAATACACGGTGGTACTTACTCTACTTGTGAGCAGCCAGTGCCTTAACCCTTAACGCATTTAATGAATCTGACTTATTTCATGAGTCACAGCTGACCGAGTTATATTTGAATACCCATTCATAAAAATACCAATAATTATTATGATGTTTTGACATAATTTCTAATGCATTCTCTTAATTATTATTCTCCTCCAAAGGTGGAAAGTGTCTCTTAAAGTCCTAGCTTACTTAATTATTCATCTGTGTGGAGTTCGCATGTTCTCCCTGCGTCTGCGTGGGTTTCCTCTGGGTGCTCCGGTTTCCTCCTACAACCCAAAGACATCTGGCCCAAAAGAGGTCAACTGGCTACTTGAAATTGCTCATAGGTGTGAATGTGAGTGTGAATGGTTGTTTGTCTCTGTGTTAGCCCTGCGATAGATTGGTGACCTGCCCAGGGTGTACCCTGCCACTCACGTGAAGTCAGCTAGGACTGGCTGCGGCTTCCCCGTGACTCTTAAAGGATAAGTGGTATCGATAACGGATGGATGGACGTCTTAAACCAATTTATTCATGATGCAGCTTTGAATTATTACAACACATATCCCACATGATGGTAAAGTGCTACCCGTTTGATTTGCACAACCATCATGAACTATTCATGTTCCTATGTTCCTTCAAGCACAAATCAAACTTTTATTGATTGTCAGTGTAACAGAATCAGGGTTTGTTGTTTTCTTATACTGTGATACCGTACTGATGAATTTTGGTTTATTTGAGATCGTGTTGTTTGATATTTTATTAATGTCATTTGGCCAATTATTAATTATAATGTACTATTCATTACTGCACTGGTTCATGCATTTGATTGGTGACATGTCTGATTAGGTTTTCTCTTATGATTTTGGCTTTATGTCACGTCAAACTTGGGTCGAGTGTGAACAATTTCAGCGATGGGTCACTGTGATTAGAAACCAAATGTTGAATTTATACAGTATTTAGTAAGATAGCAAGGTCATAATGAATGCTCAAATGGGTTTAATCGAATGTATTGTGCAGCGTTCACTCATGCAAAAGCTTTTAATGTTTAATAATTATGCTTTAAATGTTGCAAGACCTTGTTTTTTTGGGGGGGGTCTTTTACCGTGTCTCCTGCATAAATGCCATGGCATAATTGTTTATAAAAAACCATTAGCGTCACTCTAGTCGATCTATTCGTTTTATTTTATAACAGTAAAAAAATAAAGTCAATAAAGAAGTGCATAATTCATAAAGCGTAATATATTGATCTTTATCATGGCCGAGGAGTAGACAGCGAGACTGTTTTCTCTGTGCGTCTCTTTCGGAAACATTGTGTAGAAACGTTCATTCAAGTGACCTCAGATCTTCTGGATGCAAAAATAAATGTATAATGTAAATGGGCAAGTTTTTCTCAATTTATTGCTGATGTGTCGCGACGTTTTTGCTTGTGTCAGTTTTAATTTCACCACTGAGGCAGCTCTGACATGGAAAGCTCCTTGCTAAAGGAAAGAGGATTATACAGATGTCTGAAACACACTAATGCAAATCACACGAAGTTGAAGAAGGATTGGACGGCCGTCATATCCAGACCTGATTACTGTCCACTGAACAAAAGATTTAGATAAAGTCACATGGAGTACGCTAAGTAAAATTTAGCTACAATTTGGATAAAGTAAAAATGACGGTGGGAAACGAGAGAAAAAATATCTAAAAATAGGTCAAATAGAGTCATATACAATCACCTCATCCCAATTCTTTTTTTTTGTACAGTACAACTCCTCCATTTAAAGCACAAAAAAAATCTCACTGTTCAATTTAATTCACTATTCTGTAATTTGTCATGTCTATATTGAGCTAGTGTACATATTTACATATTGCA
>JAQMCW010000002.1:3704857-3717978 GCA_030068335.1 Chrysichthys cranchii
GCTGTTATGCTGCTTGTCATGTGTACAGTACTTGGGGAGCACTTTTATGGACCTTAGTGGTGTTTTTCCTTGTATTTGCACTATTTAAACACCCCCCCCCGCACACACACACACACACATCGGACTATTCAAGTCAACGGACAACCATCATTAATAATCCATTAACGCGGGGATGAACTGTATGTATGGATCATTTTTATATATATTTTTTTTTCTCTAGGGGATTTCACAATTGAAAATTCTTGCAGTTTTGCGATGATAGAAGGGATAGAGAAGTGAAACAATATCAGGAGGTTAACCAAGTAAAGAGACGCTCAGGATTTCGCACAGTGTATTTATTGGAGTTTGTGCATCATAAATGTTCTACAGTGGTTTTGAATTCTCTATTCTGATTGGTCAATTCTGTGTCCAAACATCATCTCCGGCAGCATGGCTTGATTTATGAGTTATGTAAAGGTTAAGATTTGAAATACCATTCCCTATACAGTGGAACCTCAGATTGCGAGGATAATCCGTTCCGGAGACGTGCTTGTAATCCAAAGCACTCGTATATCAGAGCGAATTTCCCCATAAGAAACAATGGGAAGTCAGATAATTCGTTTCACAACCCACAAATATTTATATAAAAATGATTAATACAAAATATAAAGTAACAATCCATAAAACAAAATAAGCTGCACTTTACCTTTAAAAAGACTCGTGGCTAGGGTGAGGGAGACCAGAGAGGAGGAGAGAGGGGAGAGGAGGAGGATCATTGTGTAGGATGACTTTCAATACAACTCACAGAATCACCGCAGTCTGTCGGTCACTGGGATCTTTTTCTTTTCGTGTGACTTTAACAAGGAAACTATCCAACGATCGCTGCTTTTGCCTCCTTTTGAGGATTTGGCAGAAATGTGACATTGCATCCAGTTTTACTTTAAAGGTCTAGTGTGTACGATGCAACCATCTGAATGCCTCTCGCTTACACCCCGCCCTTTCCAAGCATACATTAGGACGTATGGTGGCCATGAGGTGCCATAGCGTACTTTGAAGTACTTACATACACATTCTATTGTTTAAGAGTGTAAGTATGATCCAAAAATTGGATTTCCAAAAAAATTGGGCTCTCAATTTTGCAAATTTTTGCTGAAATTTAACGCTGGTCAGATAAAACGTACGGCCTTTTGTTCTTTAACAAAGACACACATGAAAACGTTGGCAGATTGCCATGGTGTACGTGAAAGAAAACTGATAATTTGTTGACATGAAGTTTTCTCGACAGACGTTCTTATTTAACATTTATGGAAATTTTTGGGACAGGATTCTGCACGGAGAAGTTTGTTTTACGGTTTTCCTTGTAGTGCGGCGAGCTGAATTTTTCTTTGTTTTGTTTTAAAGACAAAAGCGAGACTGAGTGTTTATAGCTGCTATAATGTAAGTAATTCCAGGCACCAACTTATTAAATGTACACAGTGAACAGATTAATAAAAAAATAAAAATAAAAAAAAAAGTTTAAAACATTATTTAACCCTAGAAGACCCAGACCACCTTATAATAATAGGAAAAATATCTCCATTGGCTAAAACGGTGTTACAGACTCAGTGAACACAACAGTTTTGTTTTTTTGTTTTTTTAAATTAACCCTTTCCTACTACATGTTATGAAATTGTCCTTATGAAACCTCCTAGGATGTCCCCTAATGTCCACCAACCAAGGAGTGGGTTGAATATAAGAGTGAAATAAAAGTTAGGGTCGAATATGACCTCGGGGGTGCTCCAGGGTTTAAAAACAATTGAGGTGGAGTAAGAGGAATAAAACACTTTAGGATGTTCTCCCATTGGAAAATAATCAACTTTGGGTTGATAACATAACTCTGATTAATGCCAGACTGCATCATGCCAACCTGTCATTTATATTTTTATAGCAGCACTCTGTCTCCAAAGTGTTTTAACTGAGTACCTTATAGATTTTTTTTTTTATGTGTTTTTTATTCGATTTTATTTCCGGTTAGCTTCCCAAACAGGTCATTTGTTCTGTTAATGAAAACACTATCCGTGGTTATCATTTCCCCCTCAGTTTCTTTCCTCTTAAAGAATGTGGATGAGTTGAGATAAAGATGCTTATTAGTCAGGTCAGTATGGAAATCGGTTCAGTTCGCCCTGTGGTCGATTTTGGCACTTCGCCCCACACCGAAAGAGTGTGTGTGAGCTCTGGACCTTTGTGCTCTTGGTCAGCTCTTTCCTGTAAAAGAAAAGTGCTGTGCTAGCAGCGTTGTTGCTTAAACCAAAGAGCAAAACAGGAGAGTGACAAAAAATGGTTACTGTTACTAACAGTTTGAAGTTAAAATGGAGAATCAACACGCCTGCTTATACAGACAGATTATATATATCTGAGTGCCAGCAGTGTGCATTAAATAAGGAGTAAAACACTTGGGAGCATGCTGGTATAGGAAAATAATCCATCTGATGGGGAGAGAATTACTCTTACCACCCCCCCAAAATTGATTATTTTCCAGTAACGGTGCTGAATCATCTGAAGTTTAATTCCTCTTATGCCTCATCAATTACCCCATTCCTCCCCTCGCTAGCCGTTTTTTAAATTTTTTTTTATTACTTACTTTTTACTTTAATTACTTGATGTTAATAAGACAAAAAAAAGGTCATTGTTGAGAAACCTGAAAGCACAAAATCCTCTCTCCTGAAGACTGTCATTACGGAAAACCTTATGATACGAAAATGCTGACACTGGAGATGTCAGAGAACTCGTGCGCTAAAGACTACTTCCTGGTTTTCCTCCGCAATGCCATGTCACGTCACATGGGTGGCGACAGGTGTCCCGGATTGGGAGCTATAAAAAGACTCACGCAAGCACGCCAAGGTCGCGGAGCATTAGTTGCCATTTTCCGCGCTCTTGCCAAGTCTTACTATTCCTGTGTTTGCTTTCTCCGGTTCTGACTAAGTTTCTGTTTCTTGTTATTCAACCCCACCACACCTGACAACAACAACATAACCTACACTTTACCTTTAAAAAGACTCGTGACTGGTGTGAGGGAGAGGGGAGAGGACTTTCACTTTTGACTTTCACTACAACTCACAATACACACTCTATTGTTTGAGTGTAAGTATGATCCAAGTTACTCGCAATCCAAGGTTCCACTGTATGTTGGTAGCAAGCCAGCAACAGGTAACACAAGTCCTGCCCAAAGTCTAAACTTTTTCCCAACAATGTTTCCAAACCTTTTAAGGATAACTTAAATAAATAAATAAATAAATAAATAAATAAAAAGGGGAAACCCCTTTAATTCTTCCAATAATCATGTATAATGTCATACAATCAAACAGCACAGAGCTCATCTTTTAGTATGCGTCTTGCACAACAAGTCAGTAGTTGTTGCCGTGTGTGTGTGGTTAACACATATCCATGCATATATTTTAATCAGGCTTAAATAGAACCATTTCATATTATGAGTCACTAACATAGTATGCTAGACCAATATGTGAACTATACATGATTTTATGTGAACAGCAAACATGCTCAGGTATGCTTTAAAATAGCATACAGACCAGACAGTTTCTTTTGGGCTGCCGATTTCAGAAAACGTGTGTTTCGACAAGCCGTTCGGATTTGGCTCCCCTTTATATGTCACAAGGGGAGCTTGTTAGAATGGTACCACCCCCCCATGTGAGTATCATTGCTCATGGCTTACGAATCAGAGGAAAAGTGATAAATATTCAGGTATATTCAGGGAGGAAAGTGCTACCTGATTGGTCCGTGGATGATGGGATGGGGTGACCTGTGGCTCGTTATCATTTAAAGGGACATGCGCTCAAATGGGCTGTTCTGAACCGGGCTCTTTAAAGTCTGAGAAGGGACCTTCGGGTACTTTATCCTCGTAGTATTTTGAGCTACTCCTGTCGTAGATATTTCATTACGTTCTCGAGGAACTGCGTCAACTTGTGGAAAAGGCCTATATGATGTCACCTTTAATTGTTAAAGCAGCATCGCCTTACAAAAAGCTTCACCAAATGAATGATTAGTCCTCCCCCAAATGTTGTTTTCTCGATTTGTTCATTGTTGGAGCACCCTCCATTCAAATCCCTAACAATGAGCTGTCACTAAGGCAACGCTAGCATATCCGAACAAGCTCATTAATATAAACCTACATATCATTTATGTTCCTCGTTATTTTCAGAACGATTTAACCAGCTGCTTTTATAGGAAATGAATGCGTGCATTCTGAGACGAGGATTTAGCAGCGCTGTGGTATAATTAGCTCTACCGATGGGGTATTACACCGTGTTAGTGTGTTAGTGTCTGTGCGTATGTTTACCACACCCTGTATTTGCGGCTTCCGTTCCTTATTTTCACCGTGGTGTTTTCCATAGCGTCTCTTTTACACCCCTAGTGTGCAGCACTGTACTCCTTTCATGAACTGTGATGTCGGCTGGGCTAGTGGACTTTTCCAGTCTTGGGGTCAGTGGAATCTTACAGGGAAGTAATGTGTGTGTGTGTGTGTGTGTGTGTGTGTGTGTGTGCGTGCATGCGTGCACGTGTGTGTGCGTATATATTCGTGTACTGTCATTCTTCAAGGCTGGAGTCTAGGACCACTTTATTTTCACAGGAACTTGGGCTATATCTATATCCATAATTAACAGAAGGTCCACGCACTGGTTTAAATTAACGTAAATCACTCTCTTTGTCTTTTTTTTCTCTAGTTTCGGGAAGCGTTCTGCTGGGAGTTTACGTCGCGGATGTGAGTGTATCGTTCTGGAGCCGTCCGAAATGATCGTGGTGAGTGTGAAGAATGGTGAGATGCAATATTTTGCGCACACACTATATATATATATGAAATTTTATTTTATTTATTTATTTATTTATTTTACTTGCTCTGAGACTGATTAGTCAGGTAGCTTGGTGAATTCATTTCTATAAAGTTTGAATGAAACATGAGGGGATTAAACATTACTGGCATTTACACCTTGCGTTAATGTACATTTTTGGCTCTGGCTCAAAAAGGTTCCACAGAATCAGCAACATATTGTTGCAATCAATCAGTCAATCAATAAATCAATCAATCAATAAATAATTACTTGGTTTTAGGAAAAATTGGGGGGAAATAAACAAAAAAACAGTTTAAAAAAAAAAACCAAACACAGAAGCACAATAAAATAATCTCTAACCCCAGCTATATCCAGCTATTAGTGGATTTTTGTAAAATTCAAGGTGTTGGCTGTAATTTCTTTACCTAAATGTCGAATTTATTCTTAAAAGTCCATTATGCTCACGATGCTTTCAAATCAACCTTAGTGCTAATAATCCAGCAACTATGTTTAAAAAACAAATTAATTAATTAAAAAACAAGAACCTGGAAGAAACTCCTGATGTTTCCTGTTCCTGCAAGCTTCACATCCGACATCTCACTCATGTCATCTGTTGCGTCTCACGGGATCCGAGGCCCCAGCGCCCTATGAACCTTCTTACCAGCAAAAAACCCCCAACAACAAATGATCCATGTGTCTCGTATTTATATCTGCACTTGTAGTTGTTTAGACCGCATTATCTGTTCATTCCGAATTAACAGCTTTTCTCTCATCCCTGTTGATCAGAGTGACTCTGATCCACTGTAGGCATCTGTTGGCTCATGTACTCACAATAAGAAAGTTGGTGCTCCAGGTGTATTCAGCTTTGTAGTTCGTGTTGAAATGAGGGTGCTCTTGTACTACGGCTAAATTGGGAGAAAATTGCGTTTAAAAAAAAAACACAACAAAAAACAAGAGGCTCTGTGCATTTGTATTAGACAGTTGCCGAGACAGAAGCTCTTCATCAACAAGAACCCAATATCACCACCGAGCAATTCCACCGATGTAATGCTTTTCAAGCACGTTTTTATCTGCTTTATTCATTCAGCTCAGGACGAGGCACGCGCTCATGGTTATGTACAGATTCGGCTAATCTCCGAGTCAACGCATCGTTCCCTTCAGCTGCATTTGGTGCTGGAGGAGTTCCTGCTGTGTTATTATTGGCTGTTGTGCCTCTGTAATTATGATCCCATGCAGGATATGGACACTGCACTCACTCTCGCTCAATATATTCCCACTGCTCGGCGCTCGGCGGCGTTGCCATAGCAGCAGTTGGTAAGGTAGCGAGAGATTTGATGTGTAATCCCAACGGTGGAGGGAGTGTGAAATGGGAGGCTGCAGTGAAAGTACAGATGAAGAGGAGAGTGTGGTGTGTGTGTGTGTGTGTGTGTGTGTTAGAGAGAGAGACGGAGAGCAGGAGATGGAGACATTGCAAATGTATTAATCTCATTTCCCTCAGAGTGGTGTAAGGTCACGCTAACTAGCACTTCCTGCGTAGAAATCTCAGACCATGGTCTTGATGCTTCCTAGATGCATCTAAATACAATTTTATTTTTTTATTTTTTTGCAAAATGGCATGCATTTATTCCACATGTGATACCCATGTTGTAGTATTATTAACACACAGGTTAATGATCTCAATGAGGCGCAACGTGCATACTGCTCTGACCTTTGACCTTTAACGACATGTCTGCTACATCTGCACTTTAAGGGTTAGACCAGAAAGCACCCTCCCTGTGTAGTTTTTTTTTTTTCTGTCGTCTACAGTTGATGTAGACTTTTGAGTCTTACACACACACACACACACACACACACACACACACACACACACTCTTACAGACAGGCTCACACACCCACTGCTATTTTTACGCAGTGCAAGAGATGGGGATGGGAGGGGGAAAGACGGAGAGGGAGAGAGCTAGAGAATCACTCGTCTCTCTGTTCCTCTGGCAGGTGGACTATATGGATGAGAATGAGGAGTATTTTCAGCGCCAGGCATCGCATCGTCAGTCCCGGAGGAGATTCCGCAAAATCAACCAGAAGGGTGAAAGGCAGACCATCATCGACACGGTGGAGCCGTACCAAGCGGGCAAGCCGCCCATAACCCGCGCTTATCACACGGTGAGTACTACACAACTTTATTCACTTGCTGTGTGTGTGTGTGTGTGTGTGTGTGTGTGTGTGCGCTCTCACTTTGTGTTGCTTTGGCTTCTGGGCATCTTGATGTGTGTGATTGCATTTAATGTCGATTGAGCTGTTGTCTATGGGTATAATGGCTTAAGTCACTATTAGCCTCCATCTCCTTTCCTGTATTTATATTTTTCTCTATGTAGTTATGCGTATATTTTTGCATACTTGTACGATTGTTGTTCTGTGCATAAAGCTCTCTGTTTCCCCCAAATCATTGAAGTGCATTTCTATTTAGAAACAGTTTTTTCTTTTTTCTGTCTTTTTTCTTTAAGTAGGCTATTTTGATTGCTATGTTAAGCCAATTGTAATGAACAAAAAGTGCTGAAGCAGCAACTAAAGTGGATAGTTTATCCGGAGAAATGTTGAGACAAGAGATTCTCCAAGTGCATGTCCATTCCTCAAAAACCCAAATTAGCTCCAGTGTTTTTTTGGCAAGCCCAGGGCAGTTGTGTACATTTCAGAGTAAAATGGCTCTTCAAAAACCAGACAATGATTTCAGGATCAAGCTGACTAGATCTGTTTGCTGAACTGTTTGATCTTCTCAATGAAAAACGAACAAATAATGTATGTTTGTAATGTATGTATAGCGAAAAACAAAATGAATGGCAACCTAGTTTAAGGTCTAGTTAGGTTTCATAGTTGAGTAATTGATTAATATCTACAGTTATGATAGCTTTTATGGGGAGGGGGGGGGTTCATTACATTTCCAGAAAATTTAAAATCATAAAAAAATACGAACCGGTGTGGTAATCTCAGTAACATGTTAACCTCTCTAAAATGCGTTCATTAAAATGTGAAATTCAGGCAAAAAAATTGGCGTTTTATCTGTTGGGTAGAATTTTAGCATATAAATCAAAATGACAGGAACATGAAGAAAAATAATAGCGTTCACATGATAAAATGCTTTTTCACTGTTAATCAACAACATTTAGTCAGTTACTTGGCTGAGGCAACAGATTTTCTCTCAAAAATCCAAATTAGGGCCAAAGGATTTTGGCAAGCAGGAGGTGGTTGTGTTCATTTTAGAATGAAAATGGCTCTTCAAAGAATCAAGAATGGCTTTAGGATTAATTTGACACCATGTGCTTGCTGAAGTTTAAAAAAAAAAAAAAAAATGTGGAGCAGTAAATATAAAAATGAAAAGCTATGCTAGCTATATAACAAGCTAACATGAATAAAGTCTAGTTAGGTTTTTTTTTTCTTCTTCATTGTTGTATTGATTATTATTTACAGTTCAGGTAACTTTTGGATTAATTGCGTTTCCAGCAATTTATAAATGTATTAAAATGACTTTTAATGTTTTTAATGTCTCTAATGCATTGCTATCCCTATATTAGCATCCGTATGTGTGGTTTATGTTAAGAAATATAGAACTAAAATCAGAAAGACAGAAAATCTGATAGAAATATGTTCAAAAATAATAACATTTACATGATAAAACGCTTTTCCATTGTTACCCACCGACGTTTAGTTACTTCCTTGGCTGAGCTAATGGATTTTCTTAACAGATAGTCATCCCTCAGAACCCAAATTAGGTTCGGCGTTTTTTGGCAAGTGCATGTTGGCGGTGTACATTTGGGAATGAAATGGCTCTTCAAGGAATAGGGAATGATTTCAGGATCAGTTTGACACCATCTGTTTGCTGGAGTGTTAGATTTTCAGGGCAAAAAAACCTAAACGAAACCAAGCACATGTATAGCTCAGCAAAAAAGCTAGCATAGCAAGGTGTATTATAGCAAGCTAGCTTAAAGTGTGGTTTGTTTATTTCATTACTATAAGTACAGTTCAGGTAACGTACCATTGTGAGGAGCGTTAGTATGTTCATCAGAAAGACCGAAAGATCTGACAGAAACATGAGAGAAAGTAGCAACAATCAGCATTATTATTCAGTTTCCGGCTTCATGCTAGTCTCCTGTAGCTACTCAGCTAAGCTTGTTGTTTTTTGATCTTTGTTTTTATCTTTCCCGTTGTGCCTCACCTCACACCTTCGTCTTTATCGCTGTGTGGTCTCCCCCCCCCACCATTTTCATTCTTATCCTCCTTTTTTTTATGTTTCAGTGTTTGTAATTTGCAAGATTCCCCCTCAGCTTCTCTGTGTTCATCTCCCCATGCTGGCTAACCGGAGCTAGCGTTGCCGGTTTCCGTTTGTGTCTGGCCTTTTTACTTATTGTGCCCCCATAGCTCAAGTTCTCTTCATATTTTGCTCTTATTTTGTGTTTATTTTATTTGAGACCCGAGCACCAACCTTATTAGTTGCTTGTTGTGTTAGTAAGTTGTTTCCTTTACATTTGCTGACCTTTTACCTGTGTAACATGCTAGCGTTTGCATTCACGCTCTGTAGGAGTCCTAGCTGTTGTTGTGTCTGTCTGTTCTCAGTAGGTCCATGTTGTGCTGGCTAAAGAGCGTCTGTGGAAGCAGTTTCTCCTCTCAATTCCCACTGTGTTCTGTGCGACTTGTTCAAGTGTGATGTCCTGTGCTGCTTTGTGTGTGTGTGTGTGTGTGTGTGTGTGTGTGTGTGCGTGCTTCAGTGTGATAATTGGTGTGGCCACGTGTGCACATCACTAAGCTTGAGCTTGGTGCAGAGAATATAGATAGGGATTGCGGGTAGAAGCCTTCCATGTTGATTAATCCTCTGTAGGTAGCAAAGCCCCATAACACATCCTCTTCACAATCAGCATTTGGGATTTAGTGGAGGTACGGTTGGTTAAAAAGGTATCCTGCAATTTTATGCAAAGCCTAGAGGTTGAAGCAAGAACATCATTGTAGTCCAGGCAAAAGGCCCCTGTTTAGTTAGACGGCACTCCCATTCGGAAGGCAACTGCCCTCTGAAGTGCCATATGTATTGGCTAGATTTGTAGACAACTCCGTAATTCTCTTGACCAGACGACGGGCTCATGAAAGTTTCAACGTGTTTGAGTAGTCTGTTTCGAAATCTAATTTAAAAATCAAATTGCACAGTCGCGATCAAACAGCTGTGTTTGTGGGGGTAGCTTTGCCAGAAATCATTTAACTGGCTGAAATGAATCAGCTACACCATTGTGCTAGCTAATTTTAATCAGCAAGCTATGATATTCATCGAAATGTCGTTCTGGTTTTCTTCACACCGGTGGCAAAAAAAACTCCTGTACTCTTTAAAAAAAAAATATACAGGAGGTCCTCGGGTTACAACAGCCTCGCCATATGACGTTTCAAGTCGTTTCGACACTTGCTCCCTTTAAATCTTAAAAAAACAAAAACTGAGACATGAGTGTTTTTCGGTTTATGCCGTTAGCGTCGTACGTACAGACTACATGGGCGAACTAGTTTGCGTTCGGCGGAAGAATACGCAGTAACGCGGGGTATGAGCGAGGAACTTGGCGAAGTAAAAACAAACAAACAAACAAAAAAAACCCCCGCAAGCGTTCCATTTGTGTTGCTTTGTTTGGTGACTTTATGGGTCTTATCATGGCTCCTAAATGAAAGTCAGAGTCTTCAGATGGTAGTGCTTTGATTAAGAGGAAAGCCATCACGATGGTAGTGAAATTCGACATTGTAAAGAGATCAGAAACGGGAGAAACAGTGACGGGTATTGGATGTCAGTGTTTCTGTTCCTACAGTGCCGTGTACAGTACAGTATATTGATGTCCTTTTCCTTATTCTGTGGCTTAGTTGTGTTTTTATGTTCTAGATTATGATTTTACAACTGTGTTACGATCGGGAACTGACTTGGGCTAGGGTGTGTTTCGACTTGCATCAAAATTCGGGTTACATCGCTGTTGTAGGAACGGAACTGTGTCGTAACCTGAGGACCCCCTGTATACATTTTTAAATCTCCAGCACCCTACCATGAAGGTTCTATGTGTACTACATTACATATAATGTCCAGTTGAAGAAGATAAAAGCTACAAGCAGAACTTTCTATGAAATATATGAATGTTAACCATGTAAAGCTGGCATGCCCAATCTTATCCGGAAAGGGCCGATGTGGGTGCAGGTTTTCGTTCCAACCAAGAAGGAGCCTCACCTGATTCCACCCTGTTTAGTTGACCTAAGCTTTCAGTAGGTTCAGGTGAGACTCCTGCTTGGTTGGAACAAAAACCTGCACCCATACCGGCCTTTTCCGGATAAGATTGGGCATGCTTGATGTAAAGGACCAGTGAGAAACCTTTCTAAAGGTGTAATTTGGGATCCATCTTGACGTAATTCACAACAGTGACTTAACTGACGCTCTCATGGTCGTTGTCACTTGTGCAGTCTGCTAAAAGTTTTCTCCAAGAGGGTTCCTTCCCATTAGGAAGGGAAAAACAAAAATCAAATATCAGGGAACACAGAGTTCATTTCAGTTTTTGGTTCCATTGCAGCACTAAGAAGCTTGACTACTGCCCCAATGGACCACACTGATGCTGAAGAAAAGTGCTGGCTAAGCCACCCTTTAATGTGTATATTTTGCTTGTAGGTCATGGTTTTTTTTTTTTGTTTGTTTGTTTGTTTTTGGGTTTTTTTCCCCCCAGCAGTTTCCTACAGTTGGGGTATGCACATCTGAAATGAGAACTGCTTTAAGGCACATTCCTTTAATTCCCCCCACTCCTTGATTCAGTTTCCCGAATTCCTACGTTCCCAAAGGAAACGCACCAATGTTCCCTCACTTATCTGAGAATACTTTGCTCCCATACACAGGAAAACGCCTCACGTCCTTTAGCTCTGGCCTAGTGTCAGAAACGAGGAGGCCAACTTTCTCACGACTCCGGCACGTTTTGACCCAAACTGCTCCCTGTTTTCAAACCTCTGTGGGAAGAGAAAGGCAACGTAATGGTGTGTTCCCAAACAAAGATCACAAGCTTCTTCTACAGCCTTCCATGTGAAAGGACTATAAATGACTGGGTGGTGTTTTGACAGGCGTTTTGTGTTCGTCTCTCTGAGTTTGAGATTCATTCTTCCCTGTAGAAGCTACAAGACATCTTTGCAGAAACTCCTTCAAAGGAAATTGAGTTCCAGTGCCAGTAGTGCGTCGTGTAAAAGTGCTCGCAGAATCTAGCATCATTTGACTTTGACTGTTTATTTTGGCTATTGTATTTCAAGCTTAATGTGATGTCTCTTTTTCCAGCACTAAAACAAAAGTACCACTTTACAAGTGGTTTAGTGCTTCAGAACCTTCTGAAATCATTACGTTATAATGCTTTCATCAATTGGTAGATGCTTTTATCCAAAGCAGAACACGTGTGAAGCAGATTCCAGTCTAAGACCTTTGCTTAAGGGTTCAACAATATCTTTCTTTCCCTCTTGGGATTTGAACTTTTCAGACAGTACTAAAGAACCTTATGGTACCACTTCATTATCCTTTTCCTGCTTTTATATATATGTACACACAAACATATATAATATACAGTGATCCCTCACTTATTGCGGGAGTTAGGTTCCAGAACCCACCGCGAAAAATGAAAATCCATGAAGTAGCGTCCATGTAATAATATGGTTTATTTATTTATTGATTGATTGATTGATTGATTAGATTTTAAGCCTTTTTAAACCCTCCCACACTCTTATAACCATTACCTGCACAGTTATACAGCATAAACCCTTTATATTCTCTTAGATATTACAAAAAAATACACAAATCCATTTTAAAAACATTTATTTTTTTCTTGTGATGGGCAGTTGCTGGCGCTGTCTTTTCATTTGATTCTGGAGGCTTTTATACACTTCTGTGGTGCTGTCAAGAGCATTTCTGAACTGCAAAGAGCGAATCATTTGTGGGTCCCATTCTTCAACCGATGACTTTATCTAACCGTAAAATGGTGGTGAGGTGCTCAAGAGTTAGGTATTGTTCTAGTTCTTCTTCTTCATGTGCTTGATCCTCCTCTTGTTCTTTCTCTTCCTCACTCACTGACTTGATCATTTTGGCCCAATCTTCGTCGGTCAGTGGTTTTGAGGAGACCTCGAGCAGTTCAACGACATCGTCGGAAATCATGTCATCAAAGCCTTTTCCTCCTAGCCGTTTTGCCAGCCTAACTGCCTTATCAACCACAGAGTGATGAATTTCTTCGGCAGAAACGCCCTCGTATCCATGGACCACTTCTGGCCACAATTTCTTCCAGCAGGCATTGACAGTCT
>JAQMCW010000002.1:3745154-3759172 GCA_030068335.1 Chrysichthys cranchii
TAACCTCCTCATGAGTGCTTGAATAACTTTGGACAGTTTAGCGTATGTTTTCCAAAAGGTGGCGCTAGCCGTTTGCCAAAACAGTTAAGGAATGTTACGGTGGGCTTACCAAAATGGCGTCCACAGTGATGCTTCTGCGTATGACGTCAGTAATCCATCTTGCTCTGCTCTAAAAATCTTTGGTTAGCACCGTAGTGTTTACCTCAGCTTATGTTAGCAGCATAGTGTTTGTTACCTCAGTTTGTGTTAGCACCCTAATCTGTTACTTTAGCTTGCTTGGTTATTGTAATAGCCTTTGTTACCTTTGCTTTGGTTAGCATTACTGCCTTTGTTAGTAAATGTTAGGTTAGTACATTGCATTTATTACCTCTGTTTGAGTTAGTGCCACAGCTTTCATTAGCTCATCATCACTTTTATTACCTCAGCTTGATCAATTAGCACCGTAGTCTTGGTTAAATCATCAATGGTGAGTCTTTTGTTACCTCGTCTTGCGGAGGTAACGGCACAGCCATTCTTACCTGAACAAGCTCGTTAAGCATCCTAGCCTTCATTACTTCATTTTGCTCAGTTAGTACTGCAGCTTGCTTCAGCACAGTTCATTCAGGTAGCATCATAGTAAACTGTATGTTACCTCAGACAGAGTTAATATCAAAGCTTAGCTTGCTCACTTGGCACCAAAACCTTTGTTAAATCAGTATTTTTCATGACTTTTATTTAAACTGGCTGGATGAATTTTGTCACATACAAAGAAAAGACAAAATAGATTTTCTAATTAGTGATTGTAAAAATAAAAAAAAGACAAAATGAGATGTGTTTACAAGTTTACCGCCTTTGCAATTAACTTCATCAGGTTTGTCCATATTAAAGCCTCAGTGCAACCGCTAATCTTTTTTTTTTTTTTTTTTTTTAAAGAATGCTGAAATCACACAGTTTACCACAGTGCTCTGTGCTGCAAATAAAATCGACCAACTTGTAGATTTGTGAAAAGCCACCAGCATGCACTGATTTAACCAACACCGGTGTTAGCCATGAATCCTGTTTACTTACGGCTTGGTGGGGAAACGAGGAAGCCTAGATGAGAAGTGACTGCTGTCCTGGTTGACATTTTGTGCTTGTAGTCTGTGAGGTGCAGGATGTTGTTGAACACGCTGCCTGCTCCTGTTGGAGCTTAGATGCTGTGTGAGCAGACCGATTCTGAGGACTCATCTTGAGTTCCAGACCATGCTAGTAACACTTTGTGGCTTCAGAGACCATTTTTTTAAGCATTTGCCTTCTTCGGACATCTTTATCATCTGGGATTGATGGTTAATTTTACTGGTTGGTGTTTAAAGCCCTATTAGACATGTGCTTATGTAAAATTTTTATGTCATGATATTTAGCTAACCTTTATCACACTGTGCACATGACATTTCCTAGCTCAAGGTAGGAAAAAAAAAACACACAAATAGTCTCATTAGAAGAGTTCCAATCATCAACCCAAAGGCGCTCTTATAATACAGCCATTTGCCAGCACTTACCATTTTTTATTTATTATAACTGACATCATGCCGTTTTTTTTTTTTGTTTGTTTTGGGGTTTTTTTTGTCATTTCATAGTTATGTTAATGTTGTGGAGCATGCTCATGCATTAACCCTCTTTGTTTCTTGGCCTCCAGCTTCCAGCAGACTTCAGCAGGCTACACCTGGCTGACGGGATCCACCCGCAGGTGACCCACGTCTCCTCTAGCCTCTCAGGATGTAGCATCACCAGTGACTCCGGGAGCAGCAGCCTGTCTGATATCTACCAGGTAACACACTCTCTCCAACACGCTTTAACCCATTTGAGACCTGACAAACCCTTACACACCCCATAACTCAGCCTTCACAACCCCCCTTTCCTAAGCAGGCTCTGTATTTTTGCTAAATAATCCTTGCTTGTGAATAAGAGCCTGTACGATTGCGAGAACTTCCTTCACTCAGTCGATATTTCTCATTTAAACGTTTTTCTTCCTGGAATGACCCCTAAGAGCCCTGACGTGCTTTCGAGTCAGTCGTCTTGTTTAAAGAGAGCTGACCCGTGTGCAACTATCCATGTGTGTGTCTATCTGTGAGCCTTCTCCAGCTCTGATTATTTGTAGTTGGTTTTGTGTTTGCTCTGCTGCTTAATTGATTCACTGAGTACATTTGCGATGTCCTCATGGATTAGAACGGGGTGTGTGTGTGTGTGTGTGTGTGTGTGTGTGTGTGTGTGTGTGTGTGTGTATTCTACAGTCTTGGCCTGATGGTCATCTGTTGAAGTCTTATTAGTGGCTCTTTGATGTAGTGAAAGGAGCCTTTTTCTTACACCTCAATCCTTTACTCCTTCTCAGTCCTAATGCATTCCTGACACTCCTTATTGCATGCGTCGCTCTCCTACACCCCACACCCCCCCATTGCACTCCTGACACTCCATACTGCACTTTTACTCCT
This sequence comes from Chrysichthys cranchii, assembly GCA_030068335.1. Taxonomy (NCBI): domain Eukaryota; kingdom Metazoa; phylum Chordata; class Actinopteri; order Siluriformes; family Claroteidae; genus Chrysichthys; species Chrysichthys cranchii. The sequence continues at coordinate 3,747,602 of JAQMCW010000002.1, forward strand.
ACACTTCCTACCCTCCGTCCCTACAGCACTCCTAACACACCCTACTACTGCACTTGTCATTCGACATACATACACCTCTTGCTTCACTCCCTACAGCACTCCAGGCACATCATACTGCACTCATCACTCTTCACACCTCCTTTCCTTCCCTCACTCCCTACCTCCCTTCTGTCTCTTTATACCTTCTAGCCTCACTCTCTGCCACATTCCTGACGTCACACCCTTTTTTCTGCACTATCTAATGCACTTGTTTCCTCAGTCCCTGCTCCTTCTCCATATCATTTCCCCTAACAAAAGTTTTGGCATCCAGAGAAGAATCTATAACACAGTTTTCTATATTCTTCTTCTTTAGGTGATTCAGTTGTAACACATCCAGACAGCTGGGTGCTCCTGTTGTCTTTCTAACAGTATCCCAAAGTGTTTGGTGTTCAGCGTAACGAATTGGCCGTCACATTCTCAGCGAAGCTAGCAACATGGCTGCCTTTTTTTTTTTTTTTTTTGCATTTAAATAAATCATTACACAAGCTCTTCAGAGAGGCTTGAAAGCATTGATCCAAGAATAGCCGTCTGAATTATTAATGTTCGCTTCACGCTCATCTGAGCCATCCAAGCAGCACTGCAGATTGCACTCAGCGGCTGAAAAATAGATCGGCCCGTTTATCGGCGAGCCACGGATTTACAGTGACCGCCAGCATCTTCCCTGATTAGCTCTTAATGGTTTCCAAAGGCAAAACATATCTCCAGCTGCTTAACATACATCAGTCATGATGGTCGATTTACACCTTGGGTGAAATCAGCAGGGAGCAGAAATTGAATAAACAAAGTGTGCTGAGGTTTGTTTGTGTAGCTAAAGAGTATGTACAGGAATTGTTGCTAAGCACGGTCCAAGGCATGACATAGCACTATAAATGTTCCCGAATGTAGGTTGTGTTACGATGTCATCGTGGCATGATTTTAAAGTTGTTGATCCTCCTAGGCTTGGATAATCCAAAGCCGACAATGTTGGGGGTTTTTTTTTTTTCTTTCTTCAAATTTTTTAAAGTAAATCAGTCAATAAATAAAGAAATAAATCACTGAAATTATTCAGAAAGAAAAGAAAAATGTTAAATTAATAGACAGCTAGATAGATAAATTAATAAGAAATAAAATGAATACAAACAACAACATGAATCAAATTGAATGCAAAATGGATGTAAACCTCAAGGGATTGTTTTCGGACATGATGATGATGATGATGATGCAGGTGAAAGACAGATCTTTGAGGTTTAGACACCATGATGGGGAAATCTATCCTAGATCCAAGCTTAGTCTGACCTCTATCATGTATCACAAGGTCAAAAGTTATAAAAGAAAAAAAAAATCGTTAAAACCATTTGGACGATCATTTCAGCTTCCTACCAGATCTTGACGTTTAATACAGCTTTGTTCAGCAATAAATGAACATGCACCATCATGCCTCATGATACTTTTTCCCCTCACCCCACCCTCACTGACTCCACCCCGTAGAGGAAAACCCCACCCACTCAGGTCCAGCTAGATTCTGAGTGGTTCTTCATGCCGTAGAGTGTGAATATTTGATGAGTCGTTTGGACGTCAGTTGATCAGAAGTGACGTGGTGCGACAGGACTTGAAAAATTCAGCTCGCTCAGCATCGGGCATTGTGAGGATGAGGAGGAGGAGGAGGATGATGTCGGGAGTGGATTTCTGCAGCCGTTTCACACAGAGTGCATCGTGGGTGTTCTCCATTAGGCGAAAAGCACCTCTGAGGCAGGTGAGAGCCGTTCCTCGTGGGCCGTCTCACCCTGTAATGGCTAATGCATGGTATGATGCGCAGCTCTTTTGTTATAATAGTCTGTGAAGTGAGCGAGGGAGGCGGCGGCCTGCGTTTACCTGAATGCAAAATTACCCACTGATGACAGTGCGAGGTTTTTTGAAGCAGGTGATCTCGGGGTTCTTGCTGTTCTTCTCCTGGCTTCTCCAGGTTTTGAAGTCTCGAGGTGTGTCTCGCCCTCAGAGGTGTCAGACGTGACCTGCTTGACCGTCTTTGTGTAGTTATTGTTATGGAACTGATGACCAGGCTTGATGTGAGCGCTGAAGAGAGCTTGGTTTTTTTGCTTTTCTTGTTTTCTGTACTTTATTAGTCATCTAATGATGGTGGGTTTTCCACTGGTAGGCGTTTTGAGTTAGATTATCGGTGCTCATTTGATAGGATAATGGATAGGATTTTTTTTTTTTTTTGCCTTATTCATTCATTGGTTTACTTACATGCTTATATTTGTTCATTGCCTTTGTTTTGGATGCTACTTCTGAATCGTGGATTTTGGGCTTCTTGTGCTTTCCTTCATTTGTCGCTGGGATTTTATTCTAATTTGTGTGTTTGAACGTTTGCCTGCTTGCTTACTTATTTGCTACTTATCCTAATTAATCGTATATATTTTTTATATTGGTTCACCCCGGTCGTTTTCGATGTTGCTAATAGATCGTAGGTCTTTTGCTTCATTTTATCCATCTGTCCATCCATCCATGCTACTTCTTATCTCATATTTACTTCTTTGCAGTGGTTTTTGCAGTGCTACTTCTGGATCTTCTTTTTTAGGCTTCTAGGTCATCCATCCAGCCATCCATCCATCCATCCAGCCCTCCAGCCATCCATCCAGCCCTCCAGCCATCCATTCATTCATCCATGCTACTACTTGTCTCATATTTACTTCATTGCAGTGGTTTTTGCAGTGCTGCTCTTGGATCTTAGATTTCAGGCTTCTAGGTTGTTCTTTAAAATTCTACATTTTTTTTTATCCATCCAGCCATACATCTATCCAACTTCTTATCTTTTATTTTTCTTCATTGCAGTGGGTTTTTGATGGACCTCTTGGCTGTGTTCTTCCATGCGTTAATAATGGTCCAAACTTAATGGATGTTATCGAAAGTCATCGTCCCGCCTCCCGGAAATGAAATTAGAAGCCTAAATAGACATTAAGATATCTGAAAGTAAAATCAACATGATCTTAGGTTTTGGGTTTATGCTATTTGTTGGGTTATTTTGGATTAAAGTTGTTATCAGACTTCAGGAAATCTAAATAAAATTTATAGAGGTAGTTCTCAAGTTACGATGGAGATGCGTTCCGATATCCCCATCGTAAGTGGAAAATTTCGGATATCGAACCACTGTTTAGCCTAGCTTGGCGTAGCTTAGCCTAGCCTGCTGAGGAGTCTTTTCCTGTGAGAGATAGATGGATGGATAGAACTTCCCCTCGGGAAGGTTCCTCTGGGAAATTTGGTGTAAAACTACACGCTGTCCTAGCAGCAGTGGGATTCAAACCCACGCCTCCGAAGAGACTGGAGCCTTAATCCAGCACCTTAGGCCGCTCAGCCACGCTACCCACACCCAGAGGAACCTTCCCGAGGGATTAATAAAGTTCTATCGATCTATCTATCTATCTCTTACAGGTAGACTCCTCAGCAGGCTAGGCTAAGCTAGGCTAAGAAACGTAAACTAGGGACATGCAGGGGCATTTAGAAGACATGTTTTGAAGTAAAATTAGCTCTTGAAGCACACAAAAAAACACGCAGTAATGCACTGTACACTACACTGATATGCAAGGTAACTCCGTGAGTTGCGGGAGAGAGTGAGACATCACGCAAGGCGAGTGATGTGTACATCCGGGCGTCGTCTGAACGTATCGAACGTCATACGCTGTTACGCTGGCCTGCCAGCGATGCCTGCGCGTGAAACTTGAATAGTTTCTTAATATTTTACACTTTTTAGAAAAATCGTAAGTCAGGTCGTCAAAACGAGTAAATGTCACTCATGTTTCTGTACCCATAAATATGAGATTCCTCAACACCTAAATTTATTTATAAAATTATTATAGGTTATTTATAAACCTTTATTTGGTTTTAATAACAGTATCATCTACCATTAACACTTAGATACTGTATGATTGGTAGCATAAAATCAGAATTTTATATAAACCTTTGTAGAAAACCTGATTACAGTCGTCCCTCACCATATCTCCTCGCGGTACACCTATCGCAGCGTCACTGTATCCCTGTTTGTAATATATATATATAAATATAAAATTATGTAGGTTTAAGAGTGTAGAAAGAGTTTAAGAGCATAGGCGTAGTGTTTAAGAGTGTGGGAAAGGTTTATAAGAGTGTGGGAAGTGTTTATAAAGGGTTTTACTTCGCTCTTCCGCCAGTAGGTGGCGCTCGACTACGCCCCCGCTGCCACAGGTACTTATATATCCTACTTCATGGATTTCACCTATCACGGGGGGGCGGCTCTGGAACATAACCCCCGCGATAGGTGAGAGATAACTATTGACTTATTATTATTATTATTATTATTATTATTATTATTATTATTTCAACATTTCTGTGTTCCCGTTGTCAGATTACTGAAGTACATGTCGAAGTCCCGTATTGGTCATTTTCTTGACACGTTCATTGAGGTTGTGCGCTGTCATTGTTTGACCCCTAGGCCACGGAGAGTGAGCCAGGCGACATGGACCTCAGTGGCCTGCCCGAGACCGCCGTCGACTCCGAAGAGGACGACGACGAGGAAGACATCGAACGTGCCTCCGATCCCCTCATGAGCCGAGACATCGTACGTGACTGCCTGGAGAAAGACCCCATGGACCGCACGGACGATGACATCGGTGAGACACGTGAATGAATCAAACATGTATAATATAATCACAACAGACGGATGATTTCTGACGATTGTCGAGTTTGTGATATTAAGGAAGTGTCGAGTTTCAGTGCACGTTAGATGGACCGAGTGAGAGAACTTTAAGTGCTAAACTTCAGCAGGGAGATTTTTTTTTTTCTTTCCTTTTCTGAGTGCTTGCTTGAGGAGGAAAACGGGAAGCAAGTTCATGTCATGGTGAGCTGAGGACAGTGGTTGGTAGTGGTTGGTGCTTGGGGGGGCTGGGGTAATATTTTTTCTAGGTCAGCTGCGCGACAGGGTTTCCCCGAGCGCATTAAACTTTGATTTGCAGGCCGTCGCTTCACGCTGACAGTTTAACACAAACCAGCCAGCACCCAGACACGCCGCAGGCAGCAAACGGACACCAAACACACACACACACACACACGGAGACAAACACACACACACACTACAACACCCCCCACCCCTTTCACAGCTTTGTCACACACCAGCTTGAGACGAACTTGATTTATTAAATGCAATAAGTGACGGGAAGAAAGTGACCACGTCTTATTTCCCGACGAGCGCAGTAAACACTGAGAGAAAAATGAATTCTGAATTATTTATGTTTTCTTCATGGATTTTGTGAGGCGTGAACTAGGGATGAAAAGTGACTTTCAAGGTGCATTAGTATTGGCCACCTTCAGAGCCTCCGGAAACACTCTCTCTTTCTCTCTCTCTCTCTCTCTCTCTCTCTCTCTCTCTCTCTCTCTTTGACTCTCTCTCTCTCTCCCTCTCTCTGTGTGTTTCTTTCTGTTTCTGGTTCTTTTTTTCTTTCTTTCTCTCTCTCTCTCATTTTTTCTGTCTCTCACTGTCTCTCTCTCTGTCTCTCTCTCTGGCTCTGTTTCTTTCTTTTTTCTTATTTGAGTCTTTCTCTCGTTGTTCCTGTCCCTTTCTACATGTCTCTGTCTATATGTCTCTTTATCCTTCCCTATAAGTCTGTCTCCTTCTCTCTTTCTGTCTTGCTCTCTCTCTCTCTCATTCTGTTTCTTTCTCTTTCTTTCTGTTACCTCTTTTCTTTCTTTCTCTCTCTCTCTTTTTCTTTGTCTCTCTCTGTTTCTTTCTTTTTTCTTTTTCGGGTCTTTCTCGCATTGTTTGTTTCTGTCCCTTTCTACATGTCTCTATCTCTATATGTCTCTTTATCTCTCCCTACAAGTCTGTCTCCTTCTCTTTTTCTCTCTTTCTCTTGCTCTCTCTCTCTTTCACTCTATCTGTTTTGTTTTATTTATTTATTTATTTCTCTCTCTTTTTCTGTGTCTCTCTGTCTGACTGTCTCTGTGTCTGTTTCTTTCTTTTTTCTTTTTCAAGTCTTTCTCTCATTGTTTTTCTGTCCCTTTCTACATGTCTCTGTCTATATGTCCCGTTATCTCTCCCTACAAGTCTGTCTCCTTCTGTTTTTCTTGCTCTCTGTCTCTTTCACTCTATCTGTATATTTCTGTTTCTTTGTTTCCTCTTTGTCTGTCTGACTGTTTCTCTCTTTGTCTCTGTTTCTTTCTTTTTGTCTTATTCAAGTCTTTCTCTCGTTGTTTCTTTCTGTCCCTTTCTACATGTGTCTCTCTCTTTGTCTCTTTATCCTCCTTATAAGTCTGTCTCCTTCTCTTTTTCTCTTTTTCACTCTCTCTCACTCTTTCTCTCGCACTCTCTCTCTCTTTCTTTTTCTTTTTGTTTCCTCTTTCTTTCTCTCTCTCTTTTTTCGGTGTCTCTCTGCCTGAGTGTCCCTCTCTCTTAGTCTCTCTTTCTTTCTTTTTTCTTATTCGAGTCTTTGTCTCGTTGTTTCTGTTTCTGTCCCTGTCTACATGTCTCTCTCTATATGTCCTGTTATCTCTCCCTATAAGTCTGTCTTCTTCTCTTTTTCTTTCTATCTCTCGCACTCTCTCTCTCTCGCGGTTTCTTTCTCTTTCTTTGTTTCCTCTTTTTTTCTTTGTTTCTTTCTCTCTCTCTCTCTTTTTCTGTCTCTCTGTCTGACTGTCTGTCTCTGTCTGTTTCTTTTTTCTTTTTCGAGTCTTTCTCTGTTTGTTTCTGTCCCTTTCTACGTGTCTCTCTCATTATCTCTCCCTACAAGTCTGTCTGCTCTTTTTCTCTCTTTCTCTTGCTCGCTGTCTCCTTCACTCTATCTGTATCTTTCTCTGTTTCTTGTTTCCTCTTTCTTTCTTTCTCTCTCTCTCTCTTTTTCTGTGTCTCTCTGACTGACTGTCTCTCTCTGTTTCTTTCTTTTTTCTTTTTTGGGTCTTTCTCTCATTGTTTCTGTCCCTTTCTACATGTCTCTATCTCTATATGTCTCTTTATCTCTCCCTATAATTCTGTCTCCTTCTCTTTACCTCTCCATCTCTTGCTCCCTCTCTCTCTCTCTCTCTCTCTCTCTCTCTTTTCTTAACTATCCATTTACTGTTAGCCTTAGGTGATACAGACCGTCCACCACACCGGTCCCTGTGAATGATTAGTTCCTATAGAATCAATAACGTGTCAGAATAAGTGCCTCAAGTAAAGTTCATTCAAAGTGGTGTGTGCATCGTGTTCCCCCAGGGGCAGGAAACCTGGCCGCAGCTCAGGTAGCAAACGCCATGATGGATGTGTTGGCAAATTTTGCTGTTGACTCACCGGTATTTTTAAAAACCGTGCATATTGTGATTTTCCAAAGTACAATGATGTCAGACTTTGAAGATGCCATGAAGAAGTTCAAAAGGATTTCTCGTCAACCCTCTTCAGGTAAACTTTGGACTGGGTATTTTGACCCTCGAGACGCTTCATGCAATATACAAAGTGATTTTTTTCTTAACAACAATGCTATATTTTTCTGCAGCCGGCGCCAACCCAGCTCCGCAAGGACAAACATGGACATCAGGTTCCACCAAGCCAATATTTTGTCTTGCGACTGAGACAGCTGCAGTGACTTTCCCAGTCACAGATGTCGAGGTATATGGGATATCTTCAACTGACATCGCCAAGGTCAAAAAGTTCCTGGATGATCTAGTTTCAGAAGAATGTATGAGCGGGGATGTTCAGTCCAGCCATCTAGCCAGCTTTCCGGAAGCTGACAACAAGACGATTGTGGAGCTCAGCCAAAGCAACCAAGTGCGCGTTTGTGTGGCCGCAAAGGACAAACTGAATGTGTCAGGGAAGAAAGACGATGTGTTAAACGTCATCCTACACGTCAACAAGTTAATCCAGGCAGCCCGGGACAGGGAGAGCCGAGAAGAAGAAGAAAGGAGGCTGAGCAAAACGTTGCGCTGGGAGGTAGCCGAAGGAGAGGCTTGGAAGCCACTGAACTCCAGCATTAGCTATGAACTGGAGTTAGCTTTTCACAAGAAAGAGCAGACATTTAAGTACCAGGACAAAGGGGAAACATTTACAGTGGATTTCAAGGACATGAAACGGGTAAACGCCAAGGGGAAGACCTGCAAAGTCAAGAGAACCCTGTTTGCTGACTCGGATACAGGTAATACCCTTAAGCTTGTCCTGCAAGGCACTTGGAGTTTACTGAACTTTTAAAACCTCCTGTGATTTTAAGATACCGCAAGAGTACCTTAAGGTATTAACACGTCATGGCCGTACCGTTGAGGACGTCTTTGTTTTGTTTTTCCAGCTATCATTCAACCTCCACCAACCTGGACCAAAATGGATGGAAGCGATCTGGAAATAGTTGTTCTGTCTCCAAGTTCAGAAGAATACAAGAAAATAGAGAAAGACTTTTTACGCTCAAGCCAACGCCAAGACGTAGCCCCTGTCCAAGTGATGCAGGTATAAAGACCGTTTTGGTCCGGTTTCTCGCCATACCGTGACTCTTTCAGTATTGTGAATAATTCTTTTAAAAAATGCCTTGATCTTTAGATCCGCAGAATCCAGAGTCAGTCGCAATGGCAGAGGTACTGTGTGTTGAAGCAAGCCGTGGACAAGAGACACCCCAAGAAGCAAAACGAGCAGATTCTCTATCATGGCACTACCAAAGATATTTGTCAAAAAATCAATAAGAACGGTTTTAACAGGAGCTTCTGTGGGAGAAATGGTATGTCACACGTTGTCTTCGAGTCTAAACGCCGTACGTAGTACTTTGGTGCGTAGTACTGAAGTTTATCTGCTCTTCTTTTTAAGCTGTCGTCCATGGCGATGGTACGTACTTCGCCAAAGATGCTTGGTACTCCTGCCAGGACCAGTATTCAAACCCAGATGAGAACGGACTGAAGTATATCTACAGAGCTAGAGTTGTGACCGGGTCACCATGTAAAAGTCAAAGAGGAATGAAGGAGCCAGACCCTCTGGATCCAAAAGATCCCCGGGCCGGGTTGCACGACTGTGCCGTGGACAATTTGCAAAACCCGTTCATCTTCGTGGTGTTTTGTGACGCTGGGGCGTACCCTGACTATCTCATCAGCTTTAAGAATGTCTGACCATACGTTTAGGTACTTTCAGCACTTTTTCCTAGCAAAGGACCTCATTTTTAAGTAATCAGTAACATTTTTCCAGCAATGACATGCAAATTTCTATAACAGTGAAAAAGACATGTCCTGTCGTTTTTACAATAGTTGAAGCCATAATTTGAAATCATTCAGTTTCCAGAAATCACCTTGTGCCTTAATAGTTGCTGCCTCAGGTACTCTTCAGTGTTCTGTTGTTGACTAATATTTTTTGTACATAAGGTGAATAAATACAAAGGAAAAATAAATACATGTGATGCATTTGATTGTGTAAGCTGAATGGGGCTATGGAAGTAATTCCGAGGTCTTAAGAACATGGTGAGGTGTTCACAAACTTTTGCGCATACACAGGAGGTCCTCAGGTTACAACCCTCTCAACATATGATGTTTCAAGTTCACGACACTTGTACGCATTAAAATCTTTTAAAAAATCGAAACATGAGTGTTTGGGTTTCTGCCGTTAGCGTCGTACTTGCGGACTACGTGGGCGAACTAGTTTGGTTGCGTGCGCCGGAAGAATCCGCAGTAACGCGGCGTATGAGTGAGGAAGCTGGCGAAGTTGACTGTAAAAAAAACAAAACAAAAAAACCGCAAGTGTTCCTTTTGTGTCGCTTTGTTTGGCGACTTTTCGGCCCTTATCGTGGCTCCTAAACGAAAGTCCGAGTCTTCAGATGGTTGTGCTTCGACGAAGAGGAAAGCCATCACGATGGGAGTGAAATTCGACATTGTCGAGAGATCAGAAAAGGGAGGAACAGCCACGGATATCGGACATCAGTGTTTCAAAAGAGATTGCATTAGATTGAAGTTAAATGATTCGTTCAGGTTGGCGATCGAGTTCACATGTTCTCCCCGTGTCCGTGCGGGTTTCCTCCGGGTACTCTGGTTTCCTCCCACGGTCCAAAGACATGCATATTAGGTGGATTGGCTACCCTAAATTGCCCATAGGTGTGTGTGTGTGTGTGTGTGCGTGTGCATGAGTCCTGAGTTAGGGGAGGGATGGGCGTGGGGCTAGCGACCTCACCCTGTAGAATGCACTTAGCTACAGAATGTTAACCGAGCCCCGTGAGGGCCGCTTGACACCCTGTGTGCTGGACGGCATGGACGGGACCTACGAAGAATGTCTGTGAGTAACTGAATTACTTTCAGACCCACCCCACGCGCTGGAAAACTCCAAACAAACAAATCTCCAGCTAACCAAATGATTCAGATTCATTAAACTCATTGATTCATCTCATCCACTGAATCAAAGACTCTTGATTCACTGATTCATTCGGACCCAGATATGATTCGCACCTCACAGACAAGAGGAAACATAACGTTCATGCAAACCTACATCAACTCTAGATTTTACAATCATAAAGTCTCCTGTTGGGAAACTCGGTGGTTTGGCTTCCTTGTTTTTACTTTGGAGGAAACTTTGCCTGGACGTTTCTAAACCTGATCCGTGAGTGATTCGTTCAAAAAGCCAGACTTGTTCCAGACAAACTCAGTGAAGAGTTGGAGCTCATTATTGAGTACAGCTGATGGTCCTTGGTGGACGTCTTGAAGAAGACTGGTGCTGTTGCAGTTCAGTTTGCATCTCAGCACGCCTGGGTGTTCACTGTCAGAAGCATGAGATAGCGTAGTGGGGGTTATTACAGCGGGAGCTATAAAAAAAAATAATAAAGACCAAGCAGATGATTAGTAAGCTGCAGGCAAAAGGTCTTTCACACAGATTGCATGATGTTTAAGGATTTTGATTAAAAGCAGCACAACAGAGTATCTTCTTTGGGTCGCAAGAAGTCATTGTTCTGAATCTTCCTAGTTAGATAGTTAATTAGTTGGTTAGTCTGTTGTCTTGAAAGGTAGTAGTCTTGTTAAATTTATACTCCACACTCCAGTACAGATGGTGTTAATCCATTGTAATGTTTTTATTTGACTCTCTTGTTTTTTGTGTCTTGTGGTGCAATTGGTAAGGAAATGTATTTATTTTGTCTGGAAAATAAATCTGAAGTATCAAACATAAGACTAAAGACAGATGACGCGTATGTTGAGGTTGGGTGACCTCCAAATCTTGACTCTGTACAATGATTGTGTTTCCTTAACATGGTCTTAGAAGGTAACATGGTTCAGGACAAAGGCTTTTCATTTCCCTGACAGACCACATGGCTATAGAAGTGAGTTAGTTGTAATGGCGTGATCTGGTGTCACCCAAATGAGGATGGGGTCCCTTTTGAGTCCGGTTCCTCGCCAGGTTTCTTCCTGTTGTCCTCTCAGGGAGTTTTTCCTTGCCATAAGCTTGCTCATTAGGGATATACAAGCCGAATTCCAGAAAAGTTGGAACGTTCTTTAAAGTTGAATAAAAAGAAAACTAAAAGACGTTCAAATCGCATGAGCCAATATTTTATTCACAACAGAACATAGATAACATAAATGTTCAAATTGGGAAATTGTACACCTTTATCCACT
>JAQMCW010000002.1:3824190-3836000 GCA_030068335.1 Chrysichthys cranchii
TTGCTTTCATCACTAAAGTGAACTTTGGACCAGTTCTCCTCTGTCCACACAACATGCTAGTCTAGCCTTCTGATTCTGGTTTGGTCACTGCAGAGTCGGCTGTCGGTCCAAATGCTCTTAAACATCGAGACACTGTATGACGAGACAGATCCTTACTCCGTTCAGCGCTGAATTGGCGAGCAATTCCAGCTGCAGTGTTGAAACGTTTCCCCATTGACATTCTCCGCATTATCCTGTCCTCTTTCTTGGACGACCAGCCTTCTTGGGGGACTTGAATGAGTTTGTGACATTGTAAAGGTGCTGCTGGAGGGTTTCAGTCACTTTAGTACAGCTCAACATCTGGAAAGTTATGCTGCCAGTTTAGTAGGATTTGTCAGATAATGAAGGAAATTAGCACCAGATTAACCAATTAACCAGATTAACCAGATTAACACCAATAACTGGGAGGTCTCTGAAAGTGTTCTCAAATTTTGATCAGTGTTCTTTTTCAAATCTCTCATTTAAGTTTCTTATCCCGTGCTTCTGAATTTACGTACCTCATGACATACGGGTAAAATCCTGCTCTTTTACTCCTGTTCGACTCATTTCCTAATTGGACTACGTAGTGACCTTGACATTTAGGAAATTGTAGGTTGCGCTCTAATTTTGATCTCCAGTGTACGTATATTAGCTTGATTTTGTCCAATATATGCGGAAAAAAAAAATCGGATGTTTTTAAATAATGACAGTGATAACGATGCCACGTGTCCCACAATGCACTGTTGAATCCTCGAATCTGATCGGACAGATGATTTTTGATTACTTTTCTATAACAGCAAGCATTCCATCAACAATGTACTGTATTACTGTTTCTTAGCAACAATGCAACAAGGACTCATTTGTTGGGTGAACAACATAAACAGTTGTTTTTTTTTTTTTTTTAAATACGTGTAATTACTCATGCGGTGACGTCTACTGAGCATTTTTGGAAGGAATCTCCAGTGTCAGAGCTTTATAATACTCAGAGATAAAACTTTAAGGTGTTAAAATGGAGGGTTTTGTGGATTCTTGGTAACATGACAAACTGGGGTTTTTTGGGGGCTGAGTTCAGGACAGAAAGAAAGACTGATTACAGCTCGGAAGTACGGAAAAGAGCAAATAAGAGTAAGAAATGAAAAAAGAGAAACAGCTGGATTTTTCTGGTCTGTCTGAGTGGCTATACTGACAGACGTCAAGGCTGTCCACGCTCGTCTTGACATGAGTGTTTTATCCGCTCTTGGTAATGAGTCTGCGTGTGACTCCTTGCGTTTGTGTTCGCTTCTGTAGGGGGGCTTGTTTTTATATCGTTCTGGGTACCAAATGTCCCAAGAAGGATAGGATTATCTGAGAGCTTGTAGGGACAAGAAAAAAACGTGCAGATTTTATTTCATAAAAGGTTTCCTTTAATTAGCTGCTTTAACATGTCAGTGGGAGGTTCTCACAAGGAAAGGATAGCCGAGTGTTGAATATGCTCGCGGTCTGTGTGTGTGGTTTAGATAAAAAGAGAGAACATAGTATTAAGCAACAGCAAGCCACTCATCATGCAGTGCCCCCTACTTTGACAAGCCAGAGTGACAGAAAAGCTGCCTAGCACAGAAATACCAGAATGAATAAAAGATAAATGGTTGCCTGCTTCTTTCCAGGAGGAATGAAGGTCAATGGTGTGTGTGTGTGTGTGTGTGTGTGAGTGGCCGTTTCATCCCAGCCCCATCAGTCCTCTTATTATTATTATTATTATTATTATTATTATTATTATTATTATTATTATTATAACATTTTCTTCAATTCTTACATTAAATTACACATTTTGAAACCCAGTACAGCTGGTAAGATCGTCTTAATGTAGGTTAGATAACTGGACAAGTGTAATAAGTGTTCATTACCCCATTGTGCTGTGGAAATCTTGAATCTAATTGGTCCGAAGGTGTCAATTAATGTTCTTTAACAGCTTTAACGGCTCGGAGAGTAGTTCTTACTGCAATATACAGTCAATCACAGGGGTATTTCAATGCACTAGGATGATATTAATAATAAAACAGATTACAAACAGGGTCGGCTGTCAGGAACGCTTGCAACCTGCAGTCCAACGCAAACTCCAATTCCCATGAGCACCTGCACCAAAACAACATGGCCGGCAGTCTGTCGTGTTCACCTGACTACTGATTGGGTGCAGGTGCCATTCAGTTACTACAGGACTATATACAGGGTGGGCCATTTATATGGATACACTTTGGTGGGCCATTTATATGGATAATGGTTAGTGATATTAACTTCCTGTTTGTGGCACATTAGTATATGGGAGGGGGAAAACTTTTCAAGATGGGTGGTGACATGTGCCACAAACAGGAAGTTAATATCACCAACCATTCCCATTTTATTAAGGTGTATCCATATACATGTAGATGGCCCACCCTGTATAGACATATTCATTCACACACAGATTTGCGAAGCATTAGTTTGCCTATTCAGAGCCAAGCCTTTTCCCATAGTGATCGTGGTTTCGTGTATGACCCTTTTATTGTTTAGGGTTTTTCCGTTGCGCTACTTCCTCCGATGTTTTGTTTGCCGTTTTGGTTTTGGATCTTTGCCTGTCTCACAGACATTGCCTCGGTCTTACCTACATTGAACTGTTCGCCCGATTTTGTACCTCTGCCTGATATTATATTAAACCAGAGTGATCTGCTCATGCATCCTGCGTCCCCTCCTGTTTCTGACATTGGCATTTAATACAGAAAAAACAACAACACATCATTGATACGGTGAAGCTTTCTGGACGGAGTCATTTTTTCACAAGAGTATTATTTGCGACTGGTTTATTTAGATTTATAGAAGGAGTCTCCAGTGTCAGCGCTGTTGTAAACGCGCATGAGAACGCCAAGTGAAAGGCATCAGGACATTTTTCTTTTTTCTTTTCTTTTCTTTTTTTTAACCTGCATCAGGTATTTTTACATCCCCACTATGTATCTAATATGCATCTTGTTTTAAAATTTCCTTTCTTGGTTTTTCCACCTTTCTTGGTTTTTCCTAACTTTTAGTTTGTTTGATCACATAGCTTTTTTAAATTCGATCTATCGATCTATCTATCTGTCTAAAAAAAATTAGGGATTCCCTCTGAGATGAACACAAGCTAAGCGATAACAGGGACTAACTTGTTTTCCACAACTTTTAAATATAAATGGATAAAAATATATTCATTAACAATTTGATGAGTTATAAGGGGAATAAAACACTTAAAGTCATTTAAGCCCTGATTTACTGAAAGGATTTGCTGACGATTGAACCTTTCAAAGGAGTAAAACACCACATGTTGTCCAATGTCGCATGTCCTACTTAAAAAAAAAAATGTAATAAATAAATAAATAAATAAATAAATAGACAGACAGACAGACAAATAAATAAATAAGCAAGCAAATAAATAAATAAATAAATAAATAAATAAATACATACATACATACATACATACATACATACATACATACATAAATGGGGTATTTCTACCTAAAAGATGCATCATATATTTATCCACAATCTATGTTTTATATCTTGGATTTCTCACTTACTTCTGACTTATCTGCTGACTTATGACAGAAATAAATAGATTTCACAAACGGGGGGGGATTTTTGTTCTTGACTAATTAGAGCAGATTTATATCCAAAGCTACAGAATTCCCTACATCTAAACAATTTATATTCCAAACACATCCTTTAACCCACATAGTCAGTTAATTTCACTCAGGATGAACGTGTGTGTGTGTGTGTGTGTGTGTGTGTGTGTGTGTGTGTGTGTGTGTGTGTGTGTGTGTGTGTGTGTGTGTGTCACTCAGCCCTGCTCGGATTTACACAGCGCACCCCCACCAACCCCGTTTCATCCCAGAGTGTGTCTCTGCATAATTGAAGGTGTTTGACATTGTATAGTGTTGTCCTCAGCATCCGTGTCCAACCATCTGGAGTGACCTGTATGCTAACAGGCTACGCTGCTACAGATGCTAGTGGGATTTCAGCTGGTCATTTTCTTCACTGGAGCCATGGTGACTTTGTTTCAGGCTACACACTCCACTAGAATAAACTCACTATATGGCCAAAAATATGTGGACATGTCTGACCATATATGTATTTGTTGAACATCTCACCCCAGATTCAGTCCCTCTTTTCCTGTTGGAGTAACCTCCACTCGTCTAGGAAGGCTTCGAACAGATTTTAGAAGCATGACCTTGGGGATTGAGGTCATTTAGCCACAAGAGCATTAGTGAGGTCAGGCACTCATGTCAGGCTGCAGTGTGTGTTTTCAGGTTCATCCCAGTGGTGTTCAGAGGGGTTGAGGTCAGGGCTCTGAACAGGTCATGTAAGGTCTTCTGTCTTCCACTCCAACCTTGGGTAACCATGTCTTCATGGAGCTCGCTTTGTATACAGGGGCACAAAACATGGTTAGGTCTCTTAGTTTCAGTGAAGGGAATTTGTAATGCTACAGAATACACACATATTTTATACAGTTGTGTGCTTCCACCCTTGTGGTTTGGGGAAGAACCACACACGGATGTGAAGGTCAGGCGTCCACAAACTTTCGCCCATATTGCGTATGTCAGAAAAAGTAGAAAATATATAAAAACATCATTTTCCTGCTGGTTCTCCCCTCCCCAAATATTAAAATGAAAATTGCTTGTATGTTCTGTTTGGAATATGCTCATAGATGTGGTATTAAATCTTTACTCTTTATGGAGACTTATCTTAGCTCGTCATTAGGAAGGGATATCTACTTGAAAGTTAAAAGAACGTTTACAGACAGTTTTGGAGCTGACTTCAAATTATAATAATGCTCATAATCTCTCTCCCTGTGTATATATATATACTTTCGTGGGGGTTACGTTCCAAAACTTCCAGTGAAAGACAAAAATCTGCGACACAGACGCCACCCCTAAATGCTTTTTTTGTCTTTTAAGCCCTAAATGATCCTCCCATACTCTTTAAACACTTTCTAGATGCAATTAAACTAATAAAGAAAACATTTGTGAGCATATAGTGAGGTGAATTCTGTGTAGAATTCATAGAAACATTACATTTACAGCGAGTATTGCTACAGGCAAAGAACTGGGATGTTGGCAAATGCGTCGTAGCCAGCAGCCAATCACAACCAAGGTTAAATGAATAGAGCATTCCGATTGGCCAGACTCGTTCGTCCAGCCATATTATTTTTCAGTTTCCCCACACTAAGTTTTCATAAACAACGCTGTGTTCTTTGTCCCTTGTGTAAATATGATCTACACTGTACTGTATTTTATATATTATTAGTATTTTACTCCATTTTAATTAATGTTTATATTTTATAATACCGGGTAAATCCGCAAAAAAATTTGATATATTCTAAATAAAAATCCGCAAATTCCCAGGGACACAAAATGTGAACCTTGTTATAGTGGGGGATTACTATATATATATATATATATATAATTTCATGTTATCCCAATTGCCTGTATACTTGGTGTAAGATTGAACAGAACTGAATAGAAGCTTCAACCTCCACCCCAAGCCAGAGCTCCACCATGTTACCTACCCCCTCATATAATCAGTGAAACATTTTTCCTGAGCGTTAGTGAAGAGCTGTATTAGAGAAATGCCATTAGATATTGGCCAAAGTGACGCAGCTGTAAAAATCCACACCACATTTGGAACCATGTCGAAACATAATCAGTCATATCTAATGCTTCATTTCTATTTTGAGGCTGAATCGGCCAGATTGTAGATTCTGTTGCATGTCATGCCAGAGGCATGCTATAATCAAGTGGCTATGTTGTGGCTGCAGAAACACAATTTTATACGTTTACCTCATTTGCTTTAATGGATGCTTTTATCCAAAGGGACTTGCAAGTGAGCTTAGCAGATAAAGTTTAAGAGCCTGAACCATCAAAAGCTCAACATTGGCAGCTTGGTGGTGGTGTGATGTAAACATGTGACCTTCTGATCAGTGACCTAAAGCCTGAGCCATCACAGCCACAGGGGGAAGGCATTGGCCAGGATTTCAGAATCAGTTCTTATACATATACTGTATATACACACACACACACACACACACACACACACACACACACACACACACACACACACACACACACACACACACACTCACTGCATTTTCAAGATTTGTTCCTCATAGCCTGTATAAACTTGTTTACTTCTCCACTGCGTGTTCATGTTCATTTAATGGCATACAGTAAACCTTCACCAGGAGGTATCACATGATCCTACGATATTACTGTATCTGTAAGCATCTATGATCTACTTGTAATATCACAGTCAATTATTCTCACTGATGCAGAATTGTGGGGAAATTATTTTCCCAGCAGCCTTTGGCAGAGACCAGCGAGCATTCATTCATTTTACAGGCCACTTTGACCTGTTCAGGGTCGTGGGGGGTGGGGGTGGTAGTTGGAGCCAAGCTGACTTTGGGACAGAGGTGAGGTACACCCTGGGCAGGTTGCCAATCCACCACAGAGCCAAACACAGGCAGACAACCATTCACACCTATGAGCAATTTAGAGTAGCCAATTAACTTAATATCCTCTGCATGTCTTTGAACTGTGGGAAGAGACCGGAGTACCCGGAGGAAAGGCACGGCAGGCACACAGAGAACATGCAAACACCACACAGAAAGTTCCCAGGCAACCATGGGGCTCGAAATTTGGACTGTCTTGCTGTGAGATGACGGCGCTAACCGCTACACCACCATGTTGCCATTGAACGAAAGTTAAAAATACTTATCTATAGAGGGTTAACCCTAACCCTGGTATATAGAGATGATTCACAGAAGGTGAAGAAATGACATTCTGCACTTATAAAAAGAAAGAAGAGTTGCACTTATGACAAGTGAAAGCAACTTAGCACTTCGCAACTTAAGTCCAAAAGTATGTCAATAGTTATGTGAGGAAAGTTGTCTGAATTTAGTCAAGCTGAACATTGGTACAATATAGCAGAAAAATAAGAGACAAAAAAAACTCCAGAATGTCATACTAATGAAAAATCTATCCAACAACAAATAGTAGCTGAATATGTTTGTCTTTAGTTAACAGTAGGACTTTCACTCATAAGACTTCTTTATTTTTTAATTTGCGCGCAAGCTTACTACACTTTTTTGTGCACAATTTAATTTAATGTGACCATGCGACTAAAGCAAGATCATGAAATGCATTCCTTTGATGTGGTTTTAGCTCAGGAGATGTCTTAATTTTATTATATTATACATAATATAATACATTATATCATGCTCTGGAAACAAAGTAAGAGACCACTTCAATTTTCTCTAGTAGCCATTTTATACCAGTGTCTGTGGTGGAATTCCAACACAAGCACACCTCATTTTAGTTAATGAGGTAATGATTAGATGATCACCTGAACCAAATCTTATCTAAGGAGGCAAAATATAAAAACCTCTACTGTGTTCATCACTATTCTCTTGCTATAGGACTAGTTTGGATTGCAAAAACAATGCTAACAGTACCTTCAATTTAATTGGAATATTTTAAACCTTAAATTTAATTGGAGAATAATAGCCATTCATCATGCCAAAAGTGTTTTGAGTAAGAAAATAATGCACACAGGATTAAATTCAGGCTTTTTTGGCAAAGGGATACAGGGAGCATCAGGTTGCTTCAATCCTCCTAATTTCAAAGAAGGTCAAGAAGCACACATTGGGGATGGCAAAGTTACAGATGGGCAAAGGGCAAAAATGAATCTCTACTGACAGGGATGATTGTCAACTCCTTCAAATGTCACTAATCAACAGTAGGATGATCGAGTGATCTGCAAAAAGAATGGCAAATGGCAGCTGGGGTGAAGAGCACATCAAGGATGGTTCAAAAAAGATGAAAAAAAGAGCCAGGCTGAGATTTGCTAAAGACCGTAAGGATTGGACTGTAGTGGACTAGAGTAAGATCATCTTCGCTGATGAGTCCACCTGGTCATTCAATGGTTAGACAGAGACCTGGAAAGGCCTACATGTCACAATGTCTTGCATCCACTGTGAAATTTGGTGGAGGATCAGTTATGATCTGGGGGTGATTCAGCAAGGTTGGAATGGGGCAGATTTTTGCTTGTGAAGGATGCATGAATCAAGCCATGTACTATAAGGCTTTTCTGGAAGAAAACTTTCTTCCTTCTGCTCTGACAATGTTCCCTAACTCTGAGGATTGGAGAACAATGGTCCATTCTAGATCAACCAAGATGTGGATGGAGGACCACAAGATCAAGACCCTGTCATGGCCAGCTCAATCTTCAGACCTAAACCCCACTGAAAACCTCTGGAATGTGATCAAGAGATGGATGGTCATAAGCTATCAAACAAAACTGAGCTGAAATTTTTGCACCAGGTTAGGAATAAAACAAAAGTGTTAATGTTCCTCAGCACATAGTGTGGCAAGCTGCCCCCACAGGGCTTGGTTGACATTTCTGTAGCTACATGTAAGTGTATTCTACAGGGTGAGGTCGCTAGCCCCATGCCCAACCCTCCCCTAACTCAGGACTCAGGTTCATGCATGCGCATGCACACCCACCGACACACCTTCAGGCAATTCAGCAGTGGTAGCCAATCCACCTAATGAGCATGTCTTTGGACTGTAGGAGGAAGCCCACACAGACACAGGGAGAACATGCAAACTCAATACAGAAAGGCACCCATGCCGAACCTGGGGCTCAAACCCAGAACCTTCTTGCTGTGAGGCGACAGTGCTAACCATTTAGCCACTGTGAACCCCCTCAAACACATACCTGTAAAAATTAAAATCTGAGAAACTGATAATTTGGCAGTGGTTTCTTAATTTCTCCAGAGCTGTATATGTATAGTGTTGTGTAGTTTCTCACTTGAGTCAAAATCACAGAAGAAAAATGAATAAAAGTTAAAGGTCAGTATTGAATGTAACTCATTTTTTGGAAAAACTGCACCTTGTGTGTACAAATAGCACAGGTAGCTATAGAATCCTGGGCAACATCGTGGCACAGCAGGCAGCATTAACACCTCAGCTACACGATCCTCAGTCCAATTCTGAGCTCAAGTTACTCTCTGTGCAGAGTTTGACACATTCTCCTCATGTTTGTGAGGATTTTCACTGGGTTCTCTTACCAAAAACATGGCAGTAGGTGAAGTGGTGACTTTAAATTGCCCCTATGTGTTAATGCACAGATCCAGGGTTTATTCCTGCCTCAGACCCAATGCTCCTGTCATAGGCTTTGGTTTCATCACAACCCCAACTAAAGAAGAATGAATGCATTAGTCTGTCTGTACTTAATCCTGAAGTCTGAATAGTGATATGTGTAATGTAGGCATTAACATCTCACTATTCAACTCCGAATATGACTTAGCTCAAGTCTGAATAGAGCCCTTTGTGATTTTGGCATAAATAGTAAGCTTGGAGTTGCTTTTCTTTATCAGTGCTATTCTAGCTAAAAGCTAGAATAAGGATATCTCTTATTTTGTGTACTTTAATCACAAACATCAAGGTTATAAAATCATTCATTAAATAAATTATTTTGTATAATATCCAGCATTCCATTGTACTCTACACCCTGTGTAAATCTCTGTACACCTATGGAAGGGACTATTTTGTCTCTTGCAGGGACGTCCGTATGAACTGTGTTTTGGTATTCAGTGACTGAATTGCTAGTGGAATTCATTTTATTTTATTCCACTGTGCTTTCCTTTGTAAATAGGTCACTGCTGATATTAATTCAGTGTGCTAAAGCAACTACTGTGTTGTACCCCATACCCTTTCCAAAGCTTCTGCATGCCACCTATACTTTTGTAAGAGACCATCTAATGGCTTGTGGGGACAGATTTGCAGTACAGTGTTGTGTATGTGTGTGTGTGTGTGTGTGTGTGTGTGTGTGTGTGTGTGTGTTCTCTGTTGGATACTTACCATGCCCAGAGGAACTTGTTTAAAAGAAGCCACCATGTTATCATATCATAGCACTAAAGGCTGTATTCATATCACACAGTGGTAGCAGACTTGGTGCTCTTTGCTATCAAATGTAATATAATTTACCAAACATGCAAGACACGATTTAAACATGAAAACAATCAAACACAAAACCCTGCTAGTATAATGTAAAGACTAGTGTGATGATAGTCTGTATGAATAAGAAGATGACTTCCTTTTTCTCCATTATCTTTTGATCTATTTTGCACCCAAAATGTAATGTGCAGACAATACAATGTACTGTACAATACAAGTAGCCACTAAATCACAGGTATGGAATTGTAATGTATTCACTGTAATGTATTGTAATGTGCTGACTTTTCAAATGAATAAAATATCAAAATATTTCAATATTCAATGTGCTCTGTTCTAAAGGAATTCCATAAAAAGGTTCGAAGGATAACATGACCAAGCATTGATTCACTATGGTTAGAGGTGTCAGGGTTCAAGGAGGACGCAGGATGCATGTGCAGGTAAAAGGTAGAGGTTTATTAAAACAAACACAGAGTATACGGCAGGCTGGAGGCAGAAACTTGGGCAGGCAGAAGTAATCGATGGTGCGAACAGAGAAATCTAGGCTGAGCAGAAATCAGAGTCGTAGATACAGTCCAGGGTCAAAACGTGAATATCAAACAGGTCAGACAAGGGCAAGACAAAATACGTGAACCGGAATAAACAAACAAGGTAATACACGGAAAGGCCATCAGAAATAGAAGGTTCTTGTGTATGACTGTACACAGGGGCAAGAACAATGCTTCGCGGATTGGGAGTGTGTGTGTGAGTCCTTTTAAAGTCCGTGTGAAATGCGTTGCACCTGCGTCTCATTAAGTCAGGTGATCTTGACCTAGGAAGGTCTTCGGCCAGATTGTGAGACCGCAGGTGCTCATGGGACATGGAGTTCTCATGTGGTTGCGGGTTGCCAGAGTTCATGACAAGAGGTCATTTTAAGGATTTTTCCAGTCTCTGATTAACATGATGAAATTAAAATAAATAAAACCACAAAAAAACCCAACAAATAAATAATAAAAAACAGTTTGGATTGTTACATTCATTTATTCATTAAACAGCTTATCTATTGTGGTTTGCAGGGAAGCAATCTCATCTGACTTTGGGCTCAAGGCAGGGTACACCCTGGACAGGTCACCAATTCAGCACAGGGCTAACACAGTGATAAACATCCATTCACACATATGAGCGATAGATTAGCCAGTCTAATCTGCATGTCCTTGGACTGTGGGAGGACACCCACCTATGCACAGGGAGAACATGCAAACTCCACACAAAAAGCCACCATTTGCTGACCTGGGGATCAGACCCAGGCACAATTTGCTGTTGAATGAAAATGCTACCATTACAATTATTTTTTCTGTATGTACAGCCTAATATATATATACATTTCAGGGTGATATTGTAGTTACATCAAAATGTAACAGTGGCAATGGGCTTAGCACTGCTTCGTGCTCAAGATGATATTGTGCAAGAAAAATGGGCTCTCAATTAAACCCCATATAAGTTTTTGTTTTTGGCAGACCCTGCCTGTGTATGTAATTCTCACATAACAGTCTAAGTAACACAACCCGAATTCCAGAAACGTTGGGACGTTCTTTAAACTTGAATAAAATCAAAACTAAAAGACTTATTTTAGACCAATATTTTATTCACAACAGAACATAGATAACATCAATGTTTAAACTGAGAAATTTTGCAATTTTACGCACAAAATGAGCTCATTTCAAATCTGATGCTTGCAACAGGCCTCAAAATAGTTGGGACAGGGGCATGTTTACCATGGTGTAGCATCTCCTCTTCTTTTCAAAACAGTTTGAAGACGTC
>JAQMCW010000002.1:3978832-3990490 GCA_030068335.1 Chrysichthys cranchii
CATTTCCACTTTCTTGGGACCCATAATGAAGCTTATAGAGCAAAAATGCAGAGAAACACAAGGAAAAAATGCATTGAGCACGTTCACACCGCGAGTGCTTGACCGGAACTGAATGTTTGTGGCACGAAGTGAGGGTTGGCTGCATGTGTATGTCTGTACGTCAGTCGAGGATTTGTTCGTCGATCGGTACAAAAGCTGTTCGGGAATTTACCTCGTACGACGATTTGTTCGCTATCCAATGTGTTCGCGAGCCGATGGTCCACGGTATATTGTACTGCATGTAAAAGTTGGAATATTGAAAAGGTTTTCTCCAAATACATAAAATTTGATATCAAAAACGAAACTCTGCTCTTTACACCGCCTCCCACAATTATTGGAAGCCCTTGTCAACATTTGTACAACGAGGTAGGGAAAAAAATCGACCTTTTTTTTGTGTGAATAGCTTCATCTCACACTAAACAAAATAGGGGGAAATGTCAACCTTTAATTAAAATAAATTAGTTCAGAGAAAACTAGAGTTGTTTTCAATAGAAATGCAGGAGACATAAGTATTGGTACCCCTTGAAATGATTGTGAACACAATGGAACTTGCGTAAGCATGTTTCCCATTTAAATTGTAGATCTTTGGAGTTGACTGGAGTGCGTAGGAACTTTCAATCTGTGACCAACTTTTAACGATCAATTAAAGATTAGATTTTCCTCCTTTTTTCAGTGTATGATAAAGCTACTTCTCCAAAAAGTGGATTTTTAACTAATCTTGACAAGGGGTGTCAATACTTGAGGCAGCCACTGTATAAGCTAACATTTCAAGTATATTTGAAGATAAGTACATGACAAGTATTTGATATTACTACTACAGGTATAAAAATGTATTTAAGTATATTGAAAACTTAAAAAGAGACACTTCTATAGTTCTCTTCAAATATGTACATTATATCAAAAGTCAACCCTCTCCAAATGCACATTACTATGCTAGCAGTTAACTTTGTAGCATGTTTGAATGAATGTGACACTTCGATAACTTCCGAGGACAGTGTGTGACTTTGTCGAGAAACTCAAAAGAAGACATAATGCCAAGTAGTATGTGAGATTATTGGGGTCTTTTGACTGATTCATTAGGTTCATTCATCGCCTCTTGCTATTAGTTCGGTTTAATCCCGTTGGTTTAGGAGGAATGATGGAGCTAATAAGGAGATCTCTTTGTACGTTTCAAATGCTGTTCTTGCAACATGGGACGCTGAGCTTAAAAGAAAACACTTTCTGAGCTTTTCCATGATCGTCCCATTTCACCATAACTGGGAAAACATGGAAAAGGAAGAAGGCCATTGTAGCCAACCCATTGCCATTTCTTTCTGGCTCCATTCACCCTTGGTTTTAACACATGCCCTGAGTGATTTAAATACAGGTGCTCCCCGAGTTTCGATGACCCGACTTACGATTTTTCGAAGTTACGATGACGATTGCGATACGCTAAAAATGGTAAAATATTTAGAAAATATTAAAAATTCATGGGCAGGCAGCGCTGGCAGGCCAGCGTAATAGTGTACGACGTACGATACGTTTGGACGACACCTTCGGAAGTACGCGGACAACACCCGGAGGTATGAGGATGACACCCGGATGTACGCATCACTCGCCTTGCGTGATGCCTCACTCTCTCCCACAACTCACAGTCACCTTGTGTATCGGTGCACTGTACAGTGCATTACCGCAGGTTTTTTTGTGTGCTTCAAGAGCTAATTTTAATTCAAAAGTATGTCTTCTAAATGCCCCAGCATGTCTCTTACAGGAAAAGACTCCAGGGTAGGCTACATTACATTACATTACAGTCATTGGGCAGACACCCTTATCCAGAGCGACTTACATTTATCTCAGTTATACAAGTGAGCATTTTCAGGTTAAGGGCCTTGCTCAAGGGCCCAGCAGAGGCAGCTTGGCAGTGCTTGGATTTGAACTACCAACCGTCTGATCAGTAATACAACATCTTAACCCCCTGAGCTACCCCCTGCCCTAGGCTAGGCTGAGCTGGGCTAAGATACCTAAGCTACCTAAGCTAGGCTAAGCAATGGCCTATGACATTCAACATATGATATTTTCCACTTACAATGGATATAGTGGAACACATCTCCAGCATAATTTGAAGACTACCTGTACTGAGGATTTCCATGACTTTTCTTGTTTGTTTTTCAGACTCCTACAACTGGGATGATAGAAAAATATGAGTTCCCGAGTTGTAATTATGACCTATTGGTGGCGTTCAAGTGCATTTACGGGACCTCATAATTCCGATAATTTCCAACAGCACTTGAAGGAAGCCATCAGACCATAGTTGGGTGGGTGAGGGATCTCTAGAAATTACCCTCATAAACCTCATAAATCTCCCAAGAATAAGAGGAAACTACTGTATGTAGCATGTTCGAACCCCACAATTTTGAAAAATATTTTCCTCGCCAAGTAACCCAAACTATAAGTAACCTGTCTTGCAGAGATATCAAATATCATCTCATGCCTTTACCCTGGTTAGAAAACCAGGAAGTGGAAGGAAAAAGGACACATTCCAGTGAGAGCTGGGGTCATGGGTTCCTTTAACCAATAAAATTATTAAATCTTATTTGCAAAAAGAGTTAATTGCAACCATGAGACCGATTCCCATTAGGAACTGTTTATTTTATTTTATTTATTTTCCAACTGTACTATCATATTTATTTTAGGTTTATCTCACTACCCATAATCCATCAGGGTTTCCTCTTCACTACATGTGTTCCCTAAATAGTGTCCAACACAATACAACAACATGATGGAAAAGCGTTTATGACATATAGTTTGTCGAGGCGTGACACAGTATCATCTGACATCGCCAAGTTTTGCACTCAAAGTTTATTGGTGAAATTATTGGCACCCTCATCTTCATTTGGGTCGCTCAGCGAACTCTCTTACTCAGTAGGAGCCCTATAAAGTCAGCATGCACTTTCGGGGATATTGTTCCGTGATGGAAAATGAACACAAGAAGTCAATCAGGGTGTGGATGGTTCATAAGACACAACACAAAATTGATGTCACTCATTACAATTCCTACAAACCGTACATAATAGTTGGTTTGTCTTCACTCACTTTGCTATATATACTGTATATATATATATATATATTTTTTTCCCCCTTATTTTTCTATGATTTCATTTTATTGCCTAACTGCAACAAGGTATATGATGATGGCAAGGCATATCTGCCAAGCCAGGTGGGAGAAAAGAGATATTTATGAGACAGATCACATTAATAACCCATATTAAATGCATTAATATGGATGGCCATGTCTGTATTTATCTCTGCATAAGTGTTACATGAATGCCTGAAGTCTTAACATTTTGCCTGATTTTGTAAAATATTCAAGGGTGATCTGCTGTGACTGGGAAGATACCATGAATAATTCATTCTTTACACCCTTCCATACACACAGCCCCACGAAAATTCCTCTCGGTGTAATCAGTTTTCCCAGCGGTGTTCGGAAAAACTGTCGAAATCTAACTGCATTTTAATTGAGTAATGAAGTATAGTAGGAATGGCAGGCGTTTTTCTTTATGGCATTTTTTCCCCGCAAAGCTCATGAAGCATTGTATTGACTCTGCATTTGATCTGAGCGTGCTATGAAGGTAAAATTAGCATGTGGTGAACATGTGTGCAGGTGATCGGGATCGATCCGGTCGGGATTGTGTAAGTGACTGAATCAAGGTGGTGTGATGCGGCGGAGCATACACACTGCTGTTTGGGGCTCCGTGTTCTAGTTATTGATTCCAGCCCATGATGGAGAGTGACAGACCATGAGGGCATGAAATGGTAGGGTTTGCAGAGTCGCAGACTCCCTTGGGCTTCAGGAGGAGCGAGAGGCTGAGGCATGAGAATCGTGAAAAGAGAAAGAGGAAAAAGTAGGAGAGAATGTCAAACCAGGGTCGTCATGATACAGTAAACTCCCGCTACATCGCGGTTCACATTTCACGCCCCTGGCTATTCGCGGATTTTTATTTAGAAAATATACATTTTTTTGGGTGGATTTCCCTGGTATTTTAAAAATATAAACACTAATTAAAACGAGTAAAATATTAATAATATATAAAATGCAGTACAGTGTAGATCATATTCACACAAGAGACAAAGAACATGTGGCGTTGTTTATGAAAACGCAGTGTGGGATACTGAAAAAAAAAATATGGCTGGAGGAACGAGTCTGGCCAATCGGAATGCCCTATTCATTTAACCTTGGTTGTGATTGGCTGCTGGCTATGACGCATACGGTTGGGGAGAAGCAACCAGCATTCGCCAGCATCCCAGTTTCTTCCGTCTTTCGCGGAAAGTTTTGGAACGTAGCCCCTGCGAAAGACGGGGGTTCACTGTATCACAAGTTTTTATTTATTTACGGTATTTTTCGTTAGCAATATCAGGTATTATCAGTACCAAGGTGATACGCTGGAAAAAAAGTTTTTATTAAATCAAACGCAAGCATAATTTAGATCGCAAAAGCTACGCTGCAAAAGAAATGTCGTCTTAGCGTTGGAAATATTTTCAATGCAATCATATTTATCTCCTGTTTTCTACTGTACAGTTGGAAAAAACATAGAAACCAAATGTAAGATTAGTAAACCTATTTCTATTCTATTCCACATTCCTACTGATTTCAACCTTTGCATTTCCTTCGTTAGATTTTTTGGCTTCGTTTGTTTTAGTTTGATTCTTTCTAGAAATAAATGCGAGAAATGACCAAAATGGACTACCAGTCCTACAGTTTGAAGCTTGCAATGAGTAAGATGCGAGAAATAGGCTTAATAACATGCAGATTAGGTTTATTGTAATCATATAAAGGGAAACGCTCTATCGGTATATCTGTCTATATTCTAGATGTTTCCACTTGCTAGGATAAGCTCTGATTTGCCCCCTTTTCCCCTTACAAGGCCGTTCCAAAATTATATAGAAGTGTTTATTAACTTTCTGTTTTCCGTAAACTTTTAGTATTTTCCGGGGAGATCGAGTTAGGTGAATAACAAACCAGTTTATTCAGAGTTTTATTCATCATCCGCTGCTTAATCCTGTTCACGGTCATGGGGAAAGCTGGAGCCAATCCCAGCTGACTTCGGGCCGAGAGAGGCGGGGTTACACCCTGGACAGGTCACCAATCCAACGCAGGGCGACACACGGAGACAGACAACCATTCACACACATGGATAATTTAGAATAGCCACTTAGCCTAATCCCCTGCGTGTATGCCTTTGAACTGTGGGAGGAAACCTGAGTACCCGGAGGAAACCCACACGGACACGGGGAGAACATGCAAACTCCACACAGAAAGGCACCCAGGTCGACCCCGGGGATCGAACCCAGGACCTTCTTGCTGTGAGGCGACAGTTTTAACCACTAAGCCACCGTGCCGGCCCCCAGACAAGTTTAATCATTTCAGTTTGAATGCTGCTGTAAACACAATTACTCTTCATAACGTTTTAATTACTTGCTCACACAACGGACGTTATTTTCGATCAAGCTGTTGTTAATTGCTAGTAAGACAGGCATAAGCATAATATATTCCATAAATAAACAGTATAAATATCACCTGCAGAAGCATCGCTGCCGAGCCTGTAGCAGACATTGTAGACACTGGAAGCAGACGTTGTACGGACAGTGTAATGAATGCTAATCTAAAAGTTAGCAAAAGAAGTTGGGGAAAATCAGTGATTATTTCAGCCCTGATGTAAGAGTGAGTCAAGAATGCTGATGAGGTTCCTGATGGTTGAATGTTGAAAAGGGCTTTCGTTTCGGGAGAAGGGTCTCGAGGGGGTGACGTTGATGATGCTTAGGATCGCTCGGGTTAAATTGTAAATATATCATCTTTAATTATGTGAGAAGTCGTATTTGTTTTATATTTTATTCATTGCATGTGAAATAAAATGCAAATGAAGCGTCGGTAAAATAAATATCAGTTCGTTTTAGACAACGTGTCGTGTTGTCTCACTGGAACCCGGAATGAAGTCTTTCAAATTCAAATAGATTAAAATTTCACTCCTTTATTGGGACTTTAGAGAAACATGTCACAATTCAGCAGAACACATTTTTAAACAGAAAATGCCATCATTTTATAACGGAAAATATTTGCTGGAGAAAAGCTTCTCTGATTGCGCTCACTGTAGCAACACACAGGACAGGTTGGTGTTATTTTGGATCGTTTTCATGGCTCTTGTATGATACTAGAATTTAAAAAATAAATTATACTGACTGAGGGACTGCAGTAAAACGCCTTGTAGTGCTGCACAAAATGGAGGAAAAAATGTGAAGCCATCAAGGGAGTGATCGAGTGAGTGATCAAGTGATCGAGTGAGTGAGTGAGTAATCGAGCGAGCAAGTGATCGAGTGAGTGAGTGAGCGAGCAAGTGAGTGAGTAACTGAGTGATCAAGTGAGTGAGCGAGTGAGTAACTGAGTAATCGAGTGAGTGATCGAGTGAGTGATCGAGTGAGAGAGTGATCGAGTGAGTTATCGAGTGAGCGAGAGAGTGAGCGAGTGAGAGATCGATTGAATGAGAGAGTGATTGAGTGAGTGAGCGATCGAGTGAGTGAGTGACTGAGTGATCGATCGAGTGAGAGAGTGATCGAGTGACTGAGTGACTGAGTAAGGGAGATTGCAGTTAAAATAGTGCTATCCAGACACCCTTGTAGCCTTGATGGTCCGCTTTTATGTACGATGTCACTACTGAACCAACCGAGGCACATCTGTTTATGCTAATTCTCCTTCTTCTCTTGCTTTCATCATGCGTTCAGTGTCACCAAGGGTGAATTTCCCTTCCTCAAAGTCTGCTCCCAAGTAGACTTGTGGCATGCCTCCAGCCAAGGGGTGAGTTCAGTGAAAATCAGCCCTCGGTCTCTCATCCCCTAAGGTATTGGAACAGCACATCGTCTGTATTTTTTTGTAAGGGAGAGAACGAGGGTGCGTGCAAAAATAACAGTAATGGAGCGCAGCCATGGTCTTTTTCCTTACCTATTAAGAAAGTGGTTTTTATTTGAACACTGAGATTGATATGTGCATTTCCATGACTGCTGTGCCAACCTGAGGACCTAGCCTAGCTCAAACTTCATATCACACCATATAGTAGAAAGCTAACTGAGGAACACTAGCATGTTGGCTAAAACGCAAGCGCTTGGTGAAGGAGAAAGCTTCCCTCTGCTGTGGATTCTCATCATGCCGTTTGTCAGGTTCTCCGGAACAAGATTACAAGCTGTTTGTGGCACTCTGGCACTCTGAGAGTGATTTTTGCAAGCTGAAAGACAAATGAAAGGCCCAGCCAATTTGGGAACCAAATCTTTTGCTTCCATGCTTTTGTTTTGATAGTAGATACTTACTGAGATACACGTACTGTATGTCACACATGTACAATTTAATAACTGAATTGATTTTCTCAAAGGTGGCAGCATGGTGGTGGGGTGGTTAGCACTGTTGCTTCACAGCAAGAAGGTCCTGGGTTCGATTCCCGGGGTCGACCTGGGCGCCTTTCTGTGTGGAGTTTGCATGTTCACCCCGTGCCCGTGTGGGTTCCTCCCACAGTCCAGAGACATGCACAGAGGGGATTAGGCTGATCGGCTACTCTGAATTGCCCGTAGGTGTGAATGTGAGTGTGAATGTGAGTGTGAATGGTTGTCTGTCTCTGTGTGTCGCCTGCGGTGGATTGGTGACCTGCCCTGGGTGTAACCTGCCTCTCACCCGAAGTCAGCTGGGATTGGCTCCAGCTCCCCCCCACCCCCACCCCCATGACCCTGAACAAGTGGTAGAAGATGAGTGAGTGATTGAGATTTTATTAAAGGAACGTGTATTTTACTCACCACGATAACAATTAAAAACAATGTTCAGCCCTAATGAGTCATAGGTCACGTGTAGAGTTTCATAACATATGCACAGCTCCATCCTATACACAAATGTAAATCGGTTGTTTGTCTCCAGAAAATCGTTCATTTCCATCCGTCTTGCCTTGTCCACGCTTCACACTCCTGTGCACGTTGTCCAGAAAATGCTAAGTGACTTTGGTGAGATTGCTGCCACTGCTTCTGACACCAGAGGCCATTTGCCGTTGCCTGTGGGCAACCGGAGTGCAAGTGCCACTTTTAGGGCTCGATTGCGAGTAACGCTGGCTTTGGCTTATTCATATCTGGCAGCATGCTGCCAATTAATGGCTCCTCATGTGTTTCAGCAGACCCGACTCCCGCTGTGTACGAGCCCAGAAAGCTTTCTTCGGCGCTGGAAATGCTTTGCATAATTATTAGGCTGCATGCAGAAGTGACAATTTTTGAGCAAATACTGTGGGAGATATCCTAGTGTTTGCAGAGATGGGGTAAAATATACCGCTGGTTATTCGAGAAAAATAACCTTCGTATACTTGAACAAGTAAAACAAGGATCTTTTGAAATCTAAGTGCCTTAAGTGCTTTCTAGAGGCACGTAAACATGAAACGTAGACAACATAGGGCTCTGTTTTCATGATTCAAAAACAAGGCTTAAGACCGGCGATTTGTATATTTTTCGTATACTTTCATGTTCAGGCAATTATCCAATCATCCAATTAGCAGCGCAATGCATAAAATCATTAAGATACAGGTCAAGAGCTTCAGTTAGTCTTTACATCAAACAACACCATGGGAAACAAAACAAAATGTAATCCTGGGGATTATCGATGCCACTTGGGCTCGTTTGACCACGTGTTGATCTCCTGGGATTTTCACGCAAGCAATCTCTAGAGTTTTATACGGAATGGTACAATGTAAACCATCCATAGAGGAGCAGTCTGGAAAACTGCTTTGAGCTGACAGGATGGCTACGGCGACTCAATTAACCACTCTTTATAACCCCGTGAACAGAAAAGCATCTCATAAAGCACAACATCCTAATCCTAATATTTACGTAAAGAGTCTTTTAAGTAGACTCTTTTCATAGAGTCTCTAGCTTTTTA
The DNA here is from genome assembly GCA_030068335.1 of Chrysichthys cranchii. NCBI lineage: Eukaryota > Metazoa > Chordata > Actinopteri > Siluriformes > Claroteidae > Chrysichthys > Chrysichthys cranchii. The sequence goes on from JAQMCW010000002.1 coordinate 3,987,801, forward strand.
TTTATTTTTTTGTCTCTGCCATCGACTGTGTAAATAATGGACAGTGCTATAAAGTGAATGTAGCCAAACTCTTCATAGCAATTATATACAGGTGCTCCCCAAGCTACGATGGCCCGACTTACGATTTTTGGAAGTTACGATGACGATTATGATCTTAAAAATTGTAAAATATTTAGAAAATATTTCAAATTCGTGGGCAGGCATCACGGTCAGGCCAGTGTAACAGCATATAATGTATGCAGACGTTCAGACGATATCCAGAAGTACGCGGACAACACCCGGGAGTACACAGCCGACACCCGGAAGTACACGGATAATGCCTGGATCACTCACCTCGCACGATGCATCACTCTCTGCTGCAACTCACGGAGTTACCTTGTGTATCGGTGTACCGTACAGTGCATTACCTTGGGTTTTTTGTGATTATTAATGGAATAGTTTCAGCGGTGGCTGTCTATAGCCGGAGGTCAGTATTTGTGTAGCGGGGTGTCACGGGTGGAGCTCAGAGACACAATGCGGCTGCCTCCACCAGGTGCGGACCTCTCTGATAAACTCGCTCAGAAAAAATTGTGATTTAAATGAAGTCTTCAGTGAGTGTGTGTGGTCTTCTACATTAAAAGACTCCTGGGTAGGCTAGGCTAAGCTGGGCTAAGCTAGGCTGAGATACCTAAGCAAGGCTAAGTGGTTCAACACAGTGGTTCGACATACAATATTTTCGACTTACGCTGGGTGTGGCGGAACACATCTCCGTCCTAACTTGAGGACTACCTGCAATTATTATTTCTGAGCCTCCAGCTAGCCAATCGGCTATTGTAAATTTGCACCAATGACATTTGTTCGTCAGTGAACACACACTACCAATCATCAGGATGGATTTTGCAAGCAGTTAGCTTACAGTGCACTTGGAATAGCCATTTGTCCCAAATAATGAGTTTTTAACTCACCCTGGTGAGCTCACTGCCGGCTCATGCTGTGTCAGTCATATCCATTTGTCAGTGTATTTCCAGCTCTTGGGATAAACGTCCTTCCTAGACATATCCGTGTTAGTGAAATATCTCCAGCTGAAGCTGTTTAAGTTCTCTGGTTAGATCGAAATAACGAGATTCGACACGAGAAAGTGTCCGTATTAGTCTGATCATTTGTCCTGGGAAAGGGGCGGGGCTATCAAAGCAGGGACTTCACCTCTTGGCCCTACAGGGCAGACTCTTTGGTGCAAATTTGAAAACCTGGTGAAGGAAATTTGGCTTCATTTCTGTTGAGTGGGAGTGAAATTGAGCACGCCGTGCATTTTTATACAGTCATTGGTCTCGGAAAAACCTAAAGGATGGGGAGTTTACAGTTTCCGGTTTCTCTCCAATACAATGAGTTGTATTTTTTTTTTTTTTGGCCTTAATAATTTTTTAATAGTGTACTAAAAAGAGGCTGGTGAGAGAGCAGATGTCAATATGCAGCAAAACATAAGTGATAACAGGAATGGAACTATAAACAGATTTTTAGAAAAAGGAGTATTACATGATTTGTGGTGATAGTGGACAAAGGACAGCGTATCGTTTATTATTATTATTATTATTATTATTATTATTATTATTATTATTTACATGATAAAATCTTAGCTATCAGCCTACAGAGGTCAGTGAAAGACCAAATCGATAGACATGGATGGACAGACCTCAGCTGCAGTTTTCCTTTTCCAATCTTCCTGCAGTGAATTCATAAGATCGTGAAACCACTTTGACCATCTGTGAATCTTTCAAAATATAAGCAGAGCCAAGAAAAGTGAGTGTAAATCACTGAACAAAGATTGATTTTTCTGAACAGCTCCACTGATCTCCCTAAAAAAAAAAAATAACCCTGAACAAGCCTCCTGAGACACACTACACAGGCTTCTCTCATTGCTCTGATTTGAATCCACCTCCACAAAGATAGAAAGCTAGATAAACCATCACCATCCCCTCATCTCATCGCCTGTGAGGTAGTTTAAAGAGCTTCAAGGACTTCTAATGGAAGCTGGTTTTATTTTAACTGAAGGCCTCTTTCTTATTAGGTGAAAAATTAAGTAGTGGGATTTGGTTTGTGTGTGCATGTGCATGTGCGTGTAGTAGCGGGGGAAATCAATCGAAAAATATCATAACACGATACTCGAAAGGCGATTCTACGATATGCAACATGCATGACTATAAATAAGAGGGGAAGTCCAAACCTTGTATGGACGAAAACTGATTCAGATTTTTTTTTTCTCATCAAGAAATCAAATCAAGAAAATCACGTAGGCTTTGATTGAATGAAATGGAGATGATGTGGGAAAACAAATAAAACATCTTTATGGCCCCTGCATTCAGTATTTGAAAGGAGCCATACAAAATTTGAAATAACTAACTAACTAACTAACTAACTAACTAACTAACTCATCTTCTCACACAGAATCCTGTTCAGGGTCACGGGGGAAGCTGGAGCCGATCCCAACTGATTTCAGGCGAGAAGTGGGGTTAGGGTTGCCAACCGTCCCGAATTACGCGGGATGTCCCGGAAAATGGGTGGTTTTGATTTGTCCCGTCCGGGATAGCTCAAATCCCGCATTCCAATCACAACCTCGTCGTCCAGTAATAGTGTGGAGAAGGCGGGTTCCTTCCATCGCCGGATGCTCACACAACACAAAAGACGGCAACTGGCTCTTTTAGGAAAACCCCAAT
>JAQMCW010000002.1:4115601-4128336 GCA_030068335.1 Chrysichthys cranchii
GAACATAATGAACAAAACCTTAAAATAAAAGTAGTTTGGGATGTTTTCTTGCTGTTTTATCATGGGGATCAATAAATTCAGGCTTTATGGACTCATTTTTGAGAAAATCTCATTTCCACCAAAACCACGCTTTGCCTCTTAGCTCATCATGAGCCTGTGCACATTCCGACTCATTATGCCAGCACGGCTCACATTTGGCATTTTGGATTTGGGTTCTAATTTGGAACCATGTTTCGATTTCCAAACCTATTCCTCTGTGGAGACACAAAAACCAAAAAACATTTTGACAAAGAGAGCAGTGAGATAACTCTGTGACAACATTAATAAAAACAAAAACAGGTGACGTAAATAATAAATGAAGTTCTTTTGTTTTGTGTTGCAGTGGGTGGCCAGTATCGACATTAGTGCTAATGAAGAAGCGGACGCGAATGTGCTCGCAAAGATCTGCGACAGTTTCTGTGAGCACGCCGAGCAGGTATGCATTGACGTGGGGATGAGGACTTTGATGGACAAAATAAGTCATAGATCTGTTCTCGGGAAGAGAAAAAGAAGCCATGGATACAAACAGAAAGACAGATGGGTGTCACATCTCCACAGCAAATCAGCTTGCGTCATTTGTAAACCATCAGAAAACTGTTTGTGTTTTGTTTTTATTCAAATGTGATTCTGTGGTCATTTATTACGACTATAAAAGCCTAAGCTACTTATCAAGTGGCATACTATGCACAATTTAGTGTTTGCCATGCATTAAAAGGTTATAGCCGCATTATAAAGCGATGTTGAATGCTTAATTCTGATTGGTTCTGTCATTCTGATACATTATCGTTTCTATAGTAACAGTTCATGCACGGGGACTGGTATGGTGGACGCTGTGTATAATAAACAGATTGCACTTTGCACAGAAATATCAAATGCATAATCACTGGAATGGTAACGCTTTCTGTAAGGAGATCTTTATTTAACATGCAAGCTGGTCGAAGGAGTCTCCAATGTCAGCACATACAAATGAAGGAGCTCTGATTTCTTCTAAATGTCTTCGGTCCTGCTTCGTACTGTGGGTGACGCTGTAGTGGCATGAAGCAATTTCAGCGGATTGTCTGCTGTTTTAAAACAGTCGACTAATGAAAAATGGTTAATGTGCAAATTTAACAAGCCACTTGATTACAAAACACGGGGATCATGAACGTAGTTTAGCGTGAAAGTCATCATGTGGAAGGTAGTCAGCGGTGTTTGTTTTTAAACACTTCCTTACTGTGTAGGGTTTCAAAATACAAAAAGTACAGTTATGCGGAAGAAAAAGTCTTAACATCCACTTTAGCACTTGCATATTCTCCAGCGTTCACCCAAAACAAATAGCTTTGTTTTAAATAGAAAAACGTTCTTTTTCGACCTCGGCAGTTAATTCCCAGCCTTAGCCTCGGTAGGAGGAGAGCATCATTTGCCTTTATCCCATCTGTTCCAACGTAAATGGCTTATTACACAGCCGCTACCAAGGAAACGCCATTTATTTTCCATATCCGCGCAGCCGAGGCAATTTCCTCACCCAGCCGCATATTGACATTCACCGAACCCTATCCTTTTTCATCACCCGATCTATTTTGTCCGCCATCGACATCATTCACACCCTTATTTAATGAGTCTGGATGGAGGACACGCAATGACGTCCTTGTAAATCCATGCAAACAAATTTGCCTCTCTTGTTTGCCTGGTAAACTGACATGTCATTGTTTATACCCAGGACAGCGAATCAAGCCTGTTGGGTGGAGCAGATTTCAATAAGCTCGTGCTGATATTGAAACTTGAATACGTGCATGACTGTCCGAATTTATGTCATGTCATCAGAAGGTCACGACATGTTTAGATTTAGTTATTACCAGACCGAAACGAAACGAAATAGAACTTGGCGTGGCACGCAGTTGGGGATTTTTCTCTCACATAGCCCACACTGTATGCCCAAAAGTATGTGGACGCCACTTGATCATCACACCCGTATGTGGTTCTTAACCGAACAATTGCCCCAAAGTTGGAAGCACAAAATTGTACTTTCTCAGTCTACGATTGGGCACGATTATTATAATCTTTCTATAGCAACATGCCGTGTGGTGTGTTATTCGTTATTTAACTATGCTTAAGTGGAACTGTGGTCGGTACAGACCCGCCTGACCGTGACTTTATCCTCTTTTTATGCTAAGTATTACATTAATAAATGTAATATTTTAATACCGTGTGCTAAAGTGACCATGATACTAGTATTGTGCATAGAATATTGCAATTTATCATATAATCGATTGTTGACTTGTGCTTAATAAACAGTTATTGAACACACAAAGGGTGACTGGTTTTGATCAGACGTGCTGCGTTTCCTGTAGGTGACGTCAGACGTGGCTCGGCTGCTGGGAGACCAGAAAGTGGACGCCATTGTGTGTGTGGCCGGAGGATGGGCCGGGGGTAACTGCGCCTCCAAAGGTCCCGGATGAGTGTTCTGAGTATTTAAATGATTATACACGTGAAAATTATTGCACATGCACTATGCTAATGCATTTCAGCTTCTTAACCCTTACCTTCTGCTTACTAGCAAAGGATGTCCATCACTGTAGATTCCATCACAGCGCGTTTGTAAAATATTTATAAAATGCCAAAATATTCAGGAGGTCAACAGTTTACTGACACTGGTTTACTGAGAGCTGAATATGATACCAATACCAATCTGGTGTATGTTTTTACTCCTGTTGGAGTACAGTCATCCCTCGCCATATGGCGATTCACCTATCGCGAGTTCAATGTATCGCGGTTTTTATGTTCGATATAAAAAAATATAAAAATGTTAATTCAAACATATTAAAAGAATATTAAATCGAAATAAAATACAGGATGTATTTCATCAGCGGATGAATACACAATGAAAACGCAGTGTACGCCACTACCGCTTGAGCTAGTCTGACCACGTGAGATTGTACACAGCACACTATTGGCTGATGGATGGGAGGCGACCAACCAGAGCACTGTGTTCTGTATCCTGGGCGCTGATTGGCTCAGTGACCGTTCATCTCATCGTCATCACCTTCATCGTCATCAGTACTGCACAGCTAATTCATCATTTTGATCATTCAACTTGTAGTATACTTCACTGGCGAGTACCCATGTAGAATTTTATATGTTGTTAAACATAAAATTCTGGAACGTAACTCTCGCGATAGGTGAGGGATGAGGGATGTATTTCTCTGTCTAAAATGATTCTGCTCAAACATTTGGCCATCAACATGACCGTTAATGCAAAACCACATCTTTTTCTTTTTTTTTTAATCCCAGTGTAATATTCATTCCTCATTCAGGAACAATTCAAAACATCCCCACATAAAACAAATACAATATTATGATAGCCTATTAGTTTGTTAAAGAATCGGATCATACTTGTCCTTTTTTCCCCCTTTCCTGATATCCAATTCAGCATTTTCCGCCGATTATCAACCTAGTAATGATATTGGTAAAGGATTGCATCATCTCTAATTTAGGCATAAATTTTTCAAAAACGGTACCCACTAGAGTAACTTAGCCAGGCTCATAATATCTCATGTCGATCAAACCTGTTTAGTATTGATCTGCTTTTCGTCTCTTACTCGATCTCACTCGCTCGCGTTTTCTATTTTTGCAGACGTCTTTAAGAGCAGCGATTCGATGTGGAAACAGAGCGTCTGGACGTCCACCATCTCCACATATCTGGCCTCTCATCACCTCAAGCCTGGAGGTTTGCTCACTCTGACCGGAGCCAAGGCTTCACTCAGCGGAACTCCAGGTGCTTTTATATTGAAACTCACACCTGATTAAATCAAAGTAATAGCTTTTATATTAAATCCTAACACACAGCCAGTGTAGGTTTTTGTTTTGTTTGTTTTTTTAATAAAGTAATTGTCTTTGAAGACATTGCTTAGTTTCCACAGCTATCAAGTGTGACTACTGAGAAATAGCAACGTAACTTAAAGATGCAATAAGAAACTTTAGATTAACTGTAAGATTTAGGGCTTTGGAAACCTTCCTGGTAGAATGTGGTAGATATAACGTAATTGAGACTGATATCTAAGAGACCTTGACTAATACCCAAGTGACCCTCACAACATCAAACAGAGCGACACGTATATAGAGTGTACTTTAACCCGAAATGACGGAGATCATTTTAGCATAACAGGCCAGAGGACTTCTGGTCTGTGTCGGTGTGATTTAGTTTATTTTAGTACATTGTAATCAGAGGCAGTTGAGAAATTGGGATTTACTCAGAGTTATAGTCAGCAAAAGCCCTCTTGAAGCTTTACTTGTAATGTTTGTGTGTGCGCATGCTCAAGGTGAACCAATACTTTTGTCTCATCTTCATTAAAGTCACAGCAAGGGAAGCCAAAGGCTTAAGGATGATGATAGTTATCACTGTTTTTCATTTACTCATTTCATTTATACATGTGGTATATTATAAAAGGTCAAATTTAGTATGCTATATGCTTATTTTATTCTGTGGCGTTAAATCTCACCCATGTGACCTTAAACCTCTTAAAGACCCAGGATTAAAGCAGATGTCATTTGATTGGCTGAGCACAATAGGCCTTACTGCCTGCACACTGCGAAATCCCCACATCAGCATGTTAACCCGAAACATCCCCCCTACCCAAAATCCCCACATCAGCATGTTAACCCGAAACATCCCAATTATCCAGAATACCAACGTCAGCATGTTAATCGGAAATCTGAACCCTATCTTAAAATCCCCTCATCCAGATATCACCTTAGCATATGCTAAGATAACATACACCATGCTTCTAACCTTTCATCTGCACTGGCTTGAAAGATGAACTCTGTCCATTATGTAGAGCATCATTAAACAAATACCCTACCCTAAACCCCTTTATTCTGAAGCTTTCCCCAAACCCCTCCCAAATCCCCTTATTAAAACACCAAGACATGAACCTCTGCCAAAACTTTTATCCAACACCCACTCATTTTAACCTGAAACATGTATGCTAAACAAACATCCCTTATCAACCCAATTCACTGAAACATGCACCCTATACAGTGCCAACATATACTGTCCACTAATGGACTAAAATTCAGCTTATCATATACCATAGCAAAACCACCTTATCATACCCCCTAATATGACTATTTTATCAATCCACCTACCCAAGATCACCTCTGACCTACACCATTTTTCATACCACCTAACCAAGACCACCCGATAATACACCCTACCAAAACCACCATATATTACCCACTACCCAAGACCACCATATCATATACCCTGCCCAACACCACCTTATCATACACCCTGCCGAACACCACCTTATCATACACCCTACCCAACACCACCTTATCATGCACCCTGCCCAACACCACCTTATCATGCACCCTACCCAACACCACCTTATCATGCACCCTACCCAACACCACCTTATCATACACCCTGCCCAACACCACCTTATCATACACCCTGCCCAACACCACCTTATCATACCCCCTAACCAGACCACTCTGTCATACCCCTTACCCAAGACTACCATAGCATACACCCTACTCAAGATCACCTAATTCATACACTCTAACAAGACCATGGTTGCCTCATCATGCACCCTACCTAAGACCACTGTATCATACATCCCAACAAAACCACCTTGTCAAACACGTTTACCCAAGACCACCTGTATCATACTATCATACATACTGTGTCAGATAAACCACCTTATCATACACCGTGCTCAAGTCTGTGTAAAATCCACTCAACAGTACACTTTCTTGAACACACACTCTACCAGAATACTGCCCTTAATTTTGCACCCCACTCATACCCCCCTCATCAGCACACTGCCCAGGACTGGCTGCTCTGATTGGCTGTACAGCTGGGAGGTGACATGACTCAGCATTTTAGCTCAGCACATGTGGTCTCTCTGTGAAGCCTGTCTCTCTGCTCTGAATCTCACATCCATGCCGTAGTTCCAGAGACAGGACATGCCCCACAGCCAAGCGTGCCGCTTTGATACGACACAATGGGAATCTCCGTTTGCAGCGCGTTTGATCCGCAGCATGAAAAGAGGGAGTTAAAAAAGCAAATGTTCCTGTCAGACACGTCAACCCTCAGCATGCTAGTACACTAACATTTCACAGAGACACTCAGTTATTCTGAGTCAAATATTTGATGCTCAAATAGAGCATTTAAACCACACCTTCCAACCAGTCAGAATCAACAATGTTGAGGTTAACGTCATCCTGCTGGTGCCTTAGTGGTGCAAATGTTGACGGAACTTTGAAATATGTCTTAGCGCACAACGGATTAAATGAAAGTAAAGAGTTTGAAGAACTTCAGACAAAGATCGAGTTGTAGCGCATGTGAGCAAGCTTGGATTTTTACCCTGGACTCAACCTTTAGGTCCAAAGTAAAAAAAAAATTTAAAAAAACCCAGAAGTTCTTTGCTTTAGTAATGAGGAAGCATCTACACACCCCTTGTTCTCATTGGCTCATTGTTCATTAGATGTTTATGGGTCGTTCCACAAAATCGGTACGTTTTCTCCTTTAAAATATGAAATAATTTTTTTTCTCCCTTTTTAAAATATCTATGGAAAGAAGGCATCTTAAAGTGACAATAAATTTTCCAGATCCGGGCACATTTGGAGATGATATCGAAACTAGGCTAGCCGACTTGTTGCAGACTTTTGCACAGTGTTGCAAAGTCAAACCACGAAGTGAGCTGGTGGCCAGTCACGTTTTGTCATGTTCTCTGACTCTCCCTGCTCCTATAGAAAGTCTCATCACGCCCAGCACCATCGACGCGCCATTAAACGTTGGAAATCCTCTTCCTGTAAATGATGTAACTTCCTGTAAACGATGTCCCTGCTGGAATGTGCCATTATTTTACAGGGGTTTTTTTTGTGTGTGTGTGTGTCAGTAACAGGGTTGACTTGAAGTCAGGGGCCACTGATAAAATGATTAAAATTTTATAAAGTTGACATGTATTCATGCTGAGAACATTGCTTAACATTGAGATTACTTTTAGAACAATATACAAATGCAAATATACAAATGTGATTTTCCCAACAGTTTACAATTTAAAAGACCTTCTGAAAAATAACTTTCGTAGTGAGAGACAGGCCAAAATCTCAAAATCCCTTCCTTATCAACATGAATGTAAATTGAACCGTGGACAGTAATATTTAATTTATTTAATTTTGAGGTAGTTTTGATGATAGAAGACATAGTAATGTTATGTTTTCAAATTATGCATGTATTTGGTATTATAGTGATTGTTATGACAGATTATTTCTCTGGGACGAAAAATGTACCGATTTCACGGAACGACCCTTTGGCGTGTCTGGGCTTCATTTTGGGTTTCAAGTAATATTGTTGTTCTTTAAAGAAGAGCTCACGCTCTCATAAAGTTGGTTATTGGTTCCAGATGCCCTAACCCACGACTCCGTACATGTGGAGAGGGGGCAGGGTTTACACCAAGGCTAGAATGGAGAGCGAGCTTCATGTTGTACAGAGAAGAGTTAAATATCACAAGCCAAAGTTCAGGTCTAATCTCTTATCGCTGTTTACGGCCGGGAGATATGGCCACCGCAGCGAGGGGTGGTGTGAGGGCCAGATGTTTGTGTACGAAGTACAGATGTGGCTTGTAGTTTACTTCTACACCACGTTCACAGACACTGAGAAAACAATTGCCGGTTGCTAGACATCATATTCTGCAGATATTTCATCATGCTACATTTGCATTATTACAACCAACATGTGCAAAGCGCAAAATACTACATGTCTTAGATCTGAGGAAAGGAAGACAATATGTGTGAATATTTGAAACCCCTCTGTTACCCTGTCTAAAAACCAATTTTAAGGAAAAGGGTTGTTAGGGCTGATAAGCTTTGCCAGTATGCCAATGCTGTGAATCTCATTTCTCATTTTTTTTTAAAGATGTCGTTTAATTTATGATTATTACATCATTATTACAAGTTAAAAAAAAATTGAGCTTGACATTCAGGACCGTTTTCCTCCCAAAATAAGACCTACCCTACCATGATTTTTCTGGATGCTCGTAATATAAGCCCTGCTCCAAAAATAAGCCCTAGAAACGATCCCAAGCAGGCGCCTGGATGTAATACAGATGACCCCCGTGAAGTCGCGGTTCAGAGTTCGCAGCCAAGGTCATTTGCGGATTTTTTTCTTCGAACCTAACTAATAAGGGTTCACGGAAACTCCCACAAATTCGCGAAAACCGCAAATATCCTCTGCAGTTTTTTTTTTTTTTTTGCTTTGTTTGGGGTTTTTTGCTTGTTTCGTGGCAATATATAACTTTTCATGCATTTTTGTGCTGAATTATTAAGAAAAATATAATTTAATAATTTTGTTCTACAAATATTAACGTAATATGGGATGGTGAAATACCCCTGTACTCAGAGGCGGACTACTCCCGCATCATAACAGTTCACCATGTGTTGCTTACCCTGCTTATACCAAAGAAAATGATAGCACATAACAAAGAAAACGCACTTGCATGATTGTTCAATGGAAAAATAAGACATCCCCTGAAAATAAGCCCTAATGCCTCTTTTGGAGCAAAGATTCATATAAGACCCTGTCATATTTTCAGGGGAATACGATAGGAACAGTTTGGAAAGAAGGAACGATGTTCCAAGATATGGAAATATAGCATATACAGTTGATCCTCTAATCTACTGACACCGCATTAACGGATATCGGATGCAACGGATAAAATCTTCTAGTCTGAATATATAATCCATTAGCCAGAATGTCCGTTAGGAAAGTTTAAAATCCTGGGTGTTGCCAGTAGTTCAGCAATTGTTCGCTAGGTGGCGGTGGCATGCGTGCTACTAGATGCTTACAAGCGTCGGCTGAGCTGTGGTCGTTGTGAAGCTATACTAGTTTTTCGGCGATTATCTGGTGTTTTTCACCTCAATGTTTTCTCAATGTCCTTACCTATTTATGTTCGTCGTTACGCTGCTTGTCATGTGTCCAGTACTTGGGGAGCACTTTTATGGACCTTAGTGGTGTTTTTCCTTGGATTTCCACTATTTTATCCCCACACACTAAAACACTTCACATCATCGGACTATTCAAGTGAACGGACAAACTCTCCCCCAAATTAGTCCATTAATGCGAGGATTAACTTTATACCAAATTGTTAGTTACTATCAGAAATAGCATTTTCACTAGCGATTGCAGTGGTCAGACCCAACATGAGTACAATTCAAAAAGGGTAAGGACATCGGACACGAAAAATGTGAACGAGGATATTCCTGTGTCATATTTTCTGTTCTCACAACCCCAAAGCAAGGGTTTCTTTCAGAATGTTTGCCTTTTTTTGGTTTTTGTGACCGTGAAATTGTATAAGCATAAAAGCAATATTTAAGAGAGTAACCTTAAGCAGGTTAACTAGCTAACTAACTATTTTTGGACAGTAAGATGATGTGGAGGATTTTCTAATTTGCATATTTATGTATATTTATCTACATTACTGGCATTTCCAGAACTTGTAAACCTAGGCCATTTTAATAGGCCTAATTTTAATGATTCTCTCTCTCTCTCTCTCGCTGTCTCTCGCTCGCGCTCTCTCTTTCTCTCTCTGTGTAGGTATGGTGGGTTACGGCATGGCGAAGGCAGCAGTGCATCAGCTGTGTGAAAGCGTGGCTGGACAGAACAGCGGGCTTCCTGCAGGCGCTGTAGCTGTAGCCATCCTCCCGTAAGTGCTCTTCCTCCGTCTGTCTCAGTCTAATCTATATTTTATGGGCACAAATCGGCTTTTACCGCCATCAGACCTCACCTAAGGTATACGTCTGTTCATCCAAGGCCGCGTACCTCAGCACGTTTCCTCTACCTCCTCGAAGAGGCGCCACGAGAAACGAGACTCAGGCGAGGGAACTCCGAGCTCCGAGTTATCTGGACTCCATTAGCAAAAATGATTAGGACAGGCTAATAGTTTTTAAAATCCCACCAACGTAGAATATGTCAATCTTCAGTAATATAAGTCAAAATGATCGTGCTTATTGACTCGCTTATTGATTCCTCAGAGGATTACTGTGTCGGATGCCAGCCAAGATTTTTTCACTTGCTCGCTTTAGCTTTGGTTCCAGCAATTAGTTTGGATTTTTTTTTTTTTTAGAGGGTGCTATGTATGCCCACAAAGTGACACGAGGGATTTGTCGCTTGCCAGTGGCGCCTTACGATTTACCATAACAGACGCTTTACAAAGCGAAACGTTTTTATCAACCACCAGGACATGGACAGAGTGCTGGTCTCGTTAGGAAGTGAGTAGAAGGAGATTTGTGACATGCTGAATGGAAAAAAAATGTTTATTGCAGAAGTGTGATATGATTAAAAATATCCACTTGACTATTTTTACGACCTTCTTGATGTCCCACTTTTGTGGCTACACGCAGTCACGTCACACAAGCAGCTCAAACTAGCTTGACGTTCTGCCTCTAAAGCTACAGATGCCAATTGAAATTCCTTAAATAAATAAATAAAGAAACAAAGAAAGAAAGAAAGCGCTAAGCCTTTTTCCAACCGGACCCAAATTCTTCTGTTGTAACTATGAATGAACTTTTCAGGAAAAGGAGCCGGGATACACGCTAGTAGCTCTGATCTGAGCTCTTTTTTTTAAATAAATTTATTGTTTTATTTTTTTTTATTTCAATGAGCTTTCAAACATGATGCAGAATGTATTAAAATCGACTTGTTACCACTCCTTTTTTGTTAGTAATAAGTTTTAAATGCCACGTCAGTCCTCTTGTTGCTGCCTCGGGCATCTGCGCAGTTGTAGAGGTTTTCCAAGATAACCCCGTTATGACGTCATTGTTCCAGGGTTACCTTGGATACGCCAATGAACAGGAAATTCATGCCTGATGCAGACTTCAGCAGCTGGACACCAGTGGACTACATAGCAGGGTGAGTGTTTGACATGTGCATTGGTAATCACTGGAAGAAAAATGACCAAATGGGGGAATTATAAACGCATTCGCAAGGGGATCAACCTGAAAGGGGTAAAATTGCTGGATTTGGCCACAAGATGGCATTGATGTCCTTCCAGAGGCTGAGGGTATATGGTTCAAGAGGATCTTACAGAAGCAAATCTTTTAAAGCCAGAGTAAACATGATGGCAGTTTTGCAAAGTGTTCATTTAAGGAGCTCAGTAAAGGAAAATCATTTGGGTTGCCAGGTTAATTATTACATCGGAATAGCATAAATTCAAAATGGCCAATTCAGCACTGAATCATTTTAATACTGAGTATAATACCATGTCAAAGCTTTCTAATAAGTTAATCATATGTCGTTTCCACTAAAGTTCAGTATAGCAGAGTATAAACCTTAAAATGAAGACAAGGAAATGCCAGTCTCAGAAAAATAATAGAAAAATTCAGATGTTCTGAAATGATATGGGGGCGGGGCGGTGGTTAGCACTGTCGCCTCCAGTATGAAGGTCCTGGGTTCGATCCCTGGGGTCGACCTGAGCCCCTTTCTGTGTGGAGTTTGCATGTTCTCCCCGTTTCTGTGTGGGTTTCCTCTGGGTACTCCGGTTTCCTCCCACAGTCCAAAGACATGCACAGAGCGGATTAGGCTAATTGGCGACTCTAAATTGGCTGTAGGTGTGAATGTGTGTGAATGGTTGTCTGTCACTGTGTGTCGCCCTGCGCTGGATTGGTGACCTGCCCAGGGTGTAACCCCGCCTCTCGCTGAAGTCAGCTGGGATTGGCTCCAGCTTCCCCCCGCGACCCTGAACAGGATTAAGTGGCGGATGATGAGTGAGTGAGTGAATGAATTGACACAGAAATGGTGTCTTGGAGAACACTCGCAATGAGTTAATAAAGCTCTGGCCAGTAGACAACGTACAGTTTTTAAAGAATAGTCCATCACAAACTGTACAAGGACAAGATCATTCTGACTATATTTAATTTATACAAAACTCAGTAGGAATATTCTTTGGTGGTGGGGGGTGGGGGTGATTATTTCTAGGCACAGGTGGTGTCAGTGTATATGATGGTGCTTACTGTACTTTCTGGACTATATGGATAAAAGTTTGTGCACACCTGACCATATATAAAGACCCTCACATACTGTAGGTCTTTCCCAAACTGCCACAAAGTCGAACACACACATCTGTCTAGAACGTCCTCGGAAATCAATATTTCATTTCACTGGGATTTCCATAAAAGGCCCAAACATGTTCCAGCATGACAGTTTGCCACGGTTGGAGCGGAAGAACTCGAGTGTCCTGAATGGAGCCGTGACCTTAATCCATTTGAACACCTCTGGGACGAACAGGAACTCCAGATTTGATCCAGACTTTCTTGCCTGATCTCACTCATACAGTACTCTTGTGGATGAATGAGCAAAACTCCCCAGAGCTATGCTCCAAAGTCTAGTAGAACGCCTTCCCAGAAGAGTGGAGGCTGTTGTAGGAGCAAAATGGAGACCAGCTCCATCCATATAACCCTTTAATTCATAGACAGACAGACAGGCAGACATACATATATACAGTGGAGATCAAAATTAGAGAACAGCCTACAATTTCCTACATGTTGAGGTCGCTACGTAGTCCAATGTGGAAATGATCCAAACAGGAGTAAAAGGGCAGGATTTTAACCATATGTCATGAGTTACATAAAGTCAGAACATTATAAGAAACTTAAATGAGAGATTTGAAAAAGAACACTGATCAAAATTAGAGAACACTTTCAGATCCCTCCCAGTTA
>JAQMCW010000002.1:4180253-4192008 GCA_030068335.1 Chrysichthys cranchii
TGAGGGATTCCTCAGGCTTTTTCTACGCTAGCGCGGATGTTGACTATACGAGTGAGCCACAATCCCACAGTGAGTGACAGAGAGAAGTTGTGATCACGTGAGGCTTGGCAGACCTCGCTCGTTCATCAAGTCAAAATGTATTAAAATTTCTTGCTTGTCTTGCAAAACACTTGCAGACCGAGTTACTCGCGATCCAAGGTTCCACTGTACTTTCTTTCACACTCCCTTGCTTTTTCCACGCTAAATAATAATTACGTTTCTCCTTTTTTCAAAACATGCCCTGTTAGCCATTGTTAGCTATATCTAATCTTTCTTCTTCCTTGGCTTCATTTCTTCTTCTTTGTCATCCTCCCAGCACGCTCTTCTGAATTCACGCTGCCACTTGTAAAAACGCGAAAGATGGAAGGTGCTTTCTAGAGGTTTGTCCCTTCTGGGCTACTGCGCAACATGGCGGCTCTGTAGAGGTCGACCCGCTCCCGATGTAGATATAAAGGACTCATTCTAAGCTTACGGAAGCACAGTGATTTGTAGTTTCAGGTAATTATACACTAATGACAACATACTTATGTAGTCCATAAGTAAATTTTGCAATCTATGTTCTCGATTTCTGGTAATAGATACTCTCACGGTCCTACATAGTGGACCTGTAACGCAAGAGAAAAACCAAGAGGCTGGTGAGGGAATGACTGTGTATAGCTGATATTATTCGTGACAACAGAAACTAACTTGCTTCAATGATGATTCACAGCATTAAATTTTGCCCCATTGTATTTAACTCCTTATTTACTCGACTGTTAATGAGCATAAATCAAGAAAATATTACTGCATGATACTTTACATCTGGCAAAAATAAAAAACTTTGTTGACTTATTGCAAAATAGACAGGCATCTCAAAAGTAAATAGACACTATCATTAAAAAAAAAACAATAATAATTTCTAGAAACTTCCTCCTAGCTGCTCTGCCATAGTACCCAAGTTGATGGAGATCCTTCTGAGAAGTACGCCGACTCACTTGGAGTCGCTCTGCAACATCGGTGGCCTTACAACGGGTTTTTTTTTTTAGTAATCCACCCAACAGTCTGAAGACACCTGTCCGAGGGTCCAGGTCGACCTGAGCGGGATGCTGTCGATCCCTTTCCTTTGCTTTTGAATTGTACAATCACTCTGCTGACTGTAACAAGAGGAATCTCAAGGTTTTGTACAATCATACGCTGGCTAATGTCACCACCCTCAGACCGACCCGCAATACAAACTCTTAGAAAATCTCACAACTCTTTGGCTTCTGGTGTTCGCCGCATGGCTAGTCACTCTAAACTATTAATACAGGGAGTCCTCGGTTTACAATGTCATCGACCTACGGCGTTTCGTGGTTACATCAGCCGCCATCTCCCATACATTTATTAAGAAAGTCTTGTTCCATCATTCTGAAGTACTTTAAATTTCGTGCGGGATTTAGTCGGCGAGCCGAACGGAGCGGACTAATATGTCGTCTCGGAGCACCAGGATTCTCTCCGTGCTGATATTTAAATGAATGCGGCGCTCAGGATCGACCTCTCAACCAAACCCGACAGAGTCCATACAAACCCTGAGCACAAACGTACGGACCAATCATAACCGAGTCCTTCGCCACGTCAGCCAATCAGCGCGATTGTTTTCCTAGTTGGAGATCCGGGCGCTGTATTAGGCTGTTTTAACATTATACAGTGTTGGACAGTGTGTGAGTTCCGACTAACGGCGAAAATCAGGTTACGTCGAACCGTAGGAACGGAACTCCGGCGTAAATCGAGGAAATGAAAAATAATCATAGATCAACAAGTTTGATGCACCAGGTGGTGTCCGCAATGATAAAACCTAAATCAGTAAAGGAAGCTAGAGCTCTCCCCAAAACATTAACCCTTCCTAATCTTTCCTCAAATATGATGCAATGCTTCTTGCCTCTAAGGTTCTTATTGCTTCATACTCTTGACCTGGGTTAACATTAACCCCATAAACTCCAGTTTTATACCCCTGACTCCGATAACGACATACTGTACATTTTCAGTTTATTTTTTAACTCTAATTCCTGACTCATTTGCTTTAAGATGAATAACTGACCAATAACCTGAGACTTTAAGGAGTTAATTAGGTATTTATGCGTGTGATATTTATTATGAAGTCAAAAAGCCTTTCTGCAGCGTCTTTTCGCCACCGCACTTGCGCCGCTCGCTCGTCCGGACCTGTATCGACGTTGTTCCCAGGGGCTGCTGAGCCATTAAATAGTGTTAATTGGTGCAAATGCTTGATCAGATTGGCCATTGATTGTGACAGTGTCGATTATCTCTCAGATAAATGGAATCCTTTAATTCCCGGTTTCATCCGGATGCCGACCGTGCCGTCTGAGGCCATTAAAATCCTGTAGCAATTAAGGTATAACAGAGTAATTAGCGCCAAGATGGAGGAATGTAATTAATGTTTGTGGTATTTTTACCTTGTTGTCCCAATCTGTGCAATCTGGCCGATGTTCATAGGCGCCTACACGTCTTCGTCTAAAGTTATGTGTTTTTCCCGGCTCTGTATTATAAAACAACTAGTTATTCGGAGTTTGGTGCTATGTAATGGAGCTCAGCTTTGACATCAGTAAATGCTCTCCAGACGGGATCGGTAGCTGCCCAACGTGACGTGTGTGTATGTGTGTGTGTGTATTGGTGTGTACTGGTTTTGACCCGAGTATTGGAAACATGTCTGTTCTGAGGGGATCAATGAGCTCTCGGAGTGTATTCTCTCTACCTGCTGACACCAGCCCTGGGCTGAAGTGGCGCAGCTGAAGTGCTCACGTCGATGGAGCTCCAAAGCGATATTGAGCTGTAAGCGAAGCTCTGCAATTCACACAGCATGGTTAGATATATAGATAGACAAGGGATTTCCTTTTTCACTGGTTTGAGAATACAAAGAACTAAGTTTGAGAGGTTTCACTAAGGGGTTTGGAGGCTTTGTGTTGTTCTCGTCAGTCAGTTTTCAAGCTCTTAAGGCGTACCTGTGAGTCTCACGTAAAGTCAAAAAAACAAATGCTTTGACCCATCTCGTTACCGCAATTTGTTTTTGTTGGTTCGTACCATTTGCAGTGTTTCCCGTGAGGTGAATAGCGGGAAGTCGTCCAAATTGAGGCGAGTGAGACAACGCTGAGTTTTCAGAAAGTAGGAATTTATTTTACTGGAACAGCATGGGAATGGAAATGCTTTATTTTATTTATGTATTTATTTATTCATTCATTCATTCGTTCATTCATTCATTCGATCTATTTTCTGACCCGGCCTTGCCGTCTGCCCAAAGATCGCAAGAGGAAGGAGCCAGTTCGCCAAAAAGAGTGATGAAAACAGCCTGTCTGCTTAAAGGTGACTAAAACCTCCCTGGCTTTTCACGATTTTCATCAGGTTTTTTCGATAGTTACCCAGCAAGTCGTTTTGTAATGAGATATATGTCCACTGCTACACGCACTCTTTGCAGATCACGTTGGACTAAGTCTAAGAAAAGTTTTAAATCACCCAATAAAAGACATTGTTCGCAAGAAATGTAGCCAGCTAAACAGAACTGAGGGAATGAATCAGTGGTTATTTCTCCACCGGTGTTAGCGGGAACAGAGATCCGCCGAGTTAAGAGACGATGACGAGGCTTGTGTTTAAAAGCTGGGACTTTTACCTCGGGTGACGAAACAGAAGCCCCTTTTACATAGCCTGTTCGAGGATGTGACTTTATTCTGCCTTGTTGTTCTGCAAAAAACATACGGATTGGGGCGGGGGAGGTTGTCACATAGCCGAATCGACGTTTGTGTATAAAAGAGCTATCCAGGGCTCTGACGATTTGTGCCACCTTATCGAAAAACGCTTCCGTAGCGAGAATACATAGCAGAAAACGAACTTGATATGAACCAAAACCTAACCTTAACCTTAAGACTGAAAGCTTAAAGTTATCCCACTCACTGTGCCGCTTAATCCCGTTCAGGGTCGTGGTGGGGGGGAAGCTAGAGCCAATCCCAGCTGACTTCGGGTGAGAGGCGGGGTTACACTCTGGGCAGGTCACTGACACACAAAGACAGACAACCATTCACACTGACATTCACACCACGGGCAATTTAGAGTAACCAATTAGCGTATTTACCGGACTACAGAGCGCATCGGAATATACGCCGCACCCACTAAATTTTAAAAGGAAAAAATATTTTTTACATATATTAGCCGCACCAGACTATAAGCCGCAGATATATACGTTGTGAAATGAGATATTTACACAAGAAAGTTTTTATAAACGTTTATTTACATACCTTAATGTGCGTGTCATGCTTCTTGCGTCAAGTGCCAAAAACTACCGGTAATGTCTAATTCTGTGCATTGATCTGTTGCATCTTTCACGTTTTAGCGCCCCCTGATGGAAGTTAGCGAAGAAGGATCTATAGAAAAGTCGCATTGGTGTATAAACCACAGGGTTCAAAGCGTGGAGAAAAAGTAGCGGCTTATAGTCTGGAAAATACGGTAGCCTGATCCCCTCTGTGCATGTCTTTCGACTGTAGGAGGAAACCAGAGAACCCAGAGGAAACCCATGCAGACACAGGGAGCGCATGCAAACTCCACACAGAAAGGCACCCAGGTCGACCCCGGGGATTGAACCCAGGACCTGCTTGCCGTGAGGCAACAGCGTTAACTACCACACCACGCTGCTCCCCCACTTAAAGTTATCTCTTAAATATAATATGCAACTGCTAAGTAGCACATCTGGATAATTAGCACAGATTGACAGAACAGACAAGGCTTTGACATTTTAAGAACGTATTATTTGTGCAACCCGCTCCTGGGGGATTTAAACATCTCTAAAGAAATTTCCCAGCTGGCTCTGGTATAAATGTGCACAGGTACACCCGAACTCCTTAACACTCGGTTCACCCACCATTACTGTATGCTCCGGTTCGCTGTTCGTATTTCCGACGTGTAGCTATGTTATATGTCACACTGGACACCTTGCGTTACACGTCATGTCTCTGGTCCTGGAAGGGGGCAACGTTATGCTGGATTTGCTTGGACCAGAGTAATGAGAGGTCTTCTGAAGGACAGGATAGCGGGATCTGTGTTTAAAAAGGGCCTAAGGGACTGATGCGGATGAGGCCGAGAATCACAGGGCGAACTTTTTTTTTAAATTTTTTTTTTTATTGTAAACTGATCATTCTTAAAAATAATGTTTCTTTTGCTGGGATAGTGAGGTTATAAATGAGAGATATATGGGGAATATGAATGCAGAGGTAGATATGTCTCAGTGGAATTGCAATGAAATCTTCTTGAAATGAAATTGTCTCCGTTTTTACTTTTGGGGGTAACCAGACTATTCATTTAGGAAAGTAAACGGTATATAGTGAAAAAAAAAATGTCTTAGGTGTACGTGGAACCCTCTTTTATGGGCACTCTGTTATAGGGCACTAGGGCATAGAACCTTTAAGAGGTTCCTCAAAGGAGCAAATTGAAGCCCGTGCTAAAAATTCTACTCGCGTCTCAAGTAAGTGAGGTCGGCATCCATGTTCGGCCACGAAAAAGTCACGTCACGAAAAATCGCAACTCCTGTTCAGCCTATCAAGTTTCCCACTACAGCCAACGCACTCATAACTCACACGCCGAACACAGAACAGCATCATCATTAATAATCAAAGTATAACTGTATTATAAATGTATTAACCTCAGCTAATGGGGCAGACTGGAAGTGGAGCCCGATCGGAGGAAGTTTGCAGAAGAATGAGCTGAGCTTGCAGACTCTGTGCAATCCAGTGGGATCAAGATTCAGATTTGAGAGCGGTTCTGCAGACAGTTTGACGTGCGAGGAGTTTTAGGGGTTTTAAGACGCCGCTCTGCGTGACAGGCCGCGAGATGTTCTGGGTGTTTTTTGTTTTTTTTTAGCGTTTGCAAGAGGACGGACTCTCCGTAATCATCCAGCAGAGATACGAGACAGAGAGAGCGAGAGTTGACGTCGAGTTTGAATCCGTGCCAGTTCTTGATAGACCAAGAAAGGAAGGTAGAGAGACAGAGGGAAAAGGAGGGAGAGAGAGAGAGGCTTGTTATTAGATCAGATGTGATATCCCAGTCCAAATTAGAGCTGGAATGTCTTTGAAATGTCTTTGAGAATCATCATGTGATAGTTTTACCGTATCGCCCATCCCTAGTCGAAATCCTGCTGTTAATTTAGCACATAGAATCGTATGTATACACACTATGTTCGACCCAGTCTCACAGAACACACGCAGACATATCGGGACATGTGCAGATTAAAGGAATTGGCAGATTAGGAGACACACACAGCTGCTTGTCTTTAGATTTAGGATTAACCAGATGTGCACGTGTGGGATCTGTTGGTGTGTATGCGAGCGTATGTGTGTCGTTAGTGCCATGACGACTAAAGAGTGTGCAAAGAGTGACCTTCATTCCTCAAAAGAGTGCAGAGGAGAGCCATGGTGTTTCTCAACAACGTTCTCCAGACCTCAGTTCTAGTTCTGGCGTGATCTTTAGGGCTTGTAATTCAGGTCTTGTTTGTCGGCATTCATGTTTTTCAGACCTGGTTCTTCCATCATTTCTTGTTCTTGGTAAGCCACGTTCTCCAGACCCTTTACTCGAGACCACATTGTTGTTGAGCCATGTGCCATGTTCTCCAGCAATATTCCAAACGGCCTTATTTTTGTCATCGGTGTTGTTTTCCTGAGTCATGGTCCATTTGTTTTAAATCCATCATTTTCCACTCCTGTGATCATTCTCCACTTATTGTTGCTTAGTTTTACTTCTTCCATCAGGTTCTTCATCTCTCATGGGTTCTTCACCTTCCATACCTTCTTCTGTCCTGTTCTCCAGGCCGTGTATTGTGCTCAGCCATGGTCTCCAGGCCTTGTTCTTCTTTCACTGCGGTTTCCAGGCTCCTTTTTTCTCCATAATGTCCTCATGCTTTCTTCTGTCAAGATCGTTCTTGTTTTGTCATGTTCTTCAGGACTTGATCTTCCTCTGTCAGGTTCTCCCCTTCTTATAGTTGCTTAGACTTTTTCTCCAGGCCTTGTTCTTTTTCTATCATATATCCTGGCCCTTATTCTTGCTCAGTCATGTTCTTCAGGACTATGTGTTCTTCTGCCATGTTCGGACGTTCGTATTCTTTCTCAGTCATCTTCTCTGGGCCTTGCTGTTCTTATGTAATGATCTCCAGTTCTTGGATAGCCAAGAACAAAAACAGGGACCTTCAGAAGTTTTTCTTAAGGACTTATTCTTGTTCAGCATGTAGTCCAGACCTTGTTCTTTTTTTTTTTTTTTTCTTAACCTGGTTCAGTCTTCATCTTTTGACATCATTCTTGTTCTCCACTTGCTGTCCAGAGTTTGTTCTTGTTCAACCATTTTGGTTTTCCAGGTCAAACCCTTATCTGTCATGTATTCCGATTGTTCTTCTGTTTCGGTCAGGATTTTGAGACCTTGGTCATGTTTTACTGTGTTCTTCAGGCCTTGCTCTTTTTTGAGGCATGTCCTTAGAACTTGTTCTCCTTCAACCATGTTGTCTGACCTTGGTCTTTTTCTTCGTCTGTTCAGATATAGTTGTGATCTCTAAACCTTTGTTCTTGTTTAGCCATGTTCTCCTATTGGGTTGTGTTCTCCTGACCTTCAGACCTTGTTTTTTTTTTTTTCAGTCATGATCCAGGCTTTCTGCTACTTTGGCCAGCCTTACTCTATTTAAGCTATGTTTTCCTGACCTTGCTGTTGTTTAGTCATGTTCTCCAAGAGTAATCTTTTTCAATAGGTCTCTTTTTGTTCCGTCCCCAACCTTTATTTTTGCTTAGTCACCTTCTTCAGGCCTTCTACTTCTTCTGTCATGTTCTCCAGTCCTTGTTCTTGTTCAGCCATCCTCTCCATACTGTTTTTCTTTTCTTTCAGTCATGTTTTTCTTGTCTTGCCGCTCTTCAGTTACGTTCTCAAAAACCGATTCTCCGTTTTAACCAGCAGCAGATGGGTCACTCTTTTCTTATTTCCTGAAACTCGGGGTCACAGCGATCTCGGAGGCTCAGAGGTCAGCTTCGTTGGGGCGTGATGATACACGAAGCCAGCAGCGCTAATAGTTGACATCTGCCAAAGCTTGTGATCCTGCAAGAGCCGTCAAAACAATGTCAGCAGAAATCAGATTCCTGTCAGTCAGAACAGGTCGTGGAGCTAATGTAAAAATTGGGCAGATGATTACAGCCAGAGTAGAGGAACGGTATTCAAATGAAAGCTAATCTGTTGAACTAAATGTATTAGCAGTTTCTTGATTCCATCCAGACCTTCCTGTGATCTTTTGGTATTTGAATGTATAACCTATGGCTGTTAATGTAATTGTTTTAATAAGTTTTTTGGCTATTCGCAGTGCCTCAAGTGGTTTTATGCACACAGGCAACGGTGACTGAAGTCATCGGCTTGATACAGAACAAAATTTCTGAAGGATTTTTTTTTTAATGATGCTATAGGCATGAAATAAAAGCAGGAACGTCTGGCTCGTTGTTTTTTTCATCCCTCTCGGAACGTAAGCACGGTAAGCATAGTAAGCGAGAAGATATGTCACTTTGAGCAAAACGTTTAAAACGTTTCTGTTTGCAGATTCAATTCATGCCGTCAAGTGTGTGTGTTTTTTTTTAAATCCATATAACGGATTTATCTTATATGTAACTTATGTGGGTGGTTCTCTTCATCCACAAGTGTGACTAATTATGTCATTCAAAAAGCTTTATCAAAGCATTTTAAATCCTCTTGACTGAGGTCTGACTGCTCTTTTTTCCCCCATTTGCTTACTTTTTCGGTAACCGTTTGTTGTTGATGAGGAGGTCATCCCGGGGTAATTAGCTCTCGTTAATTAACTGCGTTTCCCTCTCAGGAGAGCGACAATCTGTGGTGGGACGCATTCGCTACCGAGTTCTTTGAAGAGGACGCCACGCTGACCCTCTCCTTCTGCCTCGAGGATGGACCAAAGAGATACAGTAAGAAATCAGTTCAGATTCTAAAGCACCAATCACCCGCTGTACACTTCCTTGGTGTAAAATATGATAAGCAAGACAATTTAATGAACGTCCCAGGCATGTACAATGAGACCAAGTATCAAGGTGCAACAAACAAGGCAACCAACACATGTGATTAAATTCTATGTGGTGCAAATCAGGCATCAGCTGTTAGGCAGGAAGAAGTACATCACCATACGATAAGCACACAGGACAGTAATGAGTAGCGATTTAGTGCGCCATAAAGGCGTTTCCGAAACATCGTAGGAACATTTGCATGCATTTATTTTTATTTAAAAATACATTTAAAAAAATGTACATAAAAGTTCACTAGTCTTTAAAAGTCACTTTTAACTTTTCTGAGATATCATGAGTACAAACAGTACTTATTAGCTCACGCACACTAGCAAATAGTTGTATTTTTATATTTCTGCTTTAAATCATGAAAAATTGAAAATCTTAACATAAAAATAAAAATGTCTTCAAATGTTGTGCTATCATTTTGGGAACTCGTTTATAAGTCCAGAATGTGTTTTCTTGCTGGTTGAAGTCAATAAGAAGGATCATGCATGACCTTGAATTTCTTGGATTAATATCAGGTTTTGGTGACGGTGAAGAGATGGGAAATAGAACTGTGTTAGGAGTGTGTGTGTGTGTGTGTGTGTGTGTGTGTCCTACCTGGTCATGTCTGGCTTGCATGGTTGAAATAACCATGGATGCATTTGTTCTTTTGTTATCCACATGCTAGTCATCTATCATGATGCTCCCACCCCCGTGCTTCTCTCTGTCTCTTATGATGTTCTTGTTCGAAAAAACATTTTAAAAATGGAAAAAATAAAACTAAGAAAGTGCAACAGTCAAAGTCTCCAGAAGAGCTGTGGCTGATTCTCCAAGAGGCTCAGACACACTTACAGCTCATTTGCTTATAAAACTGTACACACTGTACCCAGGACTACTATTTAAGGGAAAAAAAACGTGTTCAACGCAAGAAATGCTGCGGTGATTCTTACTCAGCGAGCTCGACACGTGATCTGTAGGTCGGCTTGGGGCGGACTGGGACACGGGGACGCGTAATGGCGGCGGGCCGCACGAAACGCGATGAAATCGCCAATGTCGTATTACAAAAAACTGTCGTATCCCAAAGCAAAAAAATAGCCCGACATCAACCTCATAATTCAGGAATGTCGTAGCCTGGGTCAGTCGGAAGTCAGGGTTCCACTGTAATTAAATGCCGTTAGGTTGTTGATTATTATCCTAGACACCCCCCCCCATGTGTTTTACTCCTCCTATATGATTCAATTGATTAAAACATGTTTTTACCTAATGAACCCTGACTGGTTCTTGATGGTGGACTCGGCCTTTTGGACCGCAGTGTAAATTCCTAATGCCGGGAATAGCTCCGGTTCCAGATGTCAGGCTTCAGTGTTGATAAGTCGGATGAGTAAACTATGAATAAATGCATTGTTTGTCCCAAAGCTCTGAGGCACCTCAGTGAATCTTTTGCGGTTTTATCCTCAGGTTCATCCCAAATGCAGGGCTTATTTTCTGTCTCTCTCTCTCTCTCTCTCTCTCTCTCTCTCTCTCTCTCTCTCTCTCGCTCTCTCTGATGATTTGAGCAGCAGTGCTGTCTGTCCTCGCCGGGTCCTGGGCCTCTGCTTATTCGTGCAGAACGGCTTGCTTGTTGGAAGGAGAACGGGACTCAAACCCTGATTCATTTGCAGCCTCCCTCCCTTCCCTCCCTTCCCCCAGTCTCTGCGCTGCTGATTTATTCAGCAATACATGCTTTTATTATGCAAGCACGAGGTGCAGTTAAGCATCTGTTTTCTCAGCTTTGCTTTAAGAAACAGAAGTTTAAGATCAGCCAGGTAATGTACATTTTGCTTTAAATAGCCTTTTGCAAAGCGTACTGTGTCAGCTTTAAAGGAACCTGCAATTTCCGCATCCCGGGGGACACGAGATGAGAATCACAGAACATAGATGTTCGAAAACGTGCAGTTCATTACGATATTTCTGCAGAATTTCTGTAAAAACAAGTAAATAAATAAATAACTAAATAAATAAACAACTCGTTCGTGATCACAAGTTCAAATTCTGACACTGCTACAGCCGTCTATGGCCGGGTGTCGGAGGAGCAAAATTGGCGGCGCTCTCATTCCCCTGTCGGTTACGGTGACATTAGCCAATCAGAAGCTTCTGTGAGCTCATGCATGCGGAAGAGGGCGGATAGCGCTTTCCTCCGAGGGTGTTACCCTGCCCTGTGTTGCACCAGTAAGCAGCTGCTTGAAACAATGGTGGATGTACTTGTTAGAATTTCTGGAAAGAGAAAATGCCTTTCGAAAGTGTCTTACGTACCCTGTCACAAAATCCCACTTACTAAGTGATCTATTACTTAATATGTTGCTTTCTTTCAATGTTATGTACAAAAAATATGATACTAAGAAAAACTGTACAGTGGACCCTCGGCTCAAAAACGCCTCAGATGGCAAACAAATCGACGTAGGAACTGAATTCCCAAACAGATTTTGTACCGACCGGCGAACTAATCCTTGACTTATGTGCATGTAGCCAACTCTCACTTCAACGCCACAAACATTCATTTCTGGTGAAGCACTCGTGGTGTGAACGTGTTCAGCACATTTTTTCGTTGTGATTCTGTGCATTTTTGCACTACATGCTTCATTACGGGTCCCAAGAAAGTGGAAATGGTAGTGTGAGTAAGAAGCCTAAGCGTATAACAGTTGAAATAAAGA
>JAQMCW010000002.1:4200457-4212238 GCA_030068335.1 Chrysichthys cranchii
CTATACAACTTTGTTTTTTTGTGGTTTTGTGTGTGCGTGTGTGTGTGTGTGTGTGTGTGTGTGTGTGTGTGTGTGTGTGTGTGTGTGTGTGTGTGTGTAGAGGTGGAGGCAACAGGAAGAAAGAACAGCTGTGGGAAAGGATGATAAAATGGACCCGTTTCTGTGTTTCCTGCTTTTCTCATATTCTCTCTTTTCTCTCTTCCTCCAATCTCGCATTCTCTCATCTTTCAAAACCCTCTCGAACAAAAAGAGTGTGTGTGTGTGTAACTTGGTCTCAGATTCCTTTCTTAGTTGTAATTTATCTTTATTATCTACATGTATTTATTTTCAAATACTCACTATTCCAATACAGTTGAAATACATTTAAAAATAAATAAATAAATAAGTAAGTGTGTGTGTGTGTGTGTGTGTGTGTGTGTGTGTGTGTGTGTGTGTGCGTGCGTGCGTGCATGCGTGTGTGTGTGTGTGTGGTAAATATAGAGTCATGAAACAATGACAGGGTGTGAAGGCCAGTGTGCTGAGAAGCTTCCAGAAAGTCAACAAGCTCCATGCAGCCATCGTATTAATAATGGATCATAGGGAACGCCCACCTCATACATAACTAACAAGGGACACGCCCAGTTCTATGCATAATTAATGACAGACACGCCCCTCTATACGAACAACTGACCAAGACTCACATATAGAGGAATTAGCTTTGTATATAAATCATGCAGTGCTTTATAAACTTGTAAAGATTAAATAAATATATAAGTCAGTGTGTGTGTGTGTGTGTGTGTGTGTGTGAGTGGACGCACTTTGCCTTTATTAAAACTTTATATAGCTGTCTTTTGCTGTTGAGTCCCCTTCATCTGTCTCTCCTCCCTGACCAAATGTCCCCTTCATCTGTCTCTCCTCCCTGACCAAATGTCCCCTTCATCTGTCTCTCCTCCCTGACCAAGTGTCCCCTTCATCTATCTCTCCTCCCTGACCAAGTGTCCCCTTCATCTGTCTCTCCTCCCTGGCCCAGTGTCCCCTTCATCTGTCTCTCCTCCCTGACCCAGTGTCTTCTTCATCTGTCTCTCCTCCCTGACCAAGTGTCCCCTTCATCTGTCTCTGCTCCCTGACCAAGTGTCCCCTTCATCTGTCTCTCCTCCCTGACCAAATGTCCCCTTCATCTGTCTCTCCTCCCTTACCAAGTGTCCCCTTCATCTGTCTCTCCTCCCTGACCAAGTGTCCCCTTCATCTGTCTCTCCTCCCTGACCAAGTGTCCTCTTCATCTGTCTCTCCTCTCTGACCAAGTGTCCCCTTCATCTGTCTCTCCTCTCTGACCAAGTGTCCCCTTCATCTGTCTTTCTCCATGTATCTGCATCCTGTCTACACATCTTTCCTTCCTGTCTCTGTGTCCTCCTCATCCATCTGTCCTCCCTGTTGCTGCATATTTTACACCTGTCTCTCCTCCCCACCTGTCTTTTCATTAGTTTCTTCCCATCCCTGTGTGTCCTCTCCACCTTTCTTTCCCTCCGTCTCACTGAGTCCTCCCCCTCAGTCTTTTCTTCTTCATCTCTCTCTCTCTGTCTCTCTCTCTCTTCTCCCACTCATTTCCTCTGGCTTGCCTTGCTCTTTAATGATCACTTCCTCTCTATCTCTAATGACCCTCTCTCACTCTCTCTCTCACACTGTCTCTCTCTCTGTCATCATTCTCTCTCTCTTTTTTTCACCCTTTCCTTTCTATCAGCGTCTGTCTTTTTCTGTTTTTGTCCCCTGTTTTCATCTCTCTCTTATCCGCTGCTTGTTTTTTTCTCTATCTGTCTCTTCATCAGTTCACCCTTCTCTTTTTCCTCCTTTTCTCTGACGATCCTTCATTCTCAACATACATATTTCTTCTTTATCTGTTGCTCTCTTCATCTATTCTGTTTTTCCCCCCTCTGCCTGTGTAGGTCTCTCGTTCTCTGTCATCAGATAGTCACTGTCATTTATATTTACAGCGTTCTTGTTTACACTAATGACCCGGTGTACTTTTTTCCTCTCCGTTTTTTCAGTCATCTGCCTGTTCTCACCCAATACCTAGCTCTTCTCTAATATACCCCAGTTACCGATCAGGAAAAGTGAAGACTGACACATGTGTCCTTACAAAAAAAAAACCACTCCAAAAAACAAAAACCTGAAGCCACCCATTGCATCTGTTCAAACTGCTACATCATAGAGCAGCATGACACGCTCAGAGGAATGCGCTATCTGCCCTGTTCTGCATACCTGAGCTCACAGACGTCCGCGATTGGCTCGATCGGTCTCTGTGATCGACAGGGGTGAAAGTAAAGGCCTCTGGCCTCCCACTCAGACAGCACGGCGAAATTCTCTTGACTCCTGGGCACGCATGGTTGAGTCATCTTCACGGTTTGAAGTAGCGATTACAGATGCTCCTCTAGTCACGATGGCCCGACTTATGATTTTTCGAAGTTACGATGATGATTACGATACATTAAAATTTTTTAAATATTTAGAAAATATTTAAGATTCGCGGGCAGGCATCGCTGGCAACCCAGCATAACAGCGTATGCCATACAATACGTTCGGAAGATACCAGGATGTACGCGTCACTCGCCTTGCGTGATGCCTCACTCTCTCCTGCAACTCACAGAGTTACCTTGTGTATCGGTGTACTGTAGAGTGCATTACTGCGTGTTTTTTGTGTGCTTCAGGAGCTTATTTTAATTCAAAAGCATGTCTTCTAAAGGTCCCAGCATGTCTCCTACAGGAAAAGACTCCTGGGTAGGCTAGGCTCAGCTAGGCGAAGATACCTAAGCTACCTAAGCTAGGCTAAGCTACCTAAGCTAGGCTAAGCAGTGGTTTGACATATGATATTTTCCACTTACGATGGGTATAGCATCTCCATCGTAACTTGAGGACTACCTGTACCTGACAGTAGAGCGATATATAATTAAGTCTCTTCCATGATACTGAAAAAATTGGGCTGCTGTTCAAGCGATTTCACTGCTCCTTTTGGGGCGCCGATTCATATTTTCACACGTTTTCTCACGTTTTTCATTGACGTGCATTCGGGCCACTGGGTTAGGAAGTGCTGTTTCCACCCCAGCAGTCGGGTTCTGGGTGATTACTGAGTCTGGACTTTGTCACCGTATTTCATCTGTAGACGCCGGCTCTTTTTTGGATACGAGGTTCAAAAGAAATTCAGCATGCAGCCCTTTGGATTGAATGATTATTATGAATTTTAGAATATATTTTAGAAATCTCTCTCTCTCTCTCTCTCTCTCTCTCTCTCTCTCTGTTTTTGTCTGTTTCTATATGTCTCATCCCTTCTCTCCCTCTCTGTATATCTCTTGGCTTCTTTCTCTCGTTCTCTAATGATCCCTTTCTTTATGTCTAATGTTCCCCCTCGCTTACTCTCTCTTTCTGTTTTGTTCTCATTCTGTTTCGTTTTCTCTTCCTCTCCGCCTCTCTTATCTAGCCCTTATTCTCTCTCCCTCTCTTTCCCTTCAATCTCTAATGCTTCATATTTTTTCCTTTCCGTGTCTCACTCTGTTTTATTTTTCTCTCCTTTGTCCTCGCCATCCTAATGTTCTCAGTCTTTCTCCGTTACGATCACTCTCTCCTTCCGTTTTTACTTTTCCGTCCCAATCGCTCCATTGGTTCTTTCGTTTACTCTCTTTCGGTCTCTCGCCCTCTCTTTCCTCCTTCTGACTCAGTGTCGCTCGGCCGCTTTCTTTTTCTCTCTAATGATCTCTGGGTCCATTTTCTAATTCCCCCTCTTTCTATCTCTCTTTTTCTCCATCTCTCACACTCTCTGGCTTATATTCCTGCCCTATAAAGATCACCTCTTTTCTATCTCTAATGTACATTTCCTTCTCTATCTGAAACTCTCTCTCTCTCTCTCTCTCTCTCTCTCTCACTCTCTCACTGTGTCTTTCTCTAATGATCCCTTCTTCTCTATTTCGGTCTCTTTCTGTTTTTCTGTCCGTCTCTCTCTTTCTCTTTGTGGTGAGGTGCTGTCCCCAAGCATCAGTCCTGCATATATGTGTGTGTGTGTGTGTGTGTGTGTGTGTGTGTGTGTGTGTGTGGGAGTGTGAGTGAGAGGTTATCTAAACTGACCCAGCGGGAACCGTTCTCTCGTCGCTCCTAATTCACTCAGGAGGAATAAAGGAGGTGCGCCGAGCAGGGCCTGAATTGATCGCGGCACAAAGAGAGGAATTACCTGAGTGTGTGAGCCTTCACTCGAACGAGGCCATATCAATAAACATCAGGGAGCGTCCCGCCGTGAGGTGCGGCTGATTTTAGCGTGCGTACACTCGCGTGACAGCGGGAGACTGAAAATCTCGGCGCCACACACACACACGGAGTTAATGTTCCAAACATGATCTGATCACATCGCGCTGAGGGATACGAGTGTGTGTGGAGGAGTGTGTGTGTGTGGGTGTATGTTTCAAGAGCTGATAATGGCAGTATAAACAGGAAACTACTTTTTATTTTATTGGCTTAATTTTCATTCAGGTAAATTATATATATATATATATACAGGTTCCCCCCCGAGTTACGATGGCCTGACTTACGATTTTTCAAAGTTACGGTGACGATGTGCTAAAATTATTTTTGTTTTTTTTTGTGTGTGATTCAAGAGCTAATTTTAATTCAAAAGCATGTCTTCTTTGGGAAAAGACTCCTGGGTACGCTAGGCTAACCTAGGCTGAGATACCTAAGCTACGCTAAATGGGTCAACACCATGGTTCGACATACGTTATTTTCAACTTTCGATGGGTGTGGCAGAACGCATCTCCATCATAACTTGAGGATTACATGTATATTACATAGAAATAAATAAATATATATATATATATATATACACACAGTCGATCCTCTCATCTACGGACACCGCATTAACGGTTATCAGATGCAATGGACAAAATCCGCTGGTCTGAATTCATAATCCATTAGCCAGAATGTCCGGAACGAAAGTTTAAAAATCCTGGGTGTTGCGATCTGAGTGCAGTAGTTCAGCAAGTGGCCACTAGGTGGCGGTGGCGTGCGTGCTACTAGTTTACAAGCATCGGTTGAGCTGTGGTCGTTGTGAAGCTGTACTGTTGTTTCTGTGATTATTTCTTGTTTTTCACCTCAATGTTTTCTCAATATACTTCCCTATTTATGTTTATCGTTACGCTGCTTGTCATGTGTCCAGTACTTGGGGAGCACTTTTATGGACCTTAGTGGTGTTTTTCCTTGGATTTCCACTATTTTAATCCCCCACACTAAAACACTTCACATCATCGGATTATTCAACTCAACGGACAACCTCTCCCCCGAATTAGTCCATTAATGAGAGGATCAACTGTATATATATAAAAAAGAAATTATAATCTCTGGGTGATTTTAATGAATGTTTGTTCATTCTTTCATTCATTCATTTATTATATCGGGATATAGAATAAGACACAGAAAGATAAAGGTGCAGAGAGAAAGAGACACAGAGAGAGATATTAAATGATACAGCAAGAGAGACAGAGAAAAAGAAAGGGACAGAGAGACACAGAGAGAGATAGACTGAGAGAGAGAGAGAGAAAGATAGAACGAGAGGTACACAACATGGTCTTCCATTGTTGTAAGGTGTTCTGAGATGCTTTTCTGCTCACCACGGTTATAAAGAGTGGTAATTTGTGTCACTGGTATTTGTGCTCCTGTCCACTCTCCTCTTTCTGTCTCTCGACAGATGTTTTTTTGTTTTTCCGCACCATTCCACGTAGAGAATCCCAGGGGTTCGTCTGTTTCTGAAACATTCAAACTAGTCAGACACCAGTGACCATGCAGTGATTGCTGAGATCACATTTTCTCCCCATCCCGATGTTTGATGTGCCCAGGAACGAAGCTCTTGGTAAATTAACTGTCGAAAAAAAGTCTTCAATTATTGTGAAAAGCATTTTTGTCGTGTCCCATCATCACCCAGGTCTGCTATCAAAGCTCGTTGTGCGACCCTTCTAATGAACTAAAGGAGCCCAAAATGGCACTCGTGATTAAAGTCGGGAATCGCGCATCCTCGGTGTTCGCTGAGTAAAACATGCTGCCGTTTGCTAGCTGATGGAATGGCGACAGCAGACAGGCGTTTGTCCTGAAGTGGACACACTGATGGCATTTTTCTGCGCTCTTCAGTGTGCGCTTCACCCCACGGGCATCGGGGGGAGCGAGGGGGGAGTGAGCGACCGTCTCCTGAATTATGGATGGGGTGAAGGGGTGGTGCACCCATGGGAAACGCACACACACACACACACACACACACACACACACACACATATATATATATATATATATGCGTGTACACACACACACACACACACACACACACACACACACACACACACACACACACACACACACAAAACGAAGCTTTCACAGTCAAACAGTCTGACAAAAACTCACAAAGCAAATCACATAACCTATTAGTGAACACACAACATCACAGACACACACACACACACACACACAGAGTGTGAGTGTGTGTGTGTGAAGCAGTGGTGTGAAGCGAGGCGTGTGAGAGGTGGCTGCGTGTCAGTGAGGCTCGGCTCAGTCTCTCTCTTTCTCGACTTGTCTTCAGGGATTAGCATCAGGGAGAGAGAGAGAGAGAGAGAGAGAGGGAATAATCTATCACACTAACCACTTCACTCTCCATCCTTTCTCTTTCTTTCTCTCTGTATTTCTCCCTTTCTCTTTGTATCTCTGTATGTATCTCGTTCTTCCTGTATCTTGCTTTCAGTCCCTCTTGTTCTCTCTTTCTCGCCCTTTCTTTTTCTCTGTCTGTCTTACTGTATCATTTAATATCTCTCTCTGTGTCTCCTTCTCTCTGTACCTTTGTCTTTCCCTGTCTTATTCTATATGTGGATATAATTAACGAATGAATGAACGAATGAACATTCTTTAAAATCAACCAGAGATTATAATTGTTTTTTGTGGAAAAAATAGAAGAAGAAGAAAAATATATATATGTATATATAATATACAGGTAGTCCTCAAGTTACGATGGAGATGCATTCGGCCACACCCATCATAAGTCGAAAATATCATATGTCGAACCACTGTGTTGAACCACTTAGCCCAGCTTAGGTATCTCAGCCTAGCTTAGCCTAGCCTACCCGGAAGTCTATTCCTGTAGAAGACACGCTTTTGAATTAAAATTAGCTCTTGAAGCACACAAAAAACCCGCGGTAACGCACTGTACAGTACACCGATACACAAGGTGACTCCGTGAGCTGTGGGAGAGAGTGAGGCATCGCACGAGGCGAGTGATCCGGGCGTCGTCCGTGTACTTCCGGGCGTCGTCCAAACGTCTGCATATGTCATATGCTGTTACTTTGGCCTGCCAGCAATGCCTGCCTGCGAATTTTAAATATTTTCTAAATATTTTACAATTTTTAGCGTATCGCAGTCATCATCGTAACGTCGAAAAATCGTTAGTCGGACCATCGTAACTCAGGGAACACCTGTGTGTGTGTGTGTGTGTGTGTGTGTGTGTGTGTGTGTGTGTGTGTGTGTGTATATATAATTTATTTTAAAGATTTGTAATATTTAAAATTGTAATATTGACTGCCGGCTTCAATGACAGTATCGCATATTACAACTTAATTTTCATTTGCATTTTCTTCCCCTCCAAATTGCTTTTATGAGACAAAATGCGCAGCTTTCAGGTGTGAAAATGGCATTTTGTATTTGTACCATTTGTAATTATCAGTCTATTTTAATGCATGGAATTTTTTTTTTACTTTTATTAATCGATAAAACAAAAGAGCTTATTATAAATACAAGTAACCGGATGAGTAAAGGAGCATATTTTATCCCTGGTGTGTGTTCTCTGTGTGTGCGTATGTGTGTGCTTATGAATTCAGACACACACACACACACACACACACACACACACACACACACACACACACACGCACCTTCAGCAAACTTTTCCCTCAACAACACTGAGGCGAAAAGAAAAAACCCCGAAAAACTGGCGAGTTTGCAGAAGTGAATGAATTCTCTTTCACTTTATTGGCTATATGTCATTGTTTGTTTGTTGTTGTTGTTGTTTGCTTTTGTTTTTTTTTGTTGTTTTTTTTGCTTTTCTTCTATTATCCATATGTTTACTGTCAGATTTCTGATACGAATTCCGTCAGCAGGATGTTCACACGGTACACTTGCGCGCACCACCATTTCATCCCGTCTCTCCTATCAATTATTTTCACTTCGCACCGAGTAGTTTGACTTCACAGAGCTGTGCGCTTTGACAAAAAGTTTGTAGAAGACACAGAGAGAGAGAGAGAGAGAGAGAGAGAGAGAGAGAGGTGGGGAGGAGTGGGGAGGTAGAGAGAGAGAGAAAGAAAGAAAGAGAGAGAGATTGAATTAAAGTTTTATGACTGATGAATATTTCATATACTGGGTTCTGAATTCCACAATCTAGTGTTTGTTTGTGTGTGAATTTCAGTGTGTGTGTGTGTGTGTGTGTGTGTGTGAGAGAGAGAGAGAGAGAGAAAGAGAGAAAGGGAGAGTTTCTGCTTGCGCTTCTAAAGACGTAGCATATGTTAGCCAAAACCCATGCAAGAGCATCCTTCACCTCACAAGTTTGAGCTCTAAATATTTGTTAGAAATCTCGTTTTGAATTAATTTGTCACTGACGTTTGCAAAAAACACCAAGGTTGTTTATTTCTTTAAAATAAAGCAGGACAGAAGCGACATATGAGGCTATGAACACTCCTCTTGTGTGTATCAGGTCATTCAGAGCAGGTTAGCATGACATGACAGGCTTGTTTCAGTTTGCTAGTAATGACAATAAAGATGCTAACTATGAGTCAGCAGGATGCGCTAGCTTGGACACCAGATTAGCTCAGTGTAGCGAATGAAGGAAAAGCATCGAGATTAAAGGAACATGGTAGTGTTTTTAGCCTAATTTCGCTTTACTGCGTAGTGTGGAGTATCTGTGTGATTAGCATGGACTCATAGATGAGGCTCAGTGTGCTGAGGAAAGAACCAAAACTGTTGTCTCAGAACTGAGTGTTCATACAAGTCTAAGCACAGATGTTGGGTTCTGTTCATTTAAATGTTAAAAACACGCATCCTCAAATTCAGATCTGCTCAGTTTTTTGGGTTACAATTCAAAATAAATCACCATTTGCCCATCCGTTCATTGTCTGTCATGTTTCCTTCACCCATCCATCCGTCCATCCATCCATATATCCATCCATCCTTCTACAGCATGTCATGGTTCATCCATCCAGTCATCATCCACCTATCTTCTATTCATTATCCCATGTCAATGTGTCATCAGTCCATTATGCATCCATCAGTCCATCCATCCAGCCATCTATCCATCCATCCATCCATCTACTCAGTCATCATCCATCCACTATCTTCTCTCTATCTGTCATCATCTGTTCATTATGTATCCATAGTCTGTCCATGCACTCATCGATCACTCCATTGGTTCATCCATCCATCCTTCCATCCATCCATCTATCTGCTGCCTCTCAGTGTTCATCCACCCAGTCATCATCCATCCATCTATCCATCCATCCATCATCTGGACATCGTCCATGTCCCCTGACATCATCCCTCCATTATGCATCCATAGTTTATTCATGCATTCATCTATCCCTCCATTGATTCATCTCTCCACTGATTCATCCATCCATCCAGCCAGCCATCCATTGTCCATCTATCAACGTCAATACATTAAGCATCCATAGTCTGTCCATCCATCCATCCATCCATCCATCCATCCATCCATCCATCCGTCCATACATCTATCCACCCAGCCAATTACATTCAATTACATTCTGTCACTGAATGTCTAACATTCATCCACCTAT
Source organism: Chrysichthys cranchii (assembly GCA_030068335.1). Taxonomy (NCBI): domain Eukaryota; kingdom Metazoa; phylum Chordata; class Actinopteri; order Siluriformes; family Claroteidae; genus Chrysichthys; species Chrysichthys cranchii. Next base: position 4,210,285 of record JAQMCW010000002.1, read on the forward strand.
CATCCACTTCATCTACTGCTGTCCATTCATCTAGTCATTAATTCATTATCTGTCTGTCCATCCATCCCTCCATCCATCCATCCATCCATCCACCCAGCCAATTACATTCAATTACATTCTGTCACTGAATGTCTCACATGCATCCACCTGTCATCCACTCCATCTATTGCTGTCCATTCATCTAGTCATTAATTCATTATCTGTCTGTCCATCCCTCCATCCATCCATCATCTATTTGTCATGATCTGCCTAATTGTTCATCGGTCCATCTGTCTGTCCATCCATCCATCCATCCATCCATCCATCCATCCATCTAGTTATAATATTACCAAGCATGAAGGACATATTACAGTGTAAGAGCTTATAACTGTTTATTAATTGAAAAATAACTATCTAATGATGTATTGTTGTTATTATTATTATTATTATTATTATTATTATTATTATTATCACACCACTTATTATTAGAATGCTCTTTTGTTTAGAAATAAGTAGAGGTGTGCTTAACTATAGCGGAGCTGTAAATATTGAGGAGATGAGAAATCAGTTCAGCCCAACTCTAGCACACAGGTACACAAGCACCCAGGACACACAAAGTAATATTCTATATCTCCTGCACATTATAAAAAAACCCAATGTGTATATCAGACGTATTAAACGGTGTCTGACCGTTGCACACAGATGCTCTAATTGTACAGCGTGAGGCTTTAATGTGTCTGCGTTTGGTCCAGCGCACGATGTTACGCTCAGTACTGTAATACACAAAATGCACAGTATGAATAAATGCATAAGCTATAAACGAGCATGTGATGAGTTCAACAGATGAGAGCACACACAGGTCATAGCACGCATGGCAGTTATATGTATGTATATATATGTCCCCTGACATCATCTGTCCATTATGCATCCATAGTTTATTCATGCATTCATCTATCCCTCTACTGATTCATCTCTCCACTGATTCATCCATCCAGCCAGCCATCCATTGTCCATTTATCAACGTTCATCCATTAAGCATCCATAGTCTGTCCATCCATCCATCCATTTCATCCATCCATCCATCCACCCAGCTAATTGCATTCAATTACATTCTGTCACCGAATGTCTAACATTCATCCACCTATCATCCACTCCATCTATCGCTGTCCATTCATCTAGTCATTAATTCATTATCTGTCTGTCCATCCATCCATCCATCCATCCATCCATCCATCCATCCTCTATTTGTCATGATCTGCCGAATTGTTCATCTGTCCATCTGTCTGTCCATCCATCCATCCATCCATCCATCCATCCATCCATCCATCCATCATCTATTTGTCATGATTTGCCAAATTGTCCATCTATCCATCCAGCCAATTACATTCAATTACATTCTGTCACCGAATGTCTAACATTCATCCACCTATCATCCAATCCATCTATCGCTGTCCATTCATCTGGTCATTAATTCATTATCTGTCTGTCCATCCATCCATCCATCCACCCATCCTCCCATCATCTATTTGTCATGATCATAAGATATATATATATATATATATATAATGTTACATAATGATGAAACACTGATTGTTTATAATGAAAAGGTGTTAATGGTGGTTTTGTCTGTGTGGTTGCAACGCTGACATTTTAAGACGGCCCAATTAAAACGCGTCTGGCTCATTTTCTTTCCATCAGCGAGTGTTTTTTCTGTACATTGCCAAAGACTCCTGCCGTTCTTTTTATTTTTTTCATTTCATTTCATTTCCATTTGTTCCATCTGGGTTTTTTCCCCCTGTCTACTTCTCTGCTAAATCTAAAAGAGGAGACTAAAAGTTGTTTATATTGGTGAACCGAGTGGGTCAAGGTTGGCCAGACCTCCACCAACACGAGCGGAATACGCTCTGTGTGTGTGTGTGTGTGTGTGTGTGTGTGTGTGTGTGTGTGTGTGTGTGTGTGTGTGTGTGTGTGTGTG
>JAQMCW010000002.1:4339861-4352349 GCA_030068335.1 Chrysichthys cranchii
GTCCTTGGATTACAACAGACTCCACATACGACGTTTCGAGTTTACAACTCTCGCGCCCATAAAAATTTGAAAAAAAAGAGACATGAGTGTTTCAGTTTATGCCGTTAGCGTCGTACTTACGGACTACTTGGTCGAACTAGTTTGCGCTTGGTGGAAAAATATGCAGTAACGCGGCATATGAGTGAGGAAGTTGGCGAAGTTAACTGTAAAAAAAAGCGCAAGTGTGCCATTTGTGTTGCTTTGTTTGGTGATTTTTTGGCCTTTATCATGGCTCCTAAATGAAAGTCAGACTCTTCAGACGGTAGTGCTTCGACGAAGAGGAAAGCCGTCATGATGGAAGTGAAATTAGACATTGTAAAGTGCTCAGAAAAGGAAGAAACAACCACAGATATTGGATGTTAGTTTTTCTGTTACTCCAGTACAATGTACAGTACTGTCATGGACTGTCATCGTGCTCCGTACGTCGCAAGGTGTATCATGCGCGCGATCCGGCTTTGCTTATTGCTTAATTTCCTAGACTATAAATAGACTCACCCATTCATACGCTCCTTCCGAAGCATTAGCTTACTTTTGTGACTCTCGCCAAGCCTTGATTCTCGTGTTTGTATTTGTTGGTTCTGACCTTTGTGACTTGTTTTTTGTCTCTGATTTCTGGATCTTCTTTGTTTGTCTGTTTGCCGCTCGCCTTTTGCCTACTGTTTATGTACCCTAGCCTTGGATTATAATAAACCCAGTTTGGGACATTAGCGCTGTCTCCTGTCTGCACATGTGTCCACCTAAACCCCACAAGCCTGACAAGTGCAGTATATTTATGTTCTTTTCCTTTTTCTGTAGCTTAGTTGTGTTTTTATGTTCTAGATGATGATTTCACAGCTGTATTAGGATCGGGAAGTGACTTAGGCTAGGGTGTGTTTCGACTTACACCAAAATTCGGGTGACATCACTGTTGTAGGAACGGAACTGTGTCGTAACCTGAGGACCCCCTGTATATATATACAGTGGAACCTTGGACTGCGAGTTAACTAAGTTAATTAACTCAGTAGTTAACTTAGTTGTTTAACCCACCTCACAGTGTGGTGTTGAGTCAGATTCATTTTCCCAGCACTGGCTTAGACATCATTCATAACTCATACATACCCTCGAAACTACAAATTGATTCTAGCAGTGTTATTTTGCCAGAATCTATCAGCACTATTAAATGCCAAACTGTTCGATTTTGACGGTAGATGACGGAAGTGCTTGCACCCTGTAATTCAGTCATCTCAGATATGTGGCCGAAGGTGGATTCAAAGATTTGTTGTCTAGAATAACATATGATCTTCCCAAGCAGCTGGCACATCACAAAGTCACATCTAGTCATCTTTCAACTCTTTCGAGTTTATCTGTATATTAGATGTTTGACAACAAGCCTCAGAGCAATGCCGGGTTACGTGTACACATTTAGCGAAACTAAGCACCAAATACCCGTGCACAGCTCTAACCCGGACTTAATTTACCTGATCGTCACTATGTAGTTGTTTTTTTATTTCCAAGAGAAAAAACAAAAGAAAGAAAGGAAAAAGAGAAGGGAGAGCATCTTCATTAAGATTTAATATTAAGAATTCTCATATGCTTCCTATGACAAGCGATGAGAGATAACTATGCATGAGAAAAGACTGCACAATACATTATGCAAGACATATTGCACATTGGGGAAAAAGAAAAATGGAGGGGGAGTGAAAATATTGACCACAGAATAGGAAATAATGTACGTTCATATTGCACATATTGCACATGTTCAGCTGAATAGTGAACCCTGGAGTATGTTGTTCCAAGATGTGAAGAAATGTACACGCTGAAGATATACACAACACTTCAAACAGACCTACAAGAGACGCAGTGATGACATGGATGAGCACATGCTATAATTAGTGTTTTGTTTGAGGAAGAGAGCCTAGGAGGCTGAATAGCTGCGTGACTCATTGTAGATTTTTTTTTTTTTTGGCACGTCATAATCAGTGAGGTCTTTACATGTATATCTGGGTACAAGTTGTTTATGAGTCGACTCTTTCAGGTCATGATGATCTCTCATCAGTGATACTAGAGACTGCGTTTGAACAGATTGTAGCCTGAATGAAAAGGAAAGGACAGCACAAGCATTGATCATACAGGACTCTGGGTTCGGTTGCTGAATTGTTGGGATATCAACTTCAGTGGTCCAGTGATTCGGATCTAGTCTTATTCAAAGAGCTTGAAATGCTAAGACCTTCCACTCATCTTGTGTACACATTTCTGACTACAACTTTCATAACGCAAGGCCGTACACCATGTGACCCATACGCCATGTGAAAGTCCCCATTTCAAATCAACTCTTCTGCTCATGATAGGTCAGTAATCCTGAAAGTTCTCCCCATGTCACTTTGTTCCAAAGTCTAGGAGCAGCTACATAAAAAGTCTTGTCACCTTAAGCGAGAGCACGGAACAGCTAAGAGCATTTGACAAGAGGACCGTAGGGTCCGAGAGGAGGAGTGGAGGCTAAGATGTTCAGAGGCGTAGCTTGGTGGTATACCATGAAGATCTTTAAAAACAAATTATAAAACCTTAAACTTGACTCAGTATTTAACAGGGAACCACTGTGAGGATGCAAGTACATCTCTCTTTTTTGGTAGCTGCCAGGAGCCTGATGGCTGCGTTCTGGACCAGCTCCAGATAAGACAAGTTTGACTGAGAGATTCCCAAATAGAGATAATTCCATGAATTCATATTTCGTGAATGACTCTTTCCAGATCCTTAAACGGTCATATATGTTTGAGTTTTTGAGATGTTCCTGAGTTGAAGGAAACTGCCACAAAGAACTGAATTTATTTCGTTAAGCAGCTTGAGAGCAGTATCAAAAATTACCTTGGCGACATTTGGCAGATGCCCTTATCCAGAGCGACTTATGTTTATCTCATTTATACAACTGAGCGGTTGAGGGTTAAGGGTCTTGCTCAAGGGCCCAGAAGAGGTAGCTTGGCAGCGCTTGGATTTGAATTCCCAACCTGACGATCAGTAGCCCAACGTCTTACCCCCCTAAGCTATGCCTCCCCAGTGAAACCAAGATTTTTCACATGGCTGTGTACATTGGCTGATAACAGGCCCAAGTCATTTCATCGAATTCTGACAGGATCGCAGTTCCCAAAAATAATAGTGCCAGTTTTGTCTTGGTTTAGTTTGAGAAAATTCATAGACATCTAACAATTTCTATCACTTTTAGGTCTCTGGTTTCTGTGAAAGTAGATAACTCTTGGTCATCTTTATTGTCCCAGATCATAAAGTACACTGGAAACATTACCAAAGCCTCCAACTGACTCCCACTGACTCCAACCCCTCTGGTAAAACTACCTTTTACTCCGATGTTTACACTAACAAGTGACAAGTGACGATTCATTTTCTATGTACATGTATGTGCAAGACAAGCAACAAAGTGACGTTTCACTTACGACTCTCTCAATTCTGTACAAATTTAGCATTTCACAGTAAAGCAACAAATACAAATTATTAGCTTGAATGATTACTCGGACCAGTTCTTATGGTCTGTGCGTGCGTGTGTGTGTGTGTGTGTGTGCATGTGCATGTGCATGTGTGTGGTCTGAGGTTTCTTCAACTCTTCACTTACTATTTTAATTAGTAAGGTCAGATATCGACCTTCCATCAAATGTATATAGAGATATTATGATGAAAAATAAAGCTTCAAAGGAAGTACAAGAAGATTTGGATGCCCCTTACTGATCGTATATAGCTAGTACAGGTAGCTTGCTATGCTAATCTGCCGACAAAACCTCATATGAATCCTCGCACATAACATTACATGATGTGAAACAAATCGAAAACAAGTGGTGTGTATAAATCACACAGTACGCTGTAGGATATACATTGTGGTTGCTAACGTTTCTCGTTGGAGCGGGAACAAACGCTAAGCGGCCATTATACACGAAAAGGAGACAAAAGAAACAGAGCTGAAATGGCAGGAAGTGGAGGTAGTTTCTGGCCCAGAAAAACAAACAAACAAATAGGAGAAACGGGAACCTGAAATACAGAATTATAAGCCAGGTTGATTTTATTACAATTAAAATGATAAATAATGTGCTTAGTGAAAGCCTAGAAACACATTACAAGCCGCACCTTTAAACAATATTTGACTTTATTCCTCCCATTTGTCTTCATTTAATCCAGTACAGCATCATCACCTAAAGAACGTAGATGTATTATCTGGTGTGTGTGTGTGTGTGTGTGAATAAATATATGAGGTTTTTCTCGAGGCTCTGGCATTGTATATTCCGTATTTGTTGTGGTTAAAAACCCAGCATGTTTCCTTGGCAGGATATGGCACTAAATCATTTTGTAGTTTGATAACACAATATACATTCTGAGCAAAATCACATAGATTTAAGACAATGCATCGCGTCACAGCAGTTTTTGGTTCAGCAACCTCCCTCGCCTGTATCTCCTGAGAGCATTGATTTTATTCAAACTATTTCTTATTCCATGACCGTAAAAGAGCACAAACAAACGCACGCTTCCACAGAGACACACCTGCAGGCGTACATAAAGGAGACCTCCATAATTCATCAGAATTCAAAAGTCCATATGGAAATATATTTTGATGAATAATGAATGAAACTTCTTATTGTTGACTCGTTGTGTGAATTACAGCAGTATGTGGCCTGCAGATATTGTTTTTTTTTTCCTTTCAGGCTTTATTTCATCTTAGACCTTTGTGGGGAAAAAACATAATGGCATGTTCAGATCGTAAAAAGAGTTCACATTTTACAGCAAACGGCTGATACGGAGACACGGATTAAAAAAAAAATGTATAAAAGGAATGAAAAATCGGGCATTCATTGATTCCTCCACCAGGAACATCTGCTTTTGGCAGGAGGGACGTTCTGGCGTCTTTTACTTAATTAGACGTGGGGGGCGTCGTTTCGCTGTACGCTATCAGATCTGACTATTGCAGATGCAGGATAAAAGACTACTGGACCATACAGCGTGTAATAGCCATCAATCTCACATATACACAGGGTTTTACATTAGACTGCATATAGACATTCAACTGAAGACAAGGACATGTAGAGGAAATACTAACAATCAGAGTTTACAGGGTTTAACGTGTAGACACTAAATAATATCCATTTGTAAGAGCAAACGTAGTCTAACGCTAAGGAGTCAAAGATTTTGCTTTCATAAGTCAATGTTATGGTGATAAGCTACAGGTAAGCTGTTTAGTGCAGAATCTATAAAAGAAAAAGCGTGAGTCTAGAGGTAAATAAACACAAAATACATTCATAAAAATAGTAAGGGTGGTTCAATCAGTTTAGAGACATCATATCATATATTTCAGAGTCTCGTCTGCTTTTGTTGGAGTTCAGAGAATTCACAGTCCGCTGCGTCATTCAGAAAGAGTCTTCCCCAGAACTTTGTCTCCTTGCAACCTGAAAAATTCCCAGTTTACCACAGTGTTTTCTTTCTCAGGACCTGAGGCTCCTGCAGTTTCCAAACTGCGGCTCCCTGAAAGAGCGGCCGGACTGCATGGCTCCGATTCCCACGGAGTTCCTCAGCTGCTTCAGAACCATCCACAGCAGGAGTCCCATCAGCAGAAGAAGGAGAGAAAGAAGTCCAAGGTACACACAGACGTTCCAGCCCCATCCCACCGCAAGCGGCATAGAGGTAGAGGCAACCAGGAACCGTCTCGGGGCAGGCATCAGTTCTCACAGATCTGAAAGCGAGAACCGTCGTCCTTCATGGGCGTCCCATGAGACGTAGTTATGCATGAAATACCTCAGGTCCTCGGATCTGGCACAGCTTGGTCCTTAGATCTGGAAGTGAGTCAGTCCATCTGGTATGAATTTCCCCTTGACGTTATTCTTCTGACTTTGTGTCGTTCAGCAGACACGTCTGGCATCTGCTGTGCTGCTCGCAGAATGAGACTTGTGCTGCTTTTCCAAAAGCTCCCTCTGCTGTTCCCTCCCACTGTGGATGGAGGACAGTCACTCTCCCTGATTTCTCAGCAGGTGAAAACACACACACACACACACACACACACACACACACACACACACACACACACACACACACACACACACACACACACTTATCATAAGTAGATCAGGTCTGAACCTGCATGGGGGATAAATAAATTACCAAACAGGCTTTTCGCTCTACTACAGGGCTGTAAACATCAATCAGAAGGTTTGTGTTTTCATGTGATGATCAGGTCCAGCATTATCAAGACAAGATGAAGGCTTTATAGACCAGCTTGGTACAATAATTGTTTATAAAAACAGCCCTTTTAACTGTCTCAAATTAATCTAATTAATTTAATTAATTCGTCCATCCATTATCTATACCACTTATTCATCGGAGTCATGGGGAGGCTGGAGCAAGGCTGACTTCAGGCGGGAGGCACGGTACACCCTGGGCAATTTACTGTAGCTAGTTGACCTAACATGCCACACACAGAAAGGGCCAAGAAGGTTTGAACCCTGAACCTTCTTGCTGTAATGTGCCAGTGCTAACCACAGCACAACTGTACCACCCGTAATTACCAATACATATCATTTTAGATATAATCCATATATAAATGGGTATAATAAATGTATACATTTACATGTAAATCCATATATTGATATATTAATAAATGACTTAAATAAGCCATTAATAAATGGTCTTAAATAAGTAAATAAATGACAAATAAGCCTTATTTGCTAATCTGGATATCTCAGCATGTGCATGCAAACATTCATATTAACATTTTATTTCAATTTCATGAGAACATAACCTAGATATAAATACCAATAATAATAATAATAATATAAATAAATAAATAAAAATTGTTGTTGTTGTCATTATTATTAGTAACAATAATAATAATAATAATAATAGTTTATTAGTAGTAGTAGTAGTAGTAGTAGTATTATTATTATTATTAGTTACAATAATAATAATAAACATAATAATAAAATAATAATAATAATAATGATAATAATAATAATAAACTTGCCTTTTTATTTGGAGCTTATTAGAAGTTGTTGTTTTTCTGCCTTAGAATCTAAATTCATATCATTATCTATCTATCTATCTATCTATCTATCTATCTATCTATCTATCTATCTATCTATCTTAAACTTATATTCTTATATTCTATGTATATATTTGTATATATATAATTTATAAAGCATCTAATGAACTCATCTCGGCATCATCATTCATAAATTATCTTCTTTCTTTCTTTCTTTCTTTCTTTCTTTTATTAAGCGGAGTATAAAAACGTAACTTTGCAGGTTGAATCCCAAATGGCTTCCTCTTACATACATAGTGCACTACGTAGGGTTTTAGGCGCCATTATTTAATCGCGTACAAGGCGCACTTATCTAGCCACTCATGAGCCATTTTGAAATGGAGCCCAGTCTCCACGGCAACCATGGATGAGTCAGGGCAGAGAATATCCAACATGGCGGACTAGCGTTAAGTAGAGCGTTTGCTAGCTCTTAAAGCCAGTTATTGGGCTGGTTATGAAACTTAAACTAGCTTTAGCGAATTTTTGGAGTTTGTTATACAGATGTAAACGTGTATTCTGTGTATCTGGACCACGCTGGGTTTATTTTAAATGTATAAAATGGAGGAATATGTGTGACAATGTAGCGTGCAGAGAATAGCGAAACTAGCAATGTCGTGATCCGAGATCCGAGTAACGTTAATCCGTGAGTTCATGTTAATCCACTCACTTGTGATGATTTGCCTGGCTGTTTTACTCCAGCAAAGGAGGAGACTAGATATCACTGATATATTCCTGTATATTATACATTCAAGGCATGAAAAATCCTAAAACTGGTGTGAAGTAATAAGAAGTAGTAAGTCTGTTGTGATCTCTTCAAAACGGAGAAGATGGAGCTCAATTTAAAACATGTTGATTACCTGCAGGTAAGAGTGTTCTCATCTACTTTTAATATTTTATTCGTTCGTTCGTCTTCTTCCGCTTAATCCTGTTCAGGGTCGCGGGGGGAAGCTGGCCTTTTAATATTTTGATTTGATATTTTTATTATTATGCCACATTTCTTACAATGCTGCATGCATTTGGCTCTAACTCTAGCCAGTACCCTGAGAGTTCATGCTTTTGCAAGCCACAATTACCTAATAATAATAATAATTATAATAATAATAATTATTATTACTGTTGTTATTATTGTTGTTTTCATTATTATTATTATTACTGTTACTACTACTATTATTACTATTGTTATTATTGTTGATATTATTATTATTATTATTATTATTATATTTTTAAATTCAGACATGACTTAATCCCAGACACTTCAGATTCTTGTATTTTACCGACGTATTTTTTTAATATTAGCTATCACAATCTGCCTTTGCCAGTTCATTGCCTATATTCTTATTAGAACCTATTTTTTGCACATTTATGTATAAAATGAGGCTTAATCTGATTAAATATGCAGAACGTTGTACACTAAATGAACCCAAAACTCTGTCTTTGATTTTCGTTAGAATTAAAATGTGCATTATGCTCCCAAGAGAAATAGTTTTACAGAACAGTTTCATATTTGTATTATTTATCAAATTAAATCAGGCACTGTTTTTAAAAAAAAACCAAAAAAAAAACCAGTTCTTGTCAATCTTCAATATCCAGGTTAAAATAAAAGAAAACCTGATGTAGAGAAACAAGGCTTTAAACAGAAAATGCAATACGAGTTCATGTGTTGATTTATAAAGTTTATAAAGGAAATAAACGTATACTTGATAATGATGGAAAAAAATGCTATTTATTTCTAATAACTTTATGACTACAGTTTAAGAGAATTTGTTGTGGATGCAGTTAATCAGAAAAGTGACTAAAAGTGTTGTTTCTGCCTGCAGATTACTGCCTTAATGGAACTTATTTTGCTCTATTTTTTCCCAAGGTTGGAGTGACTTCTCCGAAAACAATGAAACTTTTACCTGTAGTGGGTCGAAAAGCAACACAAAAGGTAATTTTAAAAAATCTGTGAATAAAGTTTAATGAAACCTGCGGGTTATTTTTGTCTTTCCTATTTCAAGTCGCAAACTTCATGCATACTGAGTATATGAAACTGATTTGGTTCTGTGAGCTGTGGCCGACAGGGAACCTATTTTCTGCATGGCAGCGTAAACCAGGTTTCAGTGACATGCCACAGCAACACACCCGTTCTTGAGAAGTGTAGTTGTCAGGAGAATCTGGTTGAGATTATTCTGCAGCAGAAGCCTCTGCACTGGTGTCACTGACTCATCTCAAACTCTTAAATCGACAGTTAGTACTAACATCACGTTTTGCATTTCTGTTTAGGTTGCTGTTGCAGATCATGAAGGGGTGGTCAACTGTTTCGGGATGAAAAAAGGAGAGGCAGTTGTGAGTACAAAAGATGTTGCTAACTGTCATGCACTTTCAGATACGGTTTAAATCTGATATGTAGACAGGAAGTGATTTATTTGGCACTCAAAGGTTCACATAAAGGAGAACAAGTACCAAATTTGTCATGTCTTGGTACAGTAGAAAATGTACTGTAGTGTATAATCCGGGAAACAATATGGTTCTTTTCTGCATGAATCTCAGCTAGAAGTGAAGTTGAGCAATTTTAAAACCTGGTTTATCCCAAGAATTGAAAAGCAAGGAAATTGCATTTAAAGGTGCTTTAGGTAAGATTTTTTTTATTATTTAAGATTAGGTCTATAACAGTGAGTGGGATTTGACATGTGACTCACTCCCACCTGTGTGTACGAAGCTCCACCCTCAAGATCTTGACCCGCAGTATTGTATGTACTGTGCAAAAGTCTTTGGCATCCCTATGTTTTTTGTGTTCAAATTTTGTTATTGATATTTATTTTATGAATTTTGCATTATTGAATACAAAAAACATTTTAGATTTCCAAGGGTTACTTTTATAGAAAAAAAAATTGTATCTGAAAATTGTTTGTATGTCTGTTGCACAGTACTGTAATGTCTATAAAATGACTGACAGGAGGCGGATCCAAGCACAAACAAGCATTCCAGACCGGATGTCGGTTTTCCCAATGTTTTTTTCCCCCCTCAGCAACTTGGTACGCTTTTGCTAAGGCTATGGCTTAAATCATTGTTTCTTTTGTTTGTTTTTTTTAAGTCATGTTCTACATAACTTCCAGGTTATTTGTACAAGTAAGGAATAAAATATTCGACTATTGCACCTTTAACGGTTTTATTCTAATTCTGCTGTAAGACACTGTGCCTGCCTTTACATTTATAACCTAATCTACTTTTAGAGCAACACCTCTACAGCCAAATCTCCAAGGATTATAATTATACAATAATTGTATAATTATACAGTAATAATTATACAGGAAATGAGTTCTCACTTTGATTTTCAGAATCATTCATAGAGTCCCTGTCTCATCCCCTGAGGTAAAAATCACGCACGGCGTTCAATAAACGCAAGCCTCACCGTGGTCTCTTCACTCCACTGACCGTGTTCATGCTCCAGTCAGTGTGGTGTGGAGATAATGGCTGATTCATTCTCATTACTGGTCCGCTGACTAAATTTCTTGTGGTTAACGTCCTTTTATTTAAAAGATTTTTTTAAAACGTCCGCTGTCGTCTGAATAGCTTATTGTAAAGATTACTAGAAGAGACAAAGAGACTCATATTATTAGTGGCGTATTTTCATAAATTCTAACTTAAATGTTCTTGGTTTTATTTATTTATTTACTAGCTGATTCCTCAGTGGCTTCGCTCACTGAGCGCAAGGGAAAGAAAATAAAATGCAGTATTTATAAAATAATTTTGCTAATTACCAATTTTATTTTTCAGCAAATACTGGTCGTACGTAATTTCCGTTTCAAACGCGAAAAGAATTTTATATATTTAGAACAAAGTTTTCTTAAGTAATTACTTACCAAATAGGTGTTTACTTCTTTTCAATATCAGTAAAATAACTCACACAAATAATAACAATTCGTAAAGACGATATAAAAATGGCGTCCACAGACGAAGTGATTAGTTCCTGGAACCTACACCGTTTTCATATAAAATGTAAGCGCTAGTGACGCTGTTTCCGGTCATACGCACGTATAATGATTTGTTCTGTGGTCATACGTCATTTCCGTTTCAAACGCAAGAAGATTTATTTATTTGTTTGTTTATTATTTATTACCATCCAGCCTGTGTTCAGAAGTCTCCCGGGACAGAAGATCTCCAGGCTGGAGCTAGGAGGTGCATTAGGAACACCACAGGAGAAGATCTTTGTGTGCTCAGGTTCTGAGGTCAGGGGTTACACCAAAAAGGGCAAACCGTTCCTTTCCTTTGAGGCCAATCTGACGGAGAGCATCAACGCCATGTGAGCTTTCGTGTCATTTCTTTCACACATGTATTTAATCTGTTGTACTATTTATGCATGCGTGTCAGACACAGATGTCAAGATTTGAACGTTGTTGGCAGGCGTGTTTCCGGGGCAGACCTCTTTGTGTGTGCCAGCTACATTTACAACCATTACTGTGACTGCAAAGACCAGGACTATTTTCTGTCAGGAGACAAGATCAACGACATGGTGTGTTTACCTGTTGAGACGGTGGGGCGTACGGTGCCCGTTCTGGCATGCCAGGACAGAGTGCTGCGCATATTACAGGTAATATCAAGGCAGTATAAGGCACATAATTAATAAAACATGATAGGAATCAATCAACAGTACTGCTAGCTCCTATGATTATTAGCTTTTTTAATTAAACATTTCTGGTCGAAAGGAACAACGTCCTTCTATGTGAGTTCCCAAATTTGTAATTTCAAACCTCATTAAATCCTTTTATACCATAGTGTTGTTGAAGTCTCAGATCGGACTGATCAGTCGGTGTTGATTAGTTTTCTATCACAGCAGCACTGAGAGTACTTCCTGCCTGTCATGGGTTGTTGTTTTTTTTTTCTTCCTTTCATAGAAACCGAATTAGGAATTGATTTACTTTGCCGTGGCTGTCATTCACGCTATATTGTGCTTTCTGTAAAGGGTTCGGACCTGCTGTACGATTTTGAGATTTCTGGCCCGCCGTCTGTCCTGGAGCTTCACAACAGAGATGGAGGTCAGAGAACTTAATGAAAATGGATGTAAATGTAAATGTGGGGGAGAAATACAGTCGATCCTCTCGTTAACGGACTAAAATTGGGGGGAGAGGTTGTCCGTTGACATGAATTGTCTGATGATGTGAAGGGGTGTGTGTGTGTGGGGGGGCGGGGGTAAAATAGTGGAAATACAAGGAAAACACCACTAAGGTCCATAAATGAGCTCCCCAAGTATTGTACACATGACAAGCAGCAAAACGACAAACATAAATAGGTAAGGACATTAAATCCTGATGTAAATAAAGATGTAAATACAATTGTAAATGTCATTTCCCTTATATGTGTTCACACCATACTCCTCACAAACACGGGAGACAGAAACACCAGACTTCTTAATGAGCTCTAATTTCTGGCC
>JAQMCW010000002.1:4352449-4364673 GCA_030068335.1 Chrysichthys cranchii
TTTTACCACTAGACTTATCTTTGGGTGGCATAATGATGGCACTGGGCAGAAAAACAGTGAAAAACACCAAATAATCATCGAAAAAACAGTATAGCTTCACAACCACCACAGCTCCACCAATGCTGGTAAACAACTAGTAGCACGCATGCCACCGCCACCTAGCAGCCAATTGCTGAACTACAGGACTCGGATGCAACACCCGGGATTTTTAAATTTTCATACCGGACATCCTGGCTAATGGATTATGTATTCAGATCAGCGGATGTTGTCCGTTGCATCCGATATCCGTTAATGCAGTGTCCATAGATGAGAGGATCGACTGTATTTGGGAATTGTAAATCTAAGGGTTTTTTTTTTTTTTTTGGTGATTTGTCCTTGATGTTCAGGTAATGGTGGGGAGGAAGTGCTTTACGGAACAGCTGACGGCAAACTGGGTCTAGTGCAGTTAACCCGTTCAACTCCTGTCCCTAAGTGGGAGGTGGACAATGAGAAGAAGAAAGGAGGTAAGGAACAATGTCTGTGAGCAGGAGTATATACAGAGTGCTTTAACTGAATGTCTTAGAAAGGTAAAACATGGAAAATATCTATTTTTATTAAGGACTGTTTGGGTTAAAGAAGGATTGTTAACAGTGTATACTGGATCATGCCATTATGTAATAACTTGGAAATCGAAGTGTCCATTTTGTTGAAATTGTATGATTAGATAATGTCTGTTTAACCCAGCATCTTTAATTCCTTTCACAGATACAGCCTTATGGGATAAAACAATTCATAAGTCAGAAAAGATTTCCACCCAGTTGCAAAATTAGACATTGTTCATCGAACAACACCAAAACCTATTGACTGAAAGTCTTTAAAGCATGTGTATGATGTGTTGCCTTTTTTGTGTATTTTATCGTTTTGTTTTTTATTTTCCTCAAGGTGTGCTGTGCATCGACACATTTGACATCCTGGGTGATGGAGTAAAAGACATCCTGATTGGGAGGGATGACGGGACAGTCGAGATCTACGGACTGGACAGCTCCAACGAGCCCACGTTGCGTTTTGAGAACGTACTTGGAAACCGGTTCAAATCGAGATTTACATGAGGTTCCCTTGTGTCTCCTGTGTGTGTGGTTATTAATCTGTGTATTTCTGTGTTTAGGTGTTGACTGAAAGTGTTTCATCGATCCAGGGAGGGTGTGTCGGGAAGGAGTCCTATGATGAGGTTGTCACGGCAACATACACGGGTGAGCTACAACTTCTCCAACCAGTCTCTCACGAGCGTTTGTGTTTCCGCCCGAGCCCGGATCGATGACGTGAGGAGAATATAGATAGTCCGGATCATTAGAGGATCTTCTGTCTGCAGTTATCTCATACAGGCTCATATAGGCCGCTAAAGAGCTTACATCATATTCCTGACTTGGCGTGTGTAGGCTGGGTGTCGGGTCTCACCACAGAGCCCCAGCAGATGGAGGCAGGACCAGGGGACGAGGTGAAGATGAGCCGAGAGACCCAGGCCAAGGTGGCCTCGCTCAGGTACTCGACATACACTGGAACTACAGCGCCATCTTCAGCATCAACACACTGTTCGTTTATTAGAGGAACACTCCAGGATTCTGTCAACCTAATCTCTGTCTGCCACTGTCAGGAACACATGTGACTCGATCCACCAAATTGAGTCACGGTGATCCTTGCTTTTGTTTATATCACCCAGACATTTTTCTTTCTTATTACAGCTGCTTAATGCAATGGTTGGCTCAAACACTAACCTCAGAGAGTTAGAATCAGAATCAGTTTTATTGGCCAAGTATACTTACATATACAAGGAATTTGACTTCGGTAGGTGGTAGCTCTCTATACATACCACAAATAGATATGTAATAAGACGCATACACATTAAGTTTCTCCACGTTTTGCCTATTGTCTTTGTGTTAAAGAATACTTCGTGTTTAGTTGTTGCTTGTAGCGGTTCCGGTTTACTCAGTTTCGATTGCGCCTGTTAATCAGATGTTTTTCATTTGCTAATTAGCAGGGCTTTTAGTGTGCTTTTCGAGTGACGCATCGCAACTACATCTGCGCTGATTTATGGAAAGCTCTGTTTTCACTGCTGTTAGCCTATTGGTCCTTGTACAGAATACTACACTAGGTGTTATCCAGATCGAAGTACAACAAGTGTAAAAGTCTGGAACAAGAATAGTAGAATTCCTAGGCAAAGTAAGTTCATGTGCCGAGTGAATAAGTGCCAGAATAAGAGCGTCTGCTAAATGCCTGTAATGTAATGTAATGCATACTGTACAATAAAGACAACAACTCAGAGGGTTTTCCTTGTGAGGACCAGCCATCCCCTCAAGGGTCACTTTGTGACTCATTTTTCTGAATCAGGTCTCGGGTATGTAATTACTACGGGAAAAAATTTGTTTCCCTGGATTTCACCTATAATAAATATCAATGGATAGTAGCATAGATCCAGACTGACACGTTTACAGGATAAGAGACATGCAATGCTCATGTAGGTTTATCCTTTTAACATTTTAAGTGATTCCAATAAAACCTCTCTGAATGTTTTATTGTGCCATCCAAGTGCCATTAAGACTCATGCGGGTACACTGGCAAGACATGACCACGTATTATTCTCTTTGAAAAGTAGTCCGATTTCTAAAAGCACAAGTTAAATCTTCAAATATCGTTGACTTAAAAAAAAAAGATATCGGAAAAGCACAGAATAAGGCTTTACAATATGATAATGTGATAAGATAATAAAAACACTGGAGTATTCCTTAAACCCAAGAAACATTGTAGTGCTCATGAGCATGTAACCTGAGCAATATTTTACAGTTATACAAGTAGAGAAAAATCTTATATGATAGTGCAAATAACAAAACATTGTTTAAAATGCTCATTAGGTCAAGCAACTCTCGCATAAGGTGTCCTTATACAGGGTAGGGGAGAAACTGCTCTGTTCACTTGATTTTTAACTTTAGAGGACTTGATAATCGGTTGATTTGTTAAACTAACATTGTTGGTTGCAATGAAAACTGAAAGCTGTGCAAGACAGTGACCCTCTAGGACCCAGAGATTAAAAAAAAAAAACCCTACATGTATCATTTGGCATGAGATACTTAAATATGCTTTCAAATGTACATTTGAAAGTTCCACCTTCCACTTATAGAGTAGCTTCTGTCTAAGAAGAATCATAAAGATGTCTGTGTGTGGGTGTGGGTGTGGGTGTGTGTACGCCCGCACACAGGGCCGAGCTGGAGCAGCTGCAGGTGAAGGTGATGCAGGGACGAGAGAAATATCAGCAGAGCTCTCAGTCCACTACAGCTGTGTCTGCCGTGCCGGTCTTCAGCATAAATGACAGGTTCACTCTGTGCCAAGAGGATGCCAGTTACAGCCTCACGCTGGAGGTGCAGACCGCCATCGATAACCTGCTGCTACAGGTCAGAGCACAGCGCTATGCAAGAAATCTGAGCAGGAAGTTTTTAGATGTTGTAGAAGAACACTCAGGAGAATTAGCAAAAGAGATTAGTATCTTTTATTGTATAAGTGAAAAATGCAATGCTTTTTTTTGTGTTTGTTTGTTTTTGCTTAGAGTGACGTTCCTATAGACCTGCTGGATGTGGATAAGAACTCCGCAGTGGTTAGTTTCAGCGAATGTGATTCGGAGGTAACACATTATCATTTTTCCGGTTATTCATGCTGCTTAAAGCAAGCTATAAGTATCTTATACCTTGCATTCTCACATTCCTTTACAGCCAAATGGGAATTTCCTCCTCGCCACGTACAGATGCCAGGCGAACACAACAAGGCTGGAATTGAAGGTAATTAATGACAATTATCGCTCTTGAAAAGGGAAACTTGGATTTCTAAGGGACAGTTTCATGCAATCGTCACACTTACTGCAGAAAAAGAAAGTAAAGTACTGTACTGTAGGGGAAAAGGTACAGTGGTACCTCTGGTCACGACCATAATTCGTTCCAAAACTCTGTTCCTGACCCAAACCTAATTTCTCCTATTGGATTGTATGTAAATACAGTCAGTCCGTTCCAGATGCTACGGACTGTGTGTAAATATCGGTTTGTTTGTTTTTGTAAGATTTTTAAGTACAAAAATAGTTTTTTGTACCACAGAATGCACAGTGTAAAATTGAACTAAATGTTGAATAACACTGAGAAAATCTTGAACTTGGACTTAGACTTGGACTTCTTGTACACCACAGCAAGATCGGTAACATGAACACCACGCTCATCCTTTTCAATAATTTCCTCCTTCACTTCTGTTTCAATTTTCTTTAAAACCTTCTTCTCACCATTACCACTCTTCACTTGCTTAGAAGCCATAGGTAAATGTAAAATTAATGTAAAAAGACACGTACATGAAATACAGCACAAAGAGTTGACAGCGAATGAACGCACGTCTGACCGAGACAGATTACAAGCCAAGACTGAACACATGCGTCTTTGTTAGGTATACGCAAACCACAGAAAATGGGAAAACATTGGCACGTATGAAACGGAAGGCGAAAAGGGCCGGGGCTGTGCTTGTTCGGCACCCAATTGTTTGGTCGTGACCAGGTGCGAAATTTTGGCGAATGTTTTCGTCAGGAACCGATTTGTTCGTGTTCAGAAGCATTTGTGACTGGAGGTTCCACTGTATGTAGAAAAAGTGAAAGTCGTGGAATGCAAAAACAGGAGAAATGTCCAGATTCTCCTCAGTAATGTGCATCAATTAGTAACAGATGCACATGATAAAAACAGCCAATGAATGTACACTAACTGTCCACTTTAATAGGAGCATCTGTACACCTGCTCATTTATTCAGTTATCCAATCAGCCAGTCATGTTTCAGCAGCACAATGCATATAATCATGCAGAAAAAAATTCCTCATATTCCTGTTCTTGGATGACAAGAGTGGGAACTGATGTGGTCTTCTCCTGTTGTAGAGCAATGTTTTGTGCACGCTGAGATGCCTTTCTGCTCACCACGGTGGTAAAGAGTGATTATTTGAGTTACTATATCCAGCTCAAACCAATCTGGGAATTTTCCTGTGGGCTCTGTAACCGACAAGACCAAAAATTTCCACCCGCAGAATTTTTTTGGTTTGTTTGTTTTTTGTTGCAACATTCTGTGTAAACTCTAGAGACTGTTTGCGTGTGAAAATCCCAGACGATCAGCAGTTTTTGAAATACTCAAACCAGCCCAACTGTGCTACGATCAAAGACACGGAGATGAAACCCCCCCCTCTGATGTTTGTTTCTGCTATTGAGTTTTTGTTAGGAAGGAGTGCAAATGAGAACCAGAACTAATATTAAAAGTGACAATAAATGGATAAAAAAGGATGATGTGTGATTCTTTACTGAATCGACCATTGTTAACATTGGCAAATTGCTGTTGTATGAAAGAGCTAAAACACTTCAGGACAAAATAGTATCAGAAAATGATCAGCTTCAGGGTGGTAACAGTATATCCACTTCGTATCAGGCCGAATCACCCCATCCTGCAGTTGATGTTTTGCCTATAATAACACCTCCTAAAAGGTTCCTTTTCTTAAATGTTTCCCATATAACATTTGTGATTGCCCACATTTATTAATCAACCCTGATAAACTGTCGTGTACTGCGTATGAATGGTTTTCATTCAAATACCGGCATGCATGATGAAATATGCACATTGTGTCCTGACTCTAAGCTTGTCCATGCAACGTGACACTTTTCTAGTGTCGCATTCATCATGCTGCAATCATAGCAGATTCTGTGTAATTGCATTTCGATGATTATGTGGAGAAGGTTCACAACACAGCCAGAAGTGAGTGATTAACCAAAATTTTTAAAAAAAGAAGCCTCTTCTGATGTGTTTGAAGTGTCACCATGGTTTCCACCCACTAAGGACAGGAATGGTATCCTAGGTACTGCAGGGCACACACAACTGGGATGCAAACCAGGATCCCAGCAGCAGAATGCACTATTTCAGGGCGAAGCATGGGATTACATCATTACATGACGGGCTTACACAAGACGGGTTACATCACCTGGTGGTCTGTTGCTAAACAGTGAATCAGTTGTAGCGATGTTTCTATTCAGATGCTTTTTGTAGGTATTAAAATGTCTATTACTAACGTGTAACAGGAATAACAAATATTTCAGAATGCAAATTAGTGCTATAAGTCCATATTTGCTCAATGTTAAGGATGATATTGCCCTTATTTTGTCCTTTTTTGAGTGTTCCTCAAATCACACTGAGTGTCTTTGGCTCTCTTTGCAGGTGAGGTCAATCGAGGGTCAGTATGGAACACTTCAGGCCTACATAACCCCACGGCTGCAGCCTAAAACCTGCCAGGTGCGTCAGTACCAGATCAAACCACTCTCGCTGCACCAGCGGACCCACAGCATCGATCACGGCAGGTGAGGACCGTGGAGCACGGAAATGAACATGCCCACAAGAGTCGAACACCCGAACCATGACGCACCGCTGGGTTGTAACAGCGCTACAAAAATGAATAAAATGGTATTAGTGTTCAGATTCAAACAGCTTATTGAAATTTTGTAGATAAATCTTAGTTAATAGATTCTAGATTTATCTTTATAGATAAATTGAGCCCAAAATAAGGGTTAAAATAAATCTTTTGAGTTTTCTAAAGGCCGTCCTACACGTGATTACAAAATGAAATTTTTACTAAGCTGATTAGTTTATTTGCTAACACCAGCTCGGAAGCTTCCTAGTGAGGCAGATACAGTCTCGCGTATTGTCAAGTATCAAGCTGTTTAGGTCCACGAAGAAATGTTTGATTTGTTAGATATAAAACTCTTAAGGGTGTACAGTTGGGCGGCACAGCGGTGTGGTGGTTAGCACTGTCGTCTCACAGTACGAAGTTCCTGAAAAAGAAATAAAAAAAAAAAAACAAAGACAGGGTGGGGTGAAGCAGGTGAAACAGCATGTCCTGAAGTGTTAGTCCTCTTCTACAGCAATTTGTCAGCAAGTCTTTTATTCATTAAAGAACGTCATAGATTTTTGTTTTTTGTTTTTTTAAATCAATTTTAAAGTTTTACGGTTGTGGAACACTAGCGAAAGACAAATACATTATAGCAGCTATAAAAAGCCTTTTTTTTTTTTTACTCTCTTGTGAAGTTCATAAAACAAAAAAAAAAGCCCCTCGTTATGTTTTTAGGAGGCCACAAAACATAAAGTCCTCTTTCTGATGTCAGAGAAAGTTTCTTACAAAGCAAGGACACTGTAGACTCCTTCCAGAAATGCTAAATAAACGTCTCCTCGAGGAAACTTCACTGTTCTGTACCGACTGCACATCGGCTGACGGCAAAGTGGGTCTTGGTGCAGTTCACCTGTACAAAAGTACGGGTTAACTGCACTACAAGTACAAAACGAATCTTTGGACTATTCAGAATGGAGCATTTGACAGCACTGTGGTATAAAGTTAAATATTGTTAGCTTGATTTACGTAACGAAGCCTGTAGCAGTTTTGCTGCCACGCTGTGTCCCTCTGTATGGCCATGGCCTCTGACCTCTGTGTGATATTGGGTTGACCTCTCCGTGACCATCGTCATCCTGAGATTTGGTTCTGGCTGCTGTTTTTGAAAATCAGTGAAACTCCCATGTCCCTGGGTTTTGTCTGCAGGCCCATGAACACCTTGAGGCTGGTGGGGCAGTTCAGCTTTGCAGAGATCCACTCGTGGGTTGTGTTCTGCCTGCCCGAGGTGCCTGAGAAAACTCCAGCAGGAGAAAACATCAGCTTCTACTTTCAGAACACTTTCCTGGGAACGCAGCTTGAGGCCAGCTACTGGTGAGGCAAACTTCTCTGTAGCCAGCTCTGCAGCAGAGGTACTAAGAGAGAGATTGGTGATATTGGTTTTACATCTGTTTTTTTTTTTTTTTTTTTTGCCTGTATTTTTCAGCAAAGGTGAAGGGAACTTTAAATCAGATAACATTTCAACTATATCCATTCTCAAGGATGTTCTCTCTAAGGAGGCCACCAAGCGCAAAATCAATCTAAACATTTCTTATGGTGGGTTTACATCCGTACAAATTTACATCCGCAAAATTGCTGTTTCACACACCCCCATCCTGTTCTCAGACCAAGTTAAACTTTTTTTTTTGTTTTTTAGAAGTGAATGAAGATTCTGTGAGCCATACCCTGAAGATGATTCATCCTAAGCTTGAGTATCAGCTCTTGTTGGCGAAAAAGGTTCAGCTTATTGACGCGTTGAAGGTAAAACACTGCCATGAGGATGTACAGCTGAACATTGTGGCTGACTTGAGGTGCAGTCTTTTATTTGTGTGTACTTTTGGGTCTCTGCTAGGAGCTGCAAGTGCATGAAGGAAATGCAGATTTTCTGATTCCAGAGTATCGCAATATACTCGACGAGTCTGCTCGTCTGTTAGAAGAATACAAAAAACAGCCAGCTCACTTGGAAAGATTATATGGTACACAGTCTTTACATGATATACAAGTTTCCTCTATTATACGCTATTAGAAATACAGTGGTACCTCGGTTCCCGTTGACTTCGGTTTTCATCGGTTTCAGTTTTCGGCGATTTTTTTCCGCGAAAAATTTTTCTCGGTTTTCGTCGGTTGCCTCAGATTTCGTCGTATTTTGCTGCTGATTTTGCGAAAACAACTAATAAACAAAGGGCGACCCATGCATTCTCTTGCTCAATGTGGCGTTGTTTCTCGTTGTGTGAGCATCACCCCGCGCATCTGGCCAAACAATCCCATTGCTTTCCAGTGTTTTTGTGCTTTTTTTTTTTTTGATTGTGAGTGCTAATACTACAATTAAATGTAAGTGATTACTACGTATACAGTACATTTCGGGGTAATGTGTTTATTTTGCGTTTATTTTGGTATGTATTTTGGAGTGTCTAGAACGAATTAATTAGATTTACATTGATTCATATGGAAATAACTGCCTCGGTTTTCATCGTTTTTGGATTTTGACGATTGTTTTCGGACGGATTACCGACGAAAACCGAGGTTCCACTGTATCAGTTATGTGAGAAATATCAATATCAAAGTCATTATTATTATTAGTAGTAGTAGTAGTAGTATTTTTATATAATTTACCATCAGAGAATTTTATCTTTTTGGGAAATGTAAGTAACCCTTGTCTATTACGTTTGTCCTCTCACAGGCATGATAACTGACCTCTTCATCGACAAGTTCAAATTCAAAGGGCAAAATGTCAAGACTAAGGTTTCACAGCTCCTTGAAATATTAGACAACTATGATCTGAACTCATTGGTGGACTTTTTTAATGATGCTTAATTTAACACGCCAATTCTTTATTTATTTTGTAATCTTTTTATTTTATGATTAGATTTCTCTGATATTTATTTGCAGTAACTGAACACTTTCACATGCCAAAGTTCAGAAGCCATACAGAGAGGTATCGATACGTCATCAAATAGTGCTGTTATCATGTGAATTTGTATTTGTACTCGAATAAATCTTCATATTAAGTTTTCTTGTTTGTTATTTTGTGCACCAATACAGTATATTTGGCAGAAAAATGCCCACTCGGAAGGGTGTCAAAGAACTTTTCAGACATTTGATGAACTCTCCTTATTCTAAGATTTCAACATCTCTATTATATCCACTAGGAGTGATGTACCGATACACTGAGTATTTGTATCGGTGAAGCAAACCAGCTCGAA
Source organism: Chrysichthys cranchii (assembly GCA_030068335.1). Taxonomy (NCBI): domain Eukaryota; kingdom Metazoa; phylum Chordata; class Actinopteri; order Siluriformes; family Claroteidae; genus Chrysichthys; species Chrysichthys cranchii. Next base: position 4,362,095 of record JAQMCW010000002.1, read on the forward strand.
CATTTTGCCAGTCTAGTCCACGGATGTATTTTATGCATACGTGTGAATGCATCTGATGTTGACTGACTCGACACAGATCCTGCATACGACCATAGGGCCTGCCATCATCATGTTTCTGAGGTTTCACTTAGCAGGAGCATTCAGAGAATCATATCATGTATCAGCTGACACACAGAGTTCTGATATTGGTATTTTTATAAAAGATGGGAAAAGTGACATTGGCCTGTCATCATCTGTGTTACTGTATTACTGTAACTGTGGGTTGTTTTTTTGGGTTTTGTTTTTTTTTTAGCTTTAAAGCTACCTGATAGGACCTCCCAAATAGGACTAAAACTAAACCCACCAAATGTTTCACAAGCTTAGAGGACTAAAGCAGTGGCTCTTGAAGGGAAAGGTCTATGAAGTAAAGTCATGGGATGTGTGCTTTTGTTAATGTATTATTTTTATGTATGTATAGTATGTATAGAGTTTTTAATAATTATTAGTTGGATTGGTGCTCAGGGACGTTGAATGTGGTTGACCGATGCACTGCACATGAATAACTCAAAACCAGCTTGAAGTAATATTTAATTAGTCATAATGTAGTGAGTTGCTAAAAGGTTCAGGAATAAAAGCTCTATACTTGCAATAAATAGCAAAAATGTCATTGTGACTAAAAGAAATCCATGGAATTTATTTTACAAATAAAGCAGTTCCTGGCTGCATAACGGCCTAATGACGCTAATTCTCCTTGCTATACACAGCCCATAGAACCACAAGTTGACTATGACTCCTGAAAAAGGCCCTATAAAAACACAAGTCTGTATGAAACCTTCTCTTGGTTCTGTCTTATGGGGTAACCTATGTAATTCCAACCAAAAATAAAGTGCTTATATTTAGAAAGTTTCTGTACAGGCAGGGTTTAAAGGGCACATTTAGTTTTGGTTGTAATAACATTCATATTTAAATATGTTATGATTTTATTAGACCTTATCATGGTAGAGGAATTGATGTACTCCTGTGAACCTCAGGGCTATGTCACCAGGTGTCAACTCTTTCAGAAGGGCCATGCAGGGTGAACAGGTCTGAAGTTTGATGTCAAACAAAGAGTGATCTCCCATGACCCCTGTGGGAGGTACAAAAAAGACTTAATTACACCGTGGATGGATTATGGTAACAAGGACTGACCCCTGGAGCCAAGCCTGAGTGTGATGTGCACAGGCAACGGAGCCCAAAATAGTGACATGGAGCCATCTTGTGGGTTCACCATGTATAAAATGATGGGGATCAGGTGCAATTCCAATTGGTTCATAGGTGAATGATGGACACAATATAATTACTGCAATTTTAATTGTTCATGGATGAAAGGTTGCCATTGATTTATTTGTTAATCCCCAGTAACTGATTCACTCTTAATGAGGGTGGTTGTGGATCTAGAGCTTTCCAGCGGATAATGTTGTTGCCCTACAGCTGCAGGATCCCTGGTTCAATCCTGGTTCTCTGGTTTCCTCCAACTGCCTAAAACATTCCAGAAGGTGTTTTAGCTGCACTGTTTGTGCACACCTAATCGTTATACTCATATGTTGTTCTTCCACAAATAGTATTAGTTTCTGTAACATTACATTTTCCCTTCACTGGAACTAAGAAACCCAAACCTGTTCCAGCATGACAATGCTCCTGTGCACAGTGCGAGCCAGTTGGAGTGGAAGAACTTGAGTTTCCTGCACAGAGCCCTGACCTCAACCTCACTGAATACAGTTGGGATAAACTGGAATGCTGACTGCATCCCATGCTTCCTCATCAAACACCTCGCTAGTGCTCTTCTGGCTAAATGGTCACAAATCCCCACAGTCCAAAATCTAGGGGAAAGCCTTCCCACAGGAGTGAAGGATTCAATCACAGTAAAGGGGGAACTAAATCAGGAATGGGATGCTTTGTGTGAATGAAGGTGTGCACCCAGCATGCTGCTTCACACCCAGTGATCCTGCGATACAATCTAGATTTACTACAACCCTAACCAGGTTAAATAAAGCACTGCAATGGGTTATATTTATTGGTACTGTTTTTTAATATATTATACAGGGTGGTCCGTGAAAAGGTAGCTCACCTCCAGTGATTGGAAGATAAGATGAAGGAGCGAATCAGTTGTTTTTATTCACTTAAACAAAAGTCAGAACAGATGGCAAAAGTGGTCCACGTCTATGCACCTACACATAGGGTGACAGATGGAGAGAAAGGGGCTATGGCCTCCTCCAAAGAGCATGGCACCGGTCTTGGAGGTAGGTTTCTTTTTCATGGCCCAGGGTTGCGGGGGAAAGGTGGGGCCAATCCCAGCTGACTTCGGAGGAGAGGCAGGGAACACCCTGGGCAGGTCGCCAATCCACTGCAGGGCAACACACAGAGACAGACAACCATTCACACCTACGGCCAATTTAGAGTAGCCAATTAGCCTAATCTCCTCTGTGCATGTCTTTGGACTCTTGGAGGAAATCGGAGTACCCAGAGGAAACTCACGCAGACATGGGGAGAACATGCAAACTCCACACAGAAAGGCACCCAGGTCGACCCCAGGGATCGAACACAGGACCTTCTTGCTGTGA
>JAQMCW010000002.1:4386427-4404243 GCA_030068335.1 Chrysichthys cranchii
AAATCCAATTTAAGAAGTATCGGTATCGGCGAGTACACAAATAAAAATACTCGTACTCGTATCGGTTTGGGAAAAAGGGGTATCATGGCAGGGTATGATGGTTAATGAACAGGGATGTATGGATGGAAGTCAAAATCCAGACCATTTTTACAAAACCTACCTTGTCACTTACTAATGCTTGGTTTCCAATACTTGGACAACCTGAAATAAAATATCTGTAGGATTTTGGACATATGGTTTATGTTTCCTGTTAACTCAAGGGTCTCCACAGCATAAGCTTACAGGTATATGGGTAATGGTCACAGACACTAGACTAGGGAATGGATGTTTGTGAATTTGGATTAATGATCATACTATGCCGTACTGTCTGGTTGAAAATCTCTGTTACAGGCACAGAGTTCTCTTGAATAAGCAATCTGCATTCTTAAGTAACCCATCTGTTTTTCTCAGAATGACCCACCACGCAAGCGGAACCCGAGAGGTCGTCCTTGTATACGCTCACTGCCTCCAGTTTCCCACAGTGGCTCAACAACACAAACCAAACAGTACACTGTGGACGCTACAGAACTTGACCTGTTGCACACTGTGACCCCCATGCCAACTGCTCAGGTGGAGCCCATCCCGCCCATCGACACTCTCCTAGAAGACATCATGACAGGTCTCCATCTTTTACCCCCCGAAGAAAATCAAACCAATCAACATGGCATCATGAGCACCACAACTTCCAACGATTCACCCATTTCCATGTCTGTGTATCCCAACAGTCATTCAGTGAAATTCACAGAGCCAAAGCAGCACCTGGAAGGTGAACTCAATGATATCCTCGATCACTTTCTGAAGACCTTTGACCAGCAAGTTGGTTGCTGCAGTTTACATGTAGGAGATGAGACATCACAAGACAAAACTGATGCACGCACTGAGAAATCAGACCCTAGCACAAATCCATGTAGGAACACTCCTAAAACATCTGCGCACCTTCGTCATCAAAAAACACAAGCAGACTTTTTACACACCTCAAGCACACTGAGCGCTCATCCCCAACTTTTGTCTATCTTGAGCCAACCAGTAGCAGAGAAAACCAGTACCCAAGATAGGCAAATACGTGGGTCAAAAGTGGAGAAACCATCCACAAACCAGAACCTCGTGCAACAGTTTGAAAACCGAAGGATGACTAGGAGCCAGAGCATGAAGAGTAAACTGGAACTGGCCTTAATTAGCCTCCAAAACCCAGCTAAGAGGAAGTGCAATGAAAAACAGAAAGCTGGCAATAAGAAAAAAAGACAAAGGAATGATCAAGAGCGATTTGAAGCATGTGCCACCGAAAGTGGAGCGAATAACTTGGACAAAAACAACAAAAATAGGGCTAAACAACTTGGCAGTGAAGAAAGGCAAAAACAAGCAAGTGCAAGAAAAAGGAAACCTGCAGGGAACACATCTGGTCGAAAGAAGAAGAGTACTGAAAGTCAAGAAATGGCTGGTTTTTATGAAAAGAAGAAGAGCTCCCATGAAATAAGACCTGGAATTAATAGTTGTGGTGAGATGATGAAGAATGTTAGAGATCATATAGAGGCAGAAGGACAAAAAATGTTGTTATCTAATGGTTTCCAGGCTGGTCAATCATCTGTAAAGAGCCAAACAGGAGACGCGTGTATTGAGATAGCTTCTTCAGCTATGGAGAAGGTGAGAATGCTTTTTCAGCTCCAAGATGACGAAGAGGATGAAAGAGCAAATGAGAGTGCAGGAACGCATAGTGTAAATAAAGTAGAAAATGGACGATTGTTGAATCATAAAAGTGTACCTGGAGCTGAAGAAAGACTCCCTGTTGAAAACAATTTGCAAGGACGTCCGGGAGAGATTCAAGAGCTAGAAAATGTGAGAAGAGTAATAGTTGACAGAGTGTTTGAGGGACAGGGGAAAATAAGAAATGTAGTAGAAGTGAGCCAGAGGCAAGAAGATGATGAAAGAATGGCCAGTGGATTGAGGCAGGAAGAAATGATGACTAAAGAAGGGAGAGAACCCGCCCAGATGAATCTGCCTTCGAATGCAGGTAAGAGGAACTACCATCGAACAAATCTGGAGTGTAGTTCAAAGGTTTCCAGAACTGCTTCTGTTTTAATAGAAAACGGTTAATCCTTACTGCAAATTTTACCAAAAGAGACCGCGATAGACAACCGTTTATTTACAATATTATTTTGTGACACAGACCCAAGATTCTGAAAACGTTATTAGTTTTATGCAAATTTCTTTCTATTCAACAGTACAGTGGGACCTCAGCTCACAATCTTGATTCGTTCCGAGACTCTGTTCATGAACCGATTTGTTCGCGAATCAATTTTTCCCATTGAAATGAATACAAATACAATGAATGTGTTTCAGCCCTCAAAAACATGTTTTTAAAGTGTATTATGGGTTTAAGTGTAGCAATAAAACATAGAATAAAAAAAAAACCCCATACTTATAGAAAATTTAACAAAATGAAATAAACAGATTTTAATTCGCGTTACATTTGGGTGGATACGTAGTCGCTGGCGTAGGTGGACGGTGGCGGAGGGATATGGTGGCGGTTCCCATGTTTTGCGATTATTTCTTTCTTTATTTGAACTGTTATACGCTTAGGCTTCTTACTCTCACTACCATTTCCACTTTCTTGGGACCCGTAATGAAGCTTATAGAGCAAAAATGCAGAGAAACACAACAAAAAAATGTTGTGAACATTTGTTTTAATGAGTTTTAAGCACAGAAAAAAAAAAATCAAAGTTTGAGCAATCCTTAATTATACAAAAACTTACGATGAACAACCAAGAAAACGAACCTCGCATGAGTCGACTTCTGGAGTTAAGGAAGTGATGAGGAAGATGGGCGGGGAGAAGTTTACTGTACAGCCAATGAACGCACGTCTGACCGAGACCGATTACAAGGACGTTGGCGCGGACGAAGCGGAAGGGGATATGGCCGGGGCTGTGTTTGTTCGGCACCTGATTATGTGGTCGTGACTAGATATTTTTTGGTCGGGAACTGATTTGTTCGTGTTTGGAAGCGTTCGTGACCAGAGGTTCCACTGTCCTTGGTGTGCAACACGGTAGGAACATTTTGTAAGAAAAAATGTTTCCTGCATTATATTACAGAATTGAAATACAATTTAAGCTGAGCTAACACAGTGCCCGAAGTGTACAATAAGGTGTATGCCATCCTTTTAGAAATGAACCTATCAGCATTTATACATATTCATTCTGGGCTATATGGCAAAAATATCGGATATCACGATAAAGAATGATCCAATGCACTTTTCTCAGATCCTGTGGGTAGTTTTTAAAAATAATTGCAAACTATGATCAGAAGCAGGTCATATTTCTTTTTTCCTACTTTAGGGTGTTTAATTTTTTTTTTTTTTTTGTGCAATTTTTTTGCATCATAAAATTCCATCCATGGCCAGGAGTCATGACAGCAAATCTGGCCATGCTGTTAAGGTGGGAGGGATGACATAACTGTCTCTCCTGTAAATCAGAGCAATGCTAGCCAATTGTGAGCGTGCGTGCGTGCGTGTGGGGAAGAGTGTGCTTTCATTCGAGTGTGTTTCGCTTCCCTGTGAGATAGCATGAGCAGTAGTTGGAAAAGATGCAAATGGCTGGCTTCAGATGTGTTTGAGGAAGCATGCAGACCCCTACCCAGTTAGGAGCTCTCGTGATGGAGGGGAGTTAGGTAGCGGATGGGAATCGGGGGGAAAATGAAACATCTGGTATTGCGATATTTCCCACTCAAAAATCATAAGATCACGTTATTTCCTGTGACTACGGTCACTAAAATACCAAGGACATGGTGGCAGGCAGCGAACTTATTTATGTAGTTAAGTTACTATGTAGAAATTGAAAATTGGGAAATGTAATTTTAATGTGTTTTAACCATGTTGGTCGTTGTCTATATGTATGGTGTGCTATAAGAATTCATTTTCTTCCCTTGTGACTTACATTGGTGTGTTTAATGATTCAGTTTCGTGTACACAAACGCTTAACTCTTACACATCCTCGGATTTTTATTGTGACGATTTAAAACTGTTTTTTGGGTTTTCTTTTTGCACCTTCAGGAAACGATGACCGTGAGTTTGACCTCTGCACTACAGAATCAGTCGTGAACGTGTTCGGTTCATGGCCGGGTGATGCAGTGTCAGCTCTAGGTGTACGTTTGCTCCAGAGTGAGCTCGTGCCACCTTCTACCCAAAGCACCACGCACAAGATGACAGACTTCACTTCGGACGTAGGAGATGCGCCTCGGCTCACGTCCGCCTCACGCCTCTCACACACGCAACCTTTTTCAGAGCTTCTCAGCCCACACGCATGCACAAAAGACTTGCTGCTGTTGGCAAGGAGTTCTGTGGATGATGATGATGAAGAATATGATGTGGATGTACTGGAGGTGTCCAGCCCATCCTCTGAGCTGCCTGCTGTGTCGGCAGTGATCTTGGGGGTGGATCTGAGCACAGAGGAGGAGGAATCAGAAGATGATGTTGAGATCGACGTGCTTGGTCTAGAACCGGATTAGCCGTGAGGAATAACTTCTGCTGTTCTGGTAAGGTTAATTTTAACAGTGAAAGGCAAGTAGTTTTTTTTTTTTTTTTTTTTCTTTTTTGTCCAGTACATTTCATACATAAAGATGCATTTAGATCAGGCGTGTCACGCATATGGCCTGTAGGCCTAATACAAGTTCTGATTCAGCCCACCAAGAGAATTTCATCTGGTGCACGTGTGTAATTAAAATCAGCATCTAATGTAGAATTGTCTTTGTAGGCTTTAATCGAATTGGAAGATTTGAAAGGGATCTAGTGCCGTGATCCCCAACCACTGTATCGTGAGAGATCGTCAGGCGTACCGTGGAAAATTATCCTAAATTTCTCCTAACTGGTCTGAAAATTCTCATTTATTTACAGCAAATATTTTGTCTTCGTTCGTCTACGCACCAGTTACAGGCAGAACAATTAAATACTCTTCCATTCGGTGGAACAAGAAGGCTAATTAATCTGTGTATTTTCCGATTACATATACTTTTTGCGACATTTTTGTTTGGCGGTGCTGCCGTGGGATTTTTCTAAAATCATAAAAGGCTTGGAAACACCGATCTAGTCTTTCTTCTTCCACTAGGGGGCAATAAATAAATGTAAAGGCAAATTTTAAAGATGCACTGTGTGGTCAAAAGTATGCGGACACCTGACCAGCACACCCGAATGTGCCCGTTCCAAAACAGCGGGGATTATGATGGCGTTCATCCACCCTTTGCTGTTGTAATAACCTTCGCTCTTGGGCTATTCTGCGTAGATTCATGACCTATACAGTAATGTCAATGAAGTTCTCGTGAGTTCTAGTTTGTAACGTTATTTATGCACGTCCTATGCATTTGAATTTTTTCTTCAGCTGTGATTGTGACGCACTGAATACCTTCCTGCTTTTTGTTTCTTTTGTCTTCGTACAACAGGACACTCCGCAGACCTGCTGCGTTGAGAGTTCATGGAGGGAACAGGTGTAAAAATCAAATGCAGCATATTTTTATACACCGTGCCTGAGGTTAGACGCTGGACTTCACGTCATGCCCATAACCCCCACAAAAAGGTTGAAGTGTTATTTGTTTTATGTCCGACATGCTGAACAAGTCCCTTGATTCCTTTTAAGACTACAGGGACAGGATGAGAGCGGACAAAGTGTGCGATTTGTTTGGCTGGTGTAATAATTTTTGGACTTTTGGAGGTGAGGACAGTTTAGTTTTTTTTTATGTTTAACGTCAAGCTTTAAGACAGGAGTTCTACATGTGGCTGTTAGTGTCTGTTGCACCACGGATTTTCTTATCGTTCAGCAGCGTATTTGTTGTTTTTGTAAGCTTTGGTTGTGTTTAAGATTAAACCATTTGATTTGTAATTTTACTGTGTTTTGTGTCACCCGCCACAGCTAATTATTTAAGCCAGGCCCAAAATGAACGATTTTGTCAAACGGAAAAATGAGCCAGGATGTATAGCAGTCTTGTGAATCTTGGAACGTCGTTTCCAGGAATTTCCTCTCTGGAGGTTTGGGAATGGCTGGGACCATCCCAGAGTTTACCCAACTATCAGGTTCATATAAGCAAAACCAGGTATATATTGATTTACAGCGTAAGAGAGGGGTACATCGTTAAATTAAATGATCTATACTGGACATAGAAAAAGATTTTGGGCTTTATTCAGAACCAGCAGTTTCAGGTGCATCAATTTTCTATGCGGGGAAAGTCACTCGTAGTGAGAATCTGCTCAGGCAGGGGGTCAAGTCCATGTTCTTAGCTGCTTATTCAGATTATTAAACCAGATTTGACTTTTATCATTTCTTAATCAAACAAAACTGAATGACTAATACATAATAAAGGCTTATTAGTATTTGTCACCTTATAGCAAAATGGCACTTGATCCTGGTTGTTTTTTTGTTTTTTTTGTTTTTTTGCACAATTAACAAAAGGTACAGCAGTAGAAAGAGTAACTATTATGAAAATGTGGTATCTGCTATTACAAATTGTAGTTAGAGGCTCAACAGGCTATGAAAAGTAAAAAAAAAAAATTTTTTTCATATCTTGCCAAATATCACGTGGGCACGAGGTTCTAAATTGAGGTCGAATTTTGTAATATGCAGACCGGATGTAAGCGAATTTATCATGCTGGGAATTTGCTACAGGTTGAAAACAGGTAAACGAATGATGATGATGATGATGATGATGATGATGATGATCATGATGATGAAAAATCCTATAATGGATCAATTATGGATCCAATGAATTTGATAAAAGATACTGGAGTATGCTGACTTACACGATCTTTATGATCAGGTGTGATCAGGTGCAAACATACTGAAAATCGAATATGTGGGAATAGTTCCTGTGGCCCAGGTCGCAAAATGGTCAGTGCAGGGTTTTGTTTTTTTTTCTTTTTCTTTCTTTTTCTTTTTTAAACACATCATGTCATAGTGCTGTGGCCATGTTCTCTCTGGCACATACACACGCATACACACAATGGTCTTGAAGTGAACATGTGTTTATTATGCATTTATTGGTTCACGATGTTTCATGCTCCTGTTACACATCACACCTAAGCTGCTCTCGACCACGATCACCTCACAGGGTGTGGCCTTGCTGACATGGATGAGTATGTGTTGAGCACAGGTAGCGCACCACAGTAGGTGTTGTTTAGCACCTGACAAGAAACTGCGTAAGACAGGATGGCTGTACGGTGTGTGTGTGTGTGTGGTACAGTAGTGTGTTACTACTGTTAACAACGAGTGTGTATTAGTGTGTGTAAGGTGTGTGTGCTGGGCGGCTGGGTGGTCAGCGGTGTGTGTGGGGTAGACGCTCCCCTGTTAATGCTGGATCCTACGGATGGACTGGATCTGAGGAGTCTGACTGTGGGAGCCCCAGTTCTTCCAGTGCTGGTACTCTCCGCTGTGCCTGTCACACTCCATGATGTACTGCCTGCCCCTGTAGCCTGGGAACTCATAACACACAAAACTATACACACACACACACAAGTATCCAGCATGGACAGAGAGAGAAGGAGTTACCCAGATTAGTGCCGTCATTGGAAATGCATGCCTGAAATTGAAAGTTTACTCTGTGTGTGCGTGTGCGTGTGCGTGTGTACTTGCTACATATTGAAAACTGAATCGCGTATTTAACCAACAGGATGAGGATACTTTTCCTTACTTACATAACCAGGACTTTTTAAGGGTTAGGACTTGGTTTTAGGTTTCCAATTAATACTCGGTTAGGTTTAGGGGTAAGGGGTGAGGTTAGGTATTTTAGTTGTGATCATTTAGGTTAGGGGCTAGGGAATACATTATGTAAGTGAGTATCTTCACATAGGTGTGTGTGTGTGTGTGTGTGTGTGTGTGTGTGTGTGTGTGTGTTCGGGACTGGAACTCACGCGCCGCAATGCACATGCATGGAGCCAACTCTTATGCCACACCAGCCCATAGCTCGGAGGGAGGGGTAGTCATCACACAACTCCGAACACTGACCCAGGAAGTTTTCCTTCTCGTAGATCATCATGCGGCTGCTCTGGTGAGACTGAGGACACAAAGGCAGAGTTGCGCACGCACACACACACTCTGAATGAAAGTTGCATTCCTGACAATGGGATTACAAAAAAAACCCCAAAACCCCCAGTTCAGGTTAAATTCCATTATAATAGTTGGTTGGTCTGGTGAATTAAATAGATTGCTATTTAAGGCGCTCATACACTGGTGTCCAAAGTTGTTTTTCTGTCCAAAGTTGTTCCTTTTCCTAATTTGAAGTTCAGCTGTGCATTAAATGAAACGCAGAAAGTCTCTGTTTATGTGATACTGAAGGTTTAGAGGTCACTGCGACTGAGGGTTTTGTGGATAAAAATTTCATGAATAAAAAAAGTCTCATGGTTTTAATTTAAGTAAAAGCTGTAGCGTGGAAATCCTACATTTGTGCTAGTAAAAACACGTTTTGCATACATTCTGGACAAAAAGGGAGAATCAGGACCGCAGAATTTAACAACGTACACAATTTACTTCATTTGCATTTTAAAAAAAAAAAAAAAAAAAAGAAAGAAAGAAAAAAGTTTCTAACATTCCCTAATTTGCTGTATATGTGACTAAAGTAAAGTTCCATGAAGTCCTAGAAATTCCCTGAACTGATATCATGTGCGTAGATGCACGAGTGCAGACTTTACTATATACCTGTCATTAACAATTTTCAAACACGACACCAGAATTTCTTGAATAATAACTATTGTACCTTATAATTTGACTAAGAAACACTTTTTTGACGATATTGTTTTACTCTAATATTAGTATTCACATAGCGTAAATTACACAAGCTTTCTTAGTAGTGTGTCCAGATTTCTGACCCGGATTCATGTAACAAAAATGCAGGAGGACAAAAATACTCACAGCACTGAAGATGGGCCTGAAGGACATAAACCTCTCAACGTGGTAGGCCAGGTTTCCGCAGTAGGAGTCCCAGTGAGGGTACTCGCCTCTCTCCAGGACAAACTGCTGTCCCTGGAAATCATGATGTTCATAACCCACCCAGCTGAGGAAAACAAGAGACGGCGGGTTAGTGTTCCAGTACATACATGTGCACTAATGACAAATAACACAATCGGCGAAGGCTGTCCCTCATGCCCTACTTCAGGCTATAAGCAAAATACCAGAATGTTCTGAACACGCATTGTACTGGTGTTATATCTCTACACAGCAACACACACTCACGCGCCACTCTCCACGCGGATGGAGCGGATGTTGTCGAAGCCGCACTGCTGGATGTTGCAGCACTCTGAAGTGAACTCCTGACACTTGCCCTGGAAGTGCTCCTGCTCGAACACAGTCACCTGCAGGACCATGCGCCATAAAGATTAGATGTGTAAACGTGTGCGTGTGTATTTTATGCATAATCATGTTCAACTTTGACGCCCGTTTTACCTTAAAGAATGGAGCCATGCCCATGCCAGAGTGCATCATGGGATACATCATGTTGGGTCGGCTGAATCGGTACATCTTGATTCCTGAGGATAAAGGAAAGAAGGAGGCAATGGGTTTGGTGTTAAAGTTACGTTCCTTTGTGTTAATTCAATCAGTACTCATATTACTGGCGTTTAAATAAATCATACTCAGAATGACAAATGAAGGGCTCAGAAAAAGGGTATACAAGTGTGGTATCCTCAAGCGTACACCTCTTGGACCTTTAGTGTGTGTCCCTGATCTAGAAAGGTGCATGTAGGGTAAAGCATTAAAGTTCACTTAGGTACTCTTGATCATTTTACACTGTATTTAGATTTTTTTTTTTTTGTCCCAAGTTAAAGATGCCTAGGTGTAAAAGATAAAGGTACCACCCCAACAACAAGCAGCGTTCCTGAGCGTGTGTGTGTGTGCAAATTACCGTCTTATTAAAATTCACAGAATAGGAAGTTCTTCGAATAATAATAAAAAAAAAAAATCAATCATATCCACCCTACACAGGAAAATACATCCTATGGATGAACGTGCCAGAAAGAGCAGAATACCCGACGTTAGACCTACAGATGCTAAAAATTCATCCTAGTTGTTTATTATATCATAAGTGAGCTACAAAGTAGGACACGTGACAAGGCCGCTGTTTGTTTAGGTCCCAGTAAGTTTGATAGGTTGTAGGCCTACGGAAAGATCAATGTAAGTCTGTGGAGTTATTTGGCCCTCTTACCGTTGTTTTTCAGTCACACCTCACGCCTGAACGCCTGACTCGCGTGGAGTTTTCGGAGCGCCTGGCGCGCGGGTTTTATACAGGACCTCCGGGAGCGCGCGCAGGACCTTTGGTCACTGTGGTGTGTGCGTGCGCGTTCCCGAAGTGGTATGCAGGGCCGCACCGTTGCCACCAGCTCAGCACATTTACTATAGAAGTTTGTGTGTGTGTGGTTGCGTTGGACAGGAGGCCTTTTACATAGCATTATGAGTGAGGTGAATGGCCCGTTCTCTCGGCTCAGCACTCCTGCGTGCCACACAATGAGCTCCAAAATAACCAGGATTAAAATGTCACAGTGCAAAGGAGGCTCCTGCCTAGTGTGTGAGTGTGTTTGGAGTGTTTTAGGTAGTAAAGAGATGAAAGCTAAACAGAACTGTGTTCCCTGATGGTTAGGTTGAAGGACGCGTGCACGGATACAGGCGTTATCTGATGCACGGGGTTGATAAATGTCTAAGCGGATCTTCTACTTGGTAGAAAAATGAAAAGGTTCAATTTGAAACCATTAGGTCTATGGGGCTTGGGTTGTCCCTGTTGGTGAACATGTAGAGATTCTGTGAAAAGACTGGTTCTCAAGTGCTGTCTAAATTGGAACCAGTGGAGGAAGAACATATTAAAGAACCCTCAGGGGGAAAAACACTTTTCTAAGCATGAATCAAGGCAAGATTTCTCTCCCACACCTTTACCCAAAGTTCCTCACAACTCACTTGGGAATTTTTTATTACCTCCCTGACTTTAAATTACAGTTAGGTTTATAGTGCACTTTCAGAAAACCTGCCTCTGAGATCTGAGAACTCAGATCAGAGAACGGTATCCTCAAGGTTACACCATTTGTACCTTAAGTGTGTATGTAGCTTTTATCTAGAACGCTAATGTAAGGTAGTGTGCCTGTAATGGCCCTTTAAAGCTCACAGAAAGTACAGAAATTGTACTCTTAAGGATACTACAGCATTAAACCGGAAAGGTACTGCTCAGTCATTGTTTTTCTGAGAGTGCGACACTACGAAATTATATCGTAGCCTTTATTTTATGCATTTGTACACATATAATCAAACTGCCCATCATATGTAATAGATCTCACTAGATCAGTAGACCTGGAGCAGAAAGTATTTGTACTGTAATTGGATCAATTTAGGGAATTTGCAGTGTATACTGTATGTATAAAATGAATACTCATACTCGGTTACATTTCCATGAAAACAAACCCCATACGTTTTACTGTTTGCATTTTCAATCAGACCTACAGATACAGATACTCGTAACAAATCTCAAACTTCAAGACTGATTTTTTTCCCATTCATTTCATTTCATCGTTATACAATTCATTTTATCATTATTTAACTCGTTTAAAATGAGAAGGAAAGCAAATTCAGATCTGATAGAATTTTGCTTGACGTCATAGTAGCACATCAAAAAAATATTATCCTAACTCCAGGTTTATGATTTATAATTATTTATACAGGTAGAGTATAGTGTAGACTGATAAGCACTTACAAGGTTTTATGTGGGAACGTTTCAGTCATGGGTGTTATTACATTTGAATAATAATAATAATAATAATAATAATAGATAGATAGATAGATAGATAGATAGATAGATAGATAGATAGATAAATGGGAGAAAAATAATTTTGGCATAATCAGTGAACAATTTACTGATGATGCCACCTTCAATTAGATATTTTAAACTCTCAACAGAAGTACAATCCTCCTTTTTATTTTGTCATGTTTATTAAAAGCTTGTGTCATAAAGCAGGTTAGGTAAAGGTTAGTAAAGTTCAGCATTGAGTCCTGAATGCATGACTATTCCTGTAATTTCTCTCATCAATCTTAATGACGGTGTGTTTATCTAAATTGTGGATTAAATTTTGATCAGATTCCCGCATCTTGTTGAGGTTTTTCAAATTTGTGAACCTAAAAAAAAAAACCCTTTAATACCTTCACTGTATACCATCTATCGGAAAATGTAGAGTTAATCTAATCTGTCGATGTTAATATGTGGTACATAATACACAGAAACACTTCAGTGAATGTGGTGAAATGTTTAACGGTTGACCGTTACTCTCTGTATTACTCTCTCTCTCTCTCTCTCTCTCTCTCTCTCTCTCTCTGTCACCCTAACTGTTGTGATGATGATGATGAGGGGTTTCTTTTCTGTGTGTATGTTTCATTTCTGGGGATTCAGCAACTTTCATTGTTAGACACTAATCCTGACGCACTCAGCGCCAGGGTATAAGAGCCATGGCCCTGGCTTTACACACACACACACTCTCAGAGTGAGCTCAGGCATCGCCACACACAAACTGAACACACAGGTGAGACAGGACACACATACACACACACACACACACACACACACACACACACACACACAGACTTAAATTCGAATTCAGTGAAACGTATAGTGTATAGCAGTTGGATAGAACCTAAAGACTGTAAGGAGATTCATAGACTATTTTATTTTCGGACATATATTTACGAAATTTCAGTTTGTACTGAGATCATTCTTTTTTTTTGTTGTTGATTTTTTTTTCTTGGTAATCTATTAAGCATGACAGCTTAGGCAATGGATATGTTGCTTAATATCATACTGGAGTTTCTCTCTTTCTCTCTAGGCATCATGTCTTCTGACAGCGATAAAAAGACCGCCTCTCAGACCGACGGCAAGGCCGCCCAGACCAAGAAGTCTGACATGGGCATGGGCATGATGGCCTACAAGGTAAAAATCACACACACACACACAGAATTTCTTAAAAATTGTGCACGCTCATGATAGCCTAACCTCACACTCTCTCTATGTGTATTAGATGTACGTGTTTGACCAGGAGAACTTTCAGGGCCGTATGATCGAGATCAACGCCGAGTGCATGAACGTGTGTGCGATGGGCATGGACAAGGTCCGCTCGCTTCGTGTTGAGTGTGGCCCGTAAGTTTGTTTCCAGCAGACAGTTCATCTATGTGCTATACACACTAGTCGTGCACACTTCTCTCACATGAGCTATGTTTGCAGTTTTGTGGGTTGGGAGCAGATGAACTTCTGTGGAGAGATGTACATCCTGGAGAAGGGCGACTACCCTCGCTGGGACTCCTGGAGTAACTGCCAGAAGAATGACTACCTGCTGTCTTTTAGACCCGTCAGAATGGTGTGAACACACACACACACACACAAAACACACTTCTTCCCCATGTTAATCATTATGGCTTTGCCTATGTATCACTTATCTGTTCTCACTCAGGACCCTGAGAAGCACAAGATCTGCCTGTATGAGGTGGGCGACTACAAGGGTCGTAAGATGGAGATCATGGACGATGACGTGCCCAGTCTCTACTCCTACGGCTTCACCGACAGAGTAGGAAGCATCTTCGTCAGCTGTGGAACGTAAGTGTGTACACAAATCAGGCACAAACTTAAAGGTGGGGTTAGTGATTTTTTTAGGGTTTTGTACAGAATCTGCTTAGAGGAGGAACCCTGGTCCTGTTGCACCCCAGACCCTGCCTAGTGTGGAAAAACCAAAAATGTAGACACCTAATATCCAACCAATGAGGACAAAAAGGGTTGTCTCCAGACACCTGTCAATCTTTTGGCTTGTCAATTCAGAAAGCCCCCGTCTTGCACTAGGTTTTGGGTGATCTATTGTAGCCGGTATGTTTATGGGGCATGGATTTCAAAGAAACATGGAAGGAAACATTATGAAGCGGTGTTTGTTTAGGTTTTGAGTTTCTAAACACCTCTCCCGAAATCACTTACTACACCTTTAATGCGTATATTCAAAGTTTTACACTGGACTCGACTTAACAACCTTTCTACCTTTGCGATTAAGTTGGTGTAGTTCCATAGAAGTATGTATGAGTAAGTAAGTAAGCTTGTTAGTATAAGCCAAATTAGCAATAATATTGATGTATAAATACAGAATTTATGTGTGGAAGGTAATCACAGTACGTCCAGCCTCTCATGCGAGCCTCTACATAGTAAATATTTTGTCCTGAAAGCACTCTTTTGTCTTTCAGCTGGGTGGGTTACCAATACCCCGGCTACCGTGGCAGCCAGTACCTGCTGGAGAAGGGAGACTATAGACACTTTAACGAGTATGGCGCTCGCTGCCCTAGGATGCAGTCCATGAGACGCATCCGCGACATGCAGTGGCACCCACATGGCTGCTACACCATGGCCACCAAGTGAGGGCCAGGCCAGGAGCGGAAGAGAAGAAGCGGAGGAGAAGCAGAGGGCCGCAGGAGGAAGGAGAGGAGGAGAGACGTCTGAGGACACGGTGACCCACCCTTGAAAATATTCTTGGTGTACCTAGACGGTGTTTAGGAGGTAGAGACTCTCAAGGTTACATTTTGCATCCTAATGGAGCTTTCCAAGCTCCTAACCTTCCCGAGTAACGCATATGCTTTTCCTCCTCCACTCAGTTCCTCTCCTCTCTTTCGCTCATGCGCCATGACTTTTGTTTTTCCTTCCACCTTTTAGTTTTTATTACCTCTTCCCTTCCCTACCCTTTCAGGAGGATGGAATGCAAAAGGGAGAGAAGAAGAGATCTTTAGTTATCTCCCTTTAACACATGTACAGAATCCTGGTCACCTTTTCAATAAAAATCAAACGATTGATACAAATGTTTTCTTTTTCTCTTTTTGTGAATTTCTTACGCTTAACTTGGCACTCGGTATCAGGAGCATCATTAGTCTCTCTCAGTGACTTAAAAAAAACAGGTAAATTTGAGTTTAATCAGCTAGCAATAGAGAAGGTTGACCTTAAAGGTGCTCTTGGGACCCACATAAACATCACGGGTTACTTTTTCTCCCAGGAGGACACCGGATACTATAATAAAGCTCATTAAAAAAATTAAGCACAAGAAAATACTGGAGATGTATTAAATCAGGAAGAATAAGAAATCATATGGGTAAGAGCAAGGAAGACCTGGAAAACCTACACATTAAAACAAGGAAAACTGGATCTCATGCACATTAAAGCATGGAAAGAAGGACATCCTGCAAACAGTACTAAAGCATGGGGAACAGGAAAGCATAAACGTAACTTAACGCATGTGCAGGACAAAGGACCTTCCAAATGACTTCATACTGCAGGTATAGTGCACTATAGGCTGTAC
This sequence comes from Chrysichthys cranchii, assembly GCA_030068335.1. Classification (NCBI taxonomy): domain Eukaryota; kingdom Metazoa; phylum Chordata; class Actinopteri; order Siluriformes; family Claroteidae; genus Chrysichthys; species Chrysichthys cranchii. Next base: position 4,401,777 of record JAQMCW010000002.1, read on the forward strand.
AGTCGATCCTCTCATCTACGGACACCGCATTAACGGATATCGGATGCAACGGACAACATCCGCTGGTCTGAATGCATAATCCATTAGCTAGAATGTCCGGTACGAAAGTTTAAAAATCCCGGGTGTTGCATCTGAGTCTCCAAACACCAAATAATCACCAAAAAAACAGTATAGCTTCACATTGACCACAGCTCAACCAACGCTTGTAAGCAACTAGTAGCACGCATGCCACTGCCGCCTAGTGGACAATTGCTGAACTACAGGACTCAGTTCGCGACACCCGGGATTTTTAAACTTTCATACCGGACATTCTGGCTAATGGATTATGTATTAATTCCAGAGATTTTGTCTGTTACATCCCATATCCGTTAATGCGGTGTCCGTAGATGAGAGGATCGACTGTATAGAAAATAGATTCTAAATTCATGTGATGATCCAGTGGTCAGAATTTTTTTTTTTCACCCCTGCTTCACATTTGCCTTTCCACCCCTGCTCTACAAAGTGCTCTTTTACCATTTTACAAGACTCATCATTGCATCCCTTTTGAAGGAAGAGCCATTTTTATGAAATGTGCTAACACTCATTTACCATGTGAACTGGTGGGGTTTTGTGCTAATATTATTAAATGCATGTCCAATGAGTATTTAAATTCCTAAAGTTAAACTTTACTTTAACGACTTTATTTATATCAATATTTAAAAACCTCCAATTATGAACAGTGTTTTTATCCTGATCAGTAGGAGGGAGGATCAGTAGGTTTATAGCTGTCTTCAAAGTGATCTTTCCTGCCTCAGACACATTTTCATGCTCTAAAATGAAACCATTCAAATAATTACATTAATTAATAAACCACAGTAACATGCTTTATTAAATATTCCCCTTTCACATACAGGTAAACTGAAAAAATAAATCTGATTATTATTTAATCGCATTTAGAAAAAAAAAAACAGTCACAGCTATGTTATTCCTGCACTATATAACAGATTCTTGACGCTAGATCCTCCGTGATGAGCCATCAACGTGACATCATCCTCACAAACTCTAAAGGAAAAAGAAAGAAGAAGAAAAAAAAAACAGGTAAATTTGAGTTTAATCAGCTAGCAGTAGAGAAGGTTGACCTTAAAGGTGCTCTTGGCACCCACATCACATAAACATCATGGGTTACTTTTTCTCCCAGGAGGACACCGGATACTATAATAAAGCTCATTAAAAAAAATTAAGCACAAGAAAATACTGGAGATGTATTAAATCTGGAAGAATAAGAAATCATATGGATAAGAGCAAGGAAGACCTGGAAAACCTACACATTAAAACAAGGAAAATTGGATCTCATGCACATTAAAGCATGGAAAGTTGGACATCCTGCAAACAGTACTAAATCATGGGGAACAGGAAAGCATAAACATGAGGAAATTTTTCAGATTAATGTATAGAAAGGAAATCCATCAATTAGGAAATCATGCACATTAAACCAGGAAAAACAGGAAAGGAGGAAATCTACAAACTAAAGCATGGAAAATAAGAAAATAATGGACACCAAAGCAATTACTGACATTCAAGCATGGAAAATAGAAAATCATGAGCATTAAAAGAGTAAATTATGTCTGTTAAAGTAAAGAAAATAGAAAATGTCACAGCAGGAAATTAAGCAGTGAATCCATTTACAAGCTTTTTGCTTTTGCTTTTGAATTTATTCAATTAATTTTTTCTTGTCTGCTTAATGTACTTACTACACTTCACTTATGTATGACTTGTGCATTTGTATTGTTATTTACGTACTAGATTTTGTTCATAGTGGTGTTTGGACTGCTGCTGCAGCAGTGCAATTCTTGAATCAGTAAAATGTACTGTATGTCTATGATTTTTTTAATATATATATTTTTTCTGACCTTCAAAATCCACTTGCCCGTCTCCATTGAGGTCCACATCCCGAATGATCTCGTCGATGTCTCTCGGCTGGAGCTGCTCGCCCATCAGCTTCTTCATGGCCTCCCGCAGTTCACTAATGCTGATCTGCCCATCGCCATTCGAGTCAAACTGTGTAGCAGAAGACCATCAGTGAGTCCCCTATAAGTAATCTCATCTCAGAGTGAGGCTTTGTTCTAAACGTAAAATATGTTGCAGTTCGGAGTGATGAGCAAACACTGATCATCAGGATGTTCAAGAAATATGGCCCTGGTTCACTGATTATTAAAAAAAAACTACAACAGTGCATGCCTTGCTAAGGTTTATTTTATCAGTATGATAACTCATCGAAAATTTAATTGTGCACAATGCACTAATAAAGTGAATATCTATCTATCTATCTATCTATCTATCTATCTATCTATCTATCTAGCAGTGACGTGCGGTGAGGTTCATGGCTGGTGAGGCAGTAGCATTTCGTTGCATGATTTCTGCATTCATTTGGTTTTCTTCATTAATCTCTCAGTTGCCGGTGTCTACCTTACGGATACACACACACACA
>JAQMCW010000002.1:4486946-4501663 GCA_030068335.1 Chrysichthys cranchii
CCTGAAGGGAGGAAGTGGAAATGAAAGAATAAATGGTAACCAATAAGGTTTGTAATTCAGACATTATTAAAGGCTGGTTTAAGTACCAGGTCTGGCTATTCAGACCCCCCTCAGAGTCTTATATATAGCCGAAAAAGGAGATGAGACAGACTTAAAACTGCTGTTACTGTCTCAGTCCATGAAGAGCTTTGTTTAGCTGCATGAACCTACATGACCTCTGATTTGGTGCTTTAAAGCTCACCAAACTGTACTTTAACCAAATCAAGATTATTACTGAGCAAAGCTCATACAAGAATCTTAATTCATGTCTTTATTACTTTGACATATTTTACCCCAGCTACAATTTGCTTGTTTCAGTCTGTCTGGTCAGACAGCCATCACTGACCTAAAAACCGCTATAGGGCAAACACTGCCTACCCCTCACAGCTGGGAACAAAGTCCTTGACTGACTACAGCACTGTTGTTTCTACGTTTTCAGGTCAGTACAGCTATGATGGTGTGTGCGTGCCTGTGTGTGTGTGTGTGTGTGTGCGTGTGTGTGCGTGTGAGTGTGCACAATAATGTAACATACATGTTGCAGGATGGGCTGCATTGGTCACTCCGTCACTTGAGTTAATGATATCTTGTTTTTTCTCCTCCACTGAGGTCAGAGTGTGCTTCTGAGCATCATTAACTGAACGCATCTTCTCCCTGTGTGTGAAACATACATTGTACTCTGTAAATTTTATTCATTAAGACTGCCATGTATGATAAATGAATGATTAGTATTCAGAAACTGATACTTAAATTTTGTAACGTCAAGTACTGAAGATATGATCATTGGTTTAGACTGTTTACACACTTTTAGCTTACTTTAAAGAGTATTAAAGGAACACTCTAGCATTTTTTCAACCTAATCTCTATCCACTGCACCTACAGAGTAAATGTAATTACCACAAATGAGAGTTTTAACATGTTCCTCTGGAGTGAGAAAGGAATAGTAACAGAGATCCCAGCTTACTCAAACCCACTTATAACTAAAGTCTAAGGGCACTTGTTGAAGTTTATTAACAGATATTTAAAATAACACAAATTCAGGGCTCTCATGTGCCACAACTACTAGTGTTTGATGTGCTAAGGATGGCATACTCTTTCTTCCCTATCAATCACAGTGACACTAGCCAATCGTGGCTGTCTGTGAGCTCATGTATGTGGAAGAGGGCAGACTATACTTTCCTCTGGGTCTTGATGCAATTTCAAAACTACAACTGAAAATGTCACAAAAGCAATCACAAAACACATGCTACACATAAACATTTACTGTCGACCCTGACAACTTGGACTTGTTAAAATCATGGTCTTTAAACTCTTGTCTGCGGTAATCACATATATACTAGAGATTCTGTTGACAGGATATGTAATATGCACTGACAGACACTAAAGGCTTTATTGCTTCTTTTAGCACTTTTGTAAGTGATGTCTGGCTCTAGCAGCTTTAACACTAACCTATTTGGCATGCTGAAAAGTCAAAATACCACTCATATTGACACACTGAGTCTCAAATGGGCGGTTAGAGATTTCTTTAGAAACAATCTTTCCCCTTCATTCCATCCATCTCCTTCTCCTTCATTACATTAGGGCATATCAGTGTGTACATGATAAATTAAAGGGTTTACACTGACATCTCCTCCATCTCCTGGGCTGTGCGGAAGGACTCCACTGGCCAGTTCAGCAAACAGTTGACAAAGATCAGGACTGCAAGACCAGACCAAACCCACATGATCACAGTGAACGTCACCCCAGCATCATATATCAGCTATTGAGAAAAAGAGAGAGACAGAGAGATGATTAGGAAGGATCTAAGGACTGCAGTGAATACACGTTTACCATTCTTTATTTGAATAAGCTCATCCAATGCTGTCATTCACCTTCGTTTCTGATGAAACAGTTGTGAAGCCTTGCACTACACGAAGCTCCGCCCTCACCTTAGGGCACTCGCACACCTCATTCTTTTTCCACAGATCAGTTTTAGCCACCGGTTTTAACTACAGGAGTGCCAGGCAAATTGCCAACACAGTTTGCCATTCCTCCCTACAGTGCCTTTATATAATTATTATGGCTAATAGGAAGGGGATGAACTAATACATTGAAAGTACATTCACTCACTTTGTACTGAGTGTCCCTAAAATCTGTGTAATTACACAAATTATACAAGAAACAATAGTGTAACTACGGGAAATGAACGCCTTGTTATGGATGGACTACAACTGAAGTACATCTTCAGTTTCGTCAGCTAGTGTTAAGAACACTTGTGTATCTTGACATTTTCAAGTCTATCCCTTTTCCTAAATCCCATGCCATATTCGTGTTGTAACATGCTTGCCTAACCAAACCCTGTGCTGGCAGCACCTGCATACAGCACAGTACTGGCTCCGCCTCGAAATGTGTCCCATTCTGTAATGAAATCTGAAAAGAACTTCATTGGGATTTTTACCAGTTGCTTTCTACAATATGTGTAACGTCTGAAGGTGCAAGCTCTGTCAGATTGGATGAAAACCGTCTGCGACCAACTCTTGCGACAGATTATCAATCGGACTAAAGTCTGGTCTTTGACTGGGTCATTGTAACACATTGTAAGATTCTTGGTTTTGACCCACTCCAATGCACATTTGGCAGTGCTTTTTGCCTTGGATGGTAACCCTCAGCTCCAGTCTCATGTCTCTTGCAGACTGGAAGAGGTTTCCGTCTAGGATTGCTCTATATTTGGCTCAATTTCTTTTGCTCTCCACCCTGATAAGTTTCCTATTCCCTTCTACTAAAATGCATTGCCACAACATGATTCAACCACCACTATGCTTCACTGTGAGCATGGTTTTTCACAAATTGATGAGCAGCGCTGTTTCTGTCAATTTTACTCAAATGTTCACAAATGTGGGTTTTAAAAAAAAATAATAATTTTTTTCTTTCAGCCACTTTCTATAAAGCCCCGCTTCATGGCGTGTCCAAGTTATGACTGTCCTATGAATAGCTTCTCCTGTTTGAGCTTTTGATATCTCCAGCTCCCTTGACAAATGTCCTGCTTATCTAGTTACTGACTGCTCGGTGATAGCCTGGTCTAGGCAGAGTCGGGTTGTAATGTATGTCCAATATATGCATAGATGAAGACTGAATGAAAGAATGGGCCCCAATTTCACCAGAAGCACCTTTAACAGAAATGTACAAATCAAACTGAGCTAGCTAGCTAGAGGATAGGCAATAAAGTTAGCGCAGCTTCTTTGGAATCGATTTGCTTTAGTGGTGCAAAAATAAACAAAACATTTCTGGCCATATTGTGTCCAAAATGTCAGTTAATCGATATTAAAAGCAAACTTTGCCCATGATAAAAGCAATCTTACACTTGAAATAATGTGTTTATAATGGATATTGGCATGGCTATGATTAGCTATGCATCCTCACCAGGTGATGCCTGTGAGACACACCTTTTGTCCTGTAACATCTCTCAGTATGCACTTGGATACCAAAACCGGCTCGAGTCAAGAGATGCAACATTGTTTTCACACCAAACTCTGTGCAATCTTACGCACAGTTTTCTGTACTACTGTCGAGGATATAATGCTTGCAAACGAGTATACAAATGTGTGATAGAATAACGCGAGATAAAATCCTTACCTTAACTCCGGGGAAGGTGACGGCGGAGGATGCGTAAGAGCCGATCATTAGTGACATCACGGTGGAGCTGAGGCTCCCGAACATGTTGGGCAGCTACAGTGAACGGGACAGAGCATACACAAATGTTACAACAACTTTCAGCATTGAGCGTCAGTTTAAAAAATAAATAGCTGTTTTGCACAAAGTTTAAGATTTTGGTATTTGCTTTTCTTAGAGAGTCCACTTGTGTCTAACAGAAGAGCTTGTGTATGTGTAATAATGGACTTTTTGTAGGAAATCTGATTTTTTTAAGGAAATCACAGCGGTGTGAGCAAGCTACAAGAACCTGGGTCAAACAACATCAGGGTGACAAGTGGCAAGAAATTGTGAACAAACAGGATATCCTTACTGCCATGGAAAGAGCTCGAGGGAGAGATTGTTTCCTTTTGTCATTTATTCACACGCATGCATTTGCTATTACTATTCGCATGTATACTTATAACTTTAATTTCATTCGAGTGACCACGTGACACAGGTCTATTCTCTGTTAGTCATCTAATCACATACACACACACACACAGAAATATTTGCTCTTGCCTACATCAATACGTACAGTATGCTAGGCTTATTGACTGAAGCGTGGATTAATTGTTAATATGTGTGTGTGTAAAAATAGACATACAATAATTATTCCTCAGGCATTCCTTCGATGCAAGACATTTCACTGAGTCACAGCACGTTGTATTTAACGTCACAGAGAAATTTTTACTTTTTTTTTTTTACATTTTACATTTATGTCTTTTATACTTTTAGGTTTTTCAAAGTGTATGTTTGTGTGTGTGTGCATGTGTGTGTGTGCGTGTGTGTGTGTGTGTGTCAGGTATTTTTATTTTTTACATCAGAGTAAGCAGTGTTTAGCCAGACTTTTCAAAACATATCAATAGGAAGGTCATGAGGTGAAGACTGCTATTAAATATTATCCAGGTAAAGACCTTTGATGATCGTGTTGAATTATTAAAGAAGGCAAAAATTGTGATGATGTTTAAAATCGGATTCCTTGCATCAGCACTGATATGAAAAGCAGAACATGCCGGTAGTACTGTGTGAAAATTGCCAGCTGGCATGGAATCACATTTTTTCCCCTGGAACAGGATTTCTCACTACTCACACACATACACACACACACCATAGAGTTCACTGAGAGCATTTCCTGTTTTAAGTCTAAAAAATATTATGACATCCTTCAAAGTAAGGTACTAAAATAATCACTAGCGCAAATAAAAATGTCTGTCTTAGTTCATATTTACTGAAACAGTGTGTGTGTGATCGCACGCGTGCGTGTGCGTGTGCGTATGTGTGTGTGTGTGTGAGTGAGTGAGAGAGAGCGAGCGAGCAAATGTCAGGTCATAACCTTCAATGGCTTAACAGTATGGTGTGATTCTCTACATGCTGGTTCTAACCCTACAAAGCAAGCAAGAGAGAGAGAGAGAGAGAGAGAGAGAGAGAGAGAGACAGACACAGGGAGGAGAGGGGGAAAGAGACGAAGTGTCCTATATTTCTAAGAAGAACTGGACACGGTGTCATGGGATGAAAAGGGCTGGTTATGTTCAGAGCTGAGCACTTGGGCCACATGTTTTTCCAGTGCACGCTTAGGAATGTGTAAGCGTTTACAAGTGTGGAGTGTGTGTCTGTGTGTGCACAAGAAGGTGAAAGATCCGTGTGTGTGTGTGTAAATTGTTGGCACTTGATAAATATGGTCCTCCTTCTATTTAAAAGTACAACAGACACTACAACAGTTTTTTGTAACAGACACTCCGTTGCCAGCGGAAGATGGCGATGAATATAACAACAGTAGTATCTATAGACTTATGTAAAGGCATTACAGTACTGTGTGTGTGTGTGTGTGTGCATGCCCTTGTTTTTTTAGGTAAAGGAGAGTGGGTGGAGGGACTGCAGAAGGTGTGGAGGAACCTGCGTCTCTGGTTGGTGGAAACATAGCCTTTGCTGTGTCCCGGCCTGACTCCCACCCCCAAACACGCACCCTAACTGGAATTCATAACTGTTGTGGCTAAACACCACGTGCTTAGTTACATATAATTTCACAACAAACGAAATGTCCGGCCAGCCTTCTTTGCTCACGCGCTCTCTCTTTCGCTCCACGTGTCCCCCTCTGCTGGTTTTCTTACCGTGAGAGACGTGAAGGTCAAACAGATCCCTCCGAATCCATTGAGCGACAGAGCAAGGAAGATGAGGGCAGAGAGGACTGGAAAAAAGAAATAAAGACAGAATGATGAGAAACCATTTCAGATCAAATTATCGTGTAATTGATGCGTTCTGTAAGCGGGTCGTCATCGTGAGCCGCATCCACGTTCACAGTTAGCATACAGTATTACCAAAAATACCCATTTGGACTTGGAAAAGCTGGAAGATATGGCACCCTAAATGTGTGCTATGTCACTGGGTAAATCATATAAATAAGGAATAAAAGACAATGAAGCAAGCTGTTACAGCAAACTAGTAAACAGCAGGATGTCGAGATGGAGCCAAACTCAAAACAGAGTTACTGGTATCACCCCAGTGTTTTCTATCAACACGTCCTGAAGTATATTATTCCTCCCTTACTACAGAAAATTTTCAAATGATTTTGATGTTGCATTTATTCATAAGCAACATGTCATGCTTCTTGACCTTTTTTGTTTACATTTAATGGTGTGGAAAAATTATTTCCTGTTAGCTCTTACGTTATAGCATCTACAAACAGCCTCACCGGCCTCACTGTTTCTCCCTCTCTCAAGGTTCTAAGATGAAATAAAAGCAGCTTGTCATGTTACAGAGAAACCCGAAAGCACAACGTCCTCTGTCCTGGAAGCTTTTCGGTCACATACTGCAAAATATGAAAACCGCTGGCACTGGAGACTTCTTCCAGAAATGTTAAATATATGTCTCTTAACAAAAAGATCTTTTTTTTTTTTTTTTTTTGTTCAATAAAAATGGCTGACTTGCTTTTAGGTCTGCGTGTGCCCTATGGAAACCATTACATCCTAGAACAAGCACAAGCTGGTGTTATAGAGAATTAATGAACACCTTCTGACCAATAAGAATCAAGACTTCAGCACTACTGTGATGTACAGTATATTGACCGTCATCATTACAGACTCTGTCGATGTGTTTCAGGGTTTTATGTGGTCGAAGGTGCGACAGTACGTCTACATCTTCCCTAGTTGCTTTTGTGTACTCAGATAACATGGGCGGGACAGGGAAACACAAGGTGTGGCATTCAAAATCTTGTGGTTGAAATGGTGTATAATAGAAAAGGCTTTCACTTGGCATCGGGTCACTACCCAGTTTTGGTACTGTTCTCAAGCACTGGACTGGTAACGTTTTGGACCTGCTTATTTTTGTTTCCATTTATGGTGTTTGGCAGATTACCCAGAGGGACTTACAGACGTATTTTGAGGTTTCTATCAATAAGTATAATCCTCGTAATGGCTCACTAGATCAGAGATTAAGAATAATATCAGTCTAAAACCTTGTCGAGGAAGTGGTATTGCATGAAAAACATAACACAGAAAACACAATGCAATTTTTCTTCCTTTAAAAAACAACAACAAAGTGCTAATTTACACTTTGTATGCATATGATATTACCCGACACAGCACAGATGTTAAATGTTCCACATGAATACATAACCCTGTGGCAGTGGGGGCACGATAGAGCGTCAAGGTACTAAGTGATGCTTTTCACCTGCGCTTACTCATGGGGTAATTTGTATATATGTCTGTGTATTCGCAAGAGAGAGACACAGAGAGACGTGACGAGAGAGAGTCCAGAACCAGCACAGAGTTGGGTGTGTGGGGGGTCGCTGAGAGTGCTACAAACATGTATGTAGTGTACGTTGCATGTCTCCATCACACCGGTGGCATTTCAATCAACTTGGCTACAAAAGTTTAGAAAGAATCAGTTTAGTTACTGTGATAATATCACTATCACGTCAGTACTGAATACAGGGGTACCCCGCTTAACGAATGCCCCACAGAACGAACGTTCCGCATCGTAAACGCCACCACAGGACGAATGCATTTCGCACGTCGCACGTGAAAAATCGAGTTTTACGTTAAAAAAAATGCCTGAATCCGGCCAGATGTGTCTCAGATGAAGACAAAGCATCATCAGCAGGGGGTGCTTCCAGTTTCAATTTCACTTTCAATTTTCTTGATTTTTCGCGTCAACCTGGAACGGATTACACGATTTCCCATAGAAGTCAATGGGAAATTGTGTTTCGCCCAACGAACGCGCCGCTGGAACGGATTGCGTTCGTTATGCGGGGTACCACTGTATTCCCTGTATGTATGTGTGTTTGTGTGTGTGTGTGTGTGTGTGTGTGTGTGTGATTAGTGTGTGTGTTTGCTATAACTTTGACTCACCTTGAGGCTGATATGCTGACACAGACATCATTGCACAGGATAACGCAAAACATGCACTAGGGGAGAAACAGACCAAGTGAATTTAACTGTGACCAGACAAGATAAATGATTAAGCCTTTTGCATTGCTGTTACTGTACTGTTACTCTACTAGAAGAATCTACCAAGAAAATTAAGCAACCAGTAACACGTAACAAATAATCTTATTTCGGATCTTAATGAATACAGATGTTTGCAGTTTGCACATACAGTATCACAGCACTCATTATACTTCCTGTGCTTTTGTCATAATCTCTTCACAAATATAGCACTGTGCAAATAGATTCCTGTCATAGGCATGGGAGGCTTCCAAAAAGAAACTTTCCTAAAAGCACAGGGGTGTGTTGGGATGCTCTGGATCCAAAAAAAACAAAGGCCACACTGAGTAACATGAGAGTAAATGTGGGAGTTAATATGGGAGTGCTTGTGCACTAATTCGTCTTTAGTAGCTGCTATATCCTGGTCAGGGTCGCTGTGGGTTAAATTACAAAATATCAGTGGCGGCCATAGACAAAAATACCCACGGGAGAGAACAGATTGATCGTAAATCCTTCACAAACTAATGGGAGTGGGATTAAAGTGAGAGTATGGAAGGACTCAAGGACAGATGTTTTATGTTTATTTACACCATGATTAGAGATCTGTGTGTTTGTCTTTGGGATCATAAGGAGCAATGCATTTTGTCACACTCTTGTGCCTGTGAGAACATTAAAGGTGCTGCTTGTAATGCCTTAAAAGTGCTCCTAGACTTATATTAAGCTTTTTTTTTGGAATATCTAAAAACACTTTATGATTTGCAATAAAACCATGAAATGGATCTGGCTGCTTTCTTTATTTCATGCAGTTAAAAAAGATTTCTGGCCCAGAAATTAGCCCTGCCCCCCAGTAGGAACTGATGAGCTCAGCTCTGTCCCTTTTAGGGGTGGGGTCCAGTGACAGAAAGAAAAAAGACTTTTTTTTTAATACATATACATTTATGCATGTGTTTGTGTGTGGTTACCTCCCGGTGAGTCGCAATGGTCTGGGTCCATATCGGTCCATGAGGATGCCGAGTGGCAGCGTGGCAGCACTGAGCAGGAAGGAGCCAATGGTAAAACCCAGATTGAGCATTTCCTCCTGCTCTACACAGCTGAGCCAATGATGATGAGCCTTGGCAGTAACATTAGCAACCTCCGTCTCATTTTCTAACAGTCAGACAGAGAGACAAAAGAGAACTGATCAGCGTATGGTTTATTCATGGTTCTGGCCAGCCCTGGCTCTTGTGTCACGGCTGAATGACCCTGACTGGCTGTGTCTGAGCATGTTTTTCCATCCATCCTAGGATGGCTTACCTGTGCAAAGGTGCGAGTAAAAGCCCTCGTTCTTCAGCATGATGAGCAGAGACCCCCAACCAAGCAGCACAGCGGAAAATCCTAGATTTTCCACCACTGCTGTGCAGGCCATCCACCATCTCCTCCGGTAAGCCTGAGACAATGAGGGTGCCAGCCATCTGTCAGAGCACAGAGAAAAAGTGACAGTCGATTTGGAGTAATTTAGTGACATCAAATTACTTGTCAGCAAATCCTTCATTGTTTTGGTTGTTTGTTTGTTTGTCTGTTTTTTTGCATTTCTTTAAAGCACTTTTCTACCTACAAACTCTAACATATTTCAATATACAGAAACAAAAGTGCTGGTTCTTGTCCTGCAAAATCCATCTGGTTCCTGAACAAAAATGCTGCTGGTCTAGAAACAATAACTCGAACATTAAAGGTGCTGTTTGTAAAACCTTACATTGTTCCTAAACTTGTAACGTTCATATATTTTTTTGGAATGCCTAAAAAGCATACATTAACATGCAATAAAGCCATGCAATGGACCTGTTTATTTATTTCAAGCTAATATCACACAAAACCCTTTTCTGGCCCAGAAACTAGCCCTACCCTCAGTAGGACCTGAACAGCTCAGCTTTGCTCCTTTTAAAGAGTAAAGTAAGTCGTCAGAAAGGGAAGAGATTTCAGTATTTTCATTTGAATAGCAAATGGTGTCTAAAAATTACAAACAGCTCCTTTAATAGAGAACTGTGTATGTGCGTGTATACCACAGATTTCAGGTGTTTAGCTGGGTGACAACATTTTGTTGCCATGATAACAACCTAAGCAACTTAAGTTATTTTAAGAAATGAACAGTGCAAAGGGTTCAGAAAATTTTATTTATATATTATATATATAAAAAAAAAAAAAACACTAAATAGAAACACTAAACGCTAAAAGCTTAATTAAATACTAAACAGGAACTACACTGTCAATGTTAATGTTTTGTTTATTTGTTTTTTGTTTATTTAAAATGATCATTACATTGACGTATTCATCTTTTTTCTTTCTTTCCATATCAAATATTTTCATTCTTTGATTCGGATGCTTTTATAAATCATTTTTCAAGATTTAATTCCTCGCAGTTTGTCAGCAAAACCTACATATCGTGATACATATCAGGCATCACAGAAATGCCTTAAAGAACAGAGATGATATTTTTCTCATATCACCTGCTCCTAATATATTTTTAAAACTACAAGCCAGTTCTTAAAAACCCTGGCTGGTGTCCAGACCTAGCACTGGAACCCTGTCAGTCAGCACGGTTAAAGAAGATAAAAGACTTGTACAGCTCTTAATTCTTGCTCTTGCCTGATTTGCCTTTGGGAGGGACGGAAATGAGCATCCGAGTAACCTGATAATCGTTGGAAATGAAATATCTTGGACGCACTGCTGAACAAACGACTGCTTTCATGTGTTCTGCCATTTTCTTTCACAAACCTTGAAAAGAACAACCAGAGGAACACACACCTGTTGGTACCCAGAGGGCCTGAAATAGCTCTTTGCTCTGGATGCCAGTGCGGCAAACTATACTTCAAAACGGTAAAGGTCCAACAATTAGTGTATTTGCTAGTTATTACACTTGAGACGCTTTTACTACTGCTCAAATGCACATGAAAACAGCAAGTGTGTGGACGTGGGCATAGTACAATATGATTACTGCAGAAAACTCTGATTTTGGCAGTAATCTGATCAGCATGTTTACATGCACTTATCATGAAATGCATTCTCTAAATAAATCAGATTTATTTTTAGCAACAATGATTACTTTATTCACCAGCAGTGAGGCACGAGCAGGGGCATTTGAAACTGTATAGCTTCTAAATAGTTTAATATTTTGAAACAGAGCTTCACATTTTCTTTACATACACATCCTATATTTTTACGTTTGGATACGGTTGCTGTTCTTCATTATTTGGGCGTTTTAAATCATCAGTTGGTCTTTTTTATGATTCCTCATTGCACATAACATTTGTCCTTGAGCTTGATTTTCCCCTTAATTTCTACACAAAGATTGAAAGGTATCAGATTACATAAGGCAGCGAGGTTTAAAAACCCCCCACAAAAACAAACGACCTCTAACAAATGAAACTGTTACACTCTTTTTATAACCACTTAATCTGATAATCCGAAAAAGTCGGAAAATAATGATCTTACGTGTATCTTGAACGTTATTTGTATGCTATATTTGGAGCGCTAAACTACCGATAAGTAAACTGCAGTACACGTGTTCTGTGTGACCTTTCTCTATTTCCATTTGTGTTGTACACAAATAGTGAAAGAGGTCACTTCAGGCCGTTTGGCTGCTCACTGTAGAGGGCTCGCTTCCCGGTTCTACCTGCAATACTGCCATAAACCTTCACATGGAAACAGAGCAGTGTGACCGGGCATAGCCAGTGGGTCGATTAATTAATTATTAATGTTTCACAACAGCGCTGATACTTGCCCCGCTGCGTTGCCCTGCATTTTCATGGCAGGATTTACGTGTTGCCTTTGGTCGTTGATGTAAAAAGGCACGCGTGTATAGTATTGTACTTTCCATCATGAACTTCAGGCGTGACCAAACAGAAAGGCCAGATCGACCTGTCACGACAGCTACAGCAGTGAATTCAAAAAGAACAAGGCAAGGGGTGCGAACAAAGAAGAGAAAGAAAAGGAAGGGGGGGGAAACCTTTTCATTTGACTTTAAGTGAGTACAAGACTAAAGTGTGTAAGTCACCCATTCATTCTGTGTGGCTATCTTTGTGTTTAATGTGATTAGACACAGACCACTAGGTAGCTTTGTCCTCAGCAGCCCGGCTTATTGAGGGTTTCCTATTGTAAGTCACACTGCCTATTAGCATACATTCTATCAAACACACACACACACACACACACACACACACACACACACACAATAGTACAATTACACACATTTCTGATTCTTTGCACTAGAACATTGTGTATTTGAGTGTCCCACAAATTATGGGTCTGTACTGCTAGGGTGTGTTAAATTAACTGGGTACAGAGTTTCTCTGGACAAAGGTATCTTTTAACTTTGTACATCAGAAATGTGCCCAATTCTCCAAATGTGTTGAGACTGTCCAGGGTGGACTTGTTAAGGCTATTTATACCGGTGTTGCCGGTTTATGAAAAATCCATATAACTCCAATTTCCCCATCACTCACCCATGAAGGCTGGGTGAGGAAACAAAGTGCAAATCATACTCGCATTACTCTTTCAACTTTCAAACATTTCAAGTCTGTGCATTCACACAGTTCGAACCATGTTGAAAAGAACTACAAATAAATCAAAAGATTTATTTTTTTCAGCCTTTTTTGTTGTTTTTTTTAATGAATCTATATTGCACATAACCCTGAGTGTAAAGTATCAGATTACTGGTACTCTACTTTTTATAGTATATTCATTACTCATTAGTAGTGCTGGGTGGTATACCGGTTCGCACCGAAAACCGATTTTTAAATTTTTGTTATGATATGGATTTTTCATAAACCAGCAACACCGGTTTAAACAGCCTAAACATGTCCAGAACATAGTGCGGTTGTAAATTGTTTCACATGGGACGTTTTTCATTGCTGCACCGCTAGACACGCATGGAACAGGGCTCGAGTGGAGTTGTAGTGCGTGGTGAAAATGGACAGGGCAAGTTCCGAACCAGATGCTCATGTTGAAGATGATGACCCAGAAGAACTTTTACCGAAAAAGGGAGCTGTGTCGGTTGTCTGGAGGTACTTTGAATTTTAAAAGGTCGGATGTGGACCAAAGAATAATTTATTGCTAATGTTGTTGGGCTAAAGTTGTCGCCGGAGGCGGCAACACAAGCAATTTGCTGCAGCACCTTAGCCGCAAGCATGCTTTGGAGTACCAAGAATGCACTAAACTAAAAATCAGCGTATTCCACACCATCAGGTAAAAGTAACAACGCTAAAGGACAGTCAAGTCAGAAGTCTAATACTAATGTGGAAATGTTTTTTACAATTCTCATGACCATGGAATAGGGCAGTCTTAACCACTCTACTGCAGTAATTCTTCTCACAATCAATGTGCTTAACACGTCATGCATGCGGAGAAAAAAACGCCAAAAACCGTGAAACTGATAAAATTTTGAAAAAAAAAAACGTGATATAGAATTTTGGTCACACCGCCCAGCACTACTCATTATTCATTCAGTGTTTTAACAGAAATTCTATTCATTTTGTTAACTGAATTTTTGAAGAAACACTATAATGAATGTCACACGATGACAAGCGGGTTTAAACCCCCCCCCCCCCCAAAAAATAGCACTACTCTGTAAACTGTTAAAAAAATAATATGACTATATTTACAACCCAAATTCCAGAAAAGTTCACAATAGAACATAGATGACATAGGGGACAGTGGTAGCTCAGTGGTTAAGACATTTGGACTACTTATTGGAACGTTGTGAGTTCAAATCCAAGCACCGCCAAGCTGCTGCTGGGCCGTTGGGCAAGGCCCTTAACCCTCAACTGCTCAGCTATATAAGTGAGATAGATGTAAGTCGGTCTGGATAAGAGCATCTGCCAAATGACAGTAATGTAATGTAATAACATAACAAATGTTCAAACTGGGAAATTGTACACCTTCATCCACTAAATGAGCACATTTCAAATGTGATGCCTGCTACTGGTCCCAAAAAAGTTGGCACGGGGGCAACAAATGGCTGAAAAAGCAAGAAAGTTTCAGCTGGGAGAACATCTAGCAACTAATTAAGTTAATTGATATCAGATCTGTAACATGATTAGCTATAAAAGGGATGTCTTAGAGAGGCAGAGTCTCTCAGAAATAAAGATCGGCAGAGGCTCTCCAATCTGTGAAAGAGTGCGTAAACAGATTGTGGAATACTTTCAAAACAATGTTCCTCAACTTCAAATTGCAAAGGCTTGGCAAATGTAATCATCTACAGTGCATAACATCATCAAAATATTCAGAGAATCTGGAGATATCTGTGCGTAAGGGACAAGGCCAAAGACCTTTATTGGATGCTTCAGGCCCTCAGACGACACTGCATCACTCATCGGCATGATTGTGTCAATGACATTACTAAATGGGCGCAGGAATACTTCCAGAAACCACTGTTGGTAAACACACTCCACCGTGCCATCTGCAGATGCCAACTAAAGCTCTATCATGCCAAAAGGAAGCCATATTCAAGCATGCTCCAGAAGCGCCGTGGTGTCCTGTTGGCCAAGACTCATTTGAAATGGACTGTTTCAAAGTGGGAAAGTGTTCTATGGTCAGACGAGTCCAAATTTGACATTC
>JAQMCW010000002.1:4688710-4704647 GCA_030068335.1 Chrysichthys cranchii
TGTTTGCCCATGCGCTTGGAAATGCACCAGAATAGGAACCTTCATGTCCCAAAAGAACGTTAACATGATTTTCTTGGTGGACGGCTGACATTTGAATTTCTTCTGCGCTGAGGAAGACTGATGGCTCCACTTCATGCTTTGTCTTTTGCTCCCTGGGTTATCGTGTAATTTAAAACCTGCATTTCCTTTTTGATTTTCCCTTGTATTATGTAGTTTTTACACTTTTGAGAATTGTGCTATAAAAACAAGCAGGATTAGATGTACCGTATACAATACTTCATTGTATAAGTAGCGAATATAAGGATCACCTCATAGCCTGGAAGGTTCATTAACACCATGTCGGGTCCTCCAGAATCTGTAACAAATACAAGTTACAGTGCTGGTGCTTTTGTCTAGTAGTGTGTGTGTGTGTGTGTGTTGATGTTAGTGTAAAGCTGATAATATGTTGTGGTATGAAGGTGTATAGTGCCAGTAACGTGGAGCTGGTGACCCGCTCCCGAACTGAACACCTCTCTGATCAGGACAAGTCCAGATGCAAAGGTACACACACACACACACACACACACACACACACACACACACACACGTACACCTATGACTACTGAAATGATGAGCACCACTCACAACCATATAAATAGCTAAAGCTGTGCATTTTCTTTCATCCTTTGTCTCTTGTGTGTCCTCGTATGTCCTCAGGATCCAGAACTCCTCTTCAGTCTTTCCTTGGAATTGCAGAGCAACACGTGTCGAACAACGGGGTGAGGATGATAACGTCCTGCATGCCCCATACGTACGCTCTTGTCTGATGATAAGTCATATCCGTGCTCTGTTCCTCCATTAGCTGTTTAAACAGTTAATGTGTGTGAAAAGGCACAGTGTGTTCGAAGCTATGCAGAGTGTGTGTACTGGTCACCCAGAAAGCATGTTTCTCCTAACAGCTTTACTGATTTATTTGTTAAATGGTCGTTTTTACATCCCCTAGGGGAATCCTACGTTCTTCACTGGCACTGGCATTGTTGTGGCTGGGAAGCTCTGGTGTAGAGTGCATCCATCTTAAGGAAGAATGGCGCTGCAGAAACTGTTAAGCCACCGCGTTATGATCGGAGTGCATTAGAGACGTGCATTAGGAATATTAATGTAGGAGATGTGAGCAGTTATGGCCTCGGCAATGAGCTAACGTAAAAGGATCTTAGGAAGTAGATCACATATACATTAATGACCTACACTGGTGTATCGTAAACAGAGTTGGGGAGATAATTGCTTTTAGTGGATCTTGAGCGTGGGCTCGGATTATTATTATTGTTTTTATTTCTTTTTTAATTTATACAGAAGAAATGTGTCTACTTGCATACATTTGATAATAGTGATATTTCGTAGAGGGTATCAGTATTATAAGGTGTGATCTGTATTGCATGAACATTTAAAAGTGGATTAATGAAGAATAATTCTGATTGCAGTGTAGCTCCCTAGTGGTTACGTAACACTGGAATAGTTTTTTTTCCACTCCGAGAAAGCACAGCTGCTTTAGCACTTAGCAGTACTGAGGATAGTCATGACATCATTCTCAAGCAATGGTGTAATGTGTTGTGTCTTACTTCATTGTTTATACAGGGACGATAAAAGTACCGCGTGTTGCACTGCATTAGGAATGATAACGTTACCTCACAAGTAGATGCTGAGGAGTGTAGTGGTCCTGAGGCGTGTCTATAAAAAGACTGATATGCAAACACAGAGTCCACACTGGAGCTCGGTTGTCCATATGAGTTTTCCCGACCGCATAAAACCACATAAAATATGTGCTATTGCTTAAAAGAGGTTTTTTTTTTGCCCTGTTCTGTGTATTTTCCAGGTTATTTGTATGAGTGTAAAATAAAAATAAAAATCACCTATTGCAATTAATTCCACCTCACTGTTCTGAAAACTATCTTTAATCTTTTTTTTCCCATTTATCATTTAACGACAGTCTAAATGCTTGATAGATATCATCGATCTGGATTCACTGGCTACTTTCTTGTTTGTCCAGAGTCAGGTATCTCAGTGTGCCAGTCCTCATAACCCGACAGCCATCACAGCCGAGGAGTACTTTGACCCTGAGTTTAATCTGAACGGCAGAGACATCGGCAGGCCCATCGAGCTCACCAGCAAGGTGCAGAGGTACCGCAAAACCAACAGGCGCATCTTGTTTTCTGTTCTCTAGTACAGTGTACCCCCGCAATACCGCGGTTCACCTCTCGCAGCTTCACTGCATCGCGGATTTTCACATTTTGATTCGCGGAATTTTTTGGCTTTCGTGGGACTCTGGAATATAAACTATAATTAAAAAAATGTTCATTCAAACATTAAAAGAACATTTAAATCGAAATAAAACAGTACGCACTGTGTTCCATCAGCGGATGAAAAATGACAGTAGCTGTGTAAGCCGCTTCAGTACGTGAACAGGAAGTGACCTCATTGGCAGTAAGCACGCATGTAGAATTTTATATGTTGTTAAAATCACGTATGTTTAAGAGCATAGGATGTGTTGATAAGAGAGTGGAAATGGTTTATAAAGCCTTAAAACATATAAATAATAATAATAATCGGGCCGAAAAGTCAGGTGATCACGAGGGAGCACTAGGATTGGCTAGGACGGCTGTAAACAGGAAGTGACCTTATCGGACGTAAGCACGCATGTAAAATTTTATATGTTGTTAAAATGATGTATGTTTAAGGGTATAGAAAGTGTTAATAAGAGAGTGGAAATGGTTTATAAAGCCTTAAAATATATATAAATAATAAAAATTAATGTGACTTCGCAGTATCGTGGTTTCACCTTTTGCGGGGGGGCGGCAGAATGTTGCCCCCGCGATAGGCAGGGGTTCACTGTACTCTGCGTGCACTCTTTAGCCTCTGTGTGTTCTTTCTTTTTAGGTTTAAGGCCACATTGTGGTTAAGTGAGGCACACCCTCTTTCGCTGGCTGAGCAGGTGACGCCCATTATTGACCTCATGGCTATTTCGAACGCTCACTTTGCTAAACTGCGTGACTTCATCACCCTCCGTCTGCCTCCTGGCTTTCCTGTGAAGATAGGTGAGGGACGGGAACACACACACACACACACACACACACACACACACACACACACACACACACACACACACACACAAAAAAAAACCCACTACAGTATGACAGTTGTGATATAATATGACTGACAGTATTCAGATTCAGGAAGCCTTTACGCATATATAGGTTTGTTTATTGATGATGAATTGTGCTCTGATTTGGACTTGGAAGTGAGGACATTTGCAAATTATTTGACATTGAGTCGCAATGCTCAGTAACATATGTTGGGTATCCTGAGATATTATATGACCCAGTGATTGGTGCATGAGTAAACCTTCTAGACCTGCTGCTCTTAGATGTCTCAGTGATCGATGTGTCTTTATAAGATGTCTCACTGTTTTTGCCTCCCAGAGATCCCTCTCTTCCATGTACTGAATGCACGGGTGACCTTCAGTAACCTGTGTGGCTGCGATGAGCCCGTCAGCTCTGTTACTGTGCACTCGCCACAAGGAGCTACTGATGCAGGTACAACCCCTTATTGATCCTCATCTGAACAACCTGGGTGGCACGGTGGTGCAGTGGTTAGTGCTGTTGCTCGATGGCACTACAGTAGGAGGTTAAAACTCAAAAACTTTTGGTGGCTAAAGCAAAATCCTAACCCTTCGATTACGGTTAGGGTGCTGATAATAACACTTCTCAAGCCGGACGGTGCAACATGTATCCTATAATCCTCCACATTGACACTGTTTCCAGGGCAACATGAGCGATGTTGAATTTGGTTACCCTTCTTGTGCAGGTACCACGTGAACGGAGCATGAACTAAAAATAATGCAGACCATCGATTAATGAAATAATCTCCCATAATGTCTCTGACTGAAGTCACTTTATTACCTTCAGGAGAAAGCTAGGTGTAATGTCTGTCTGTGCCACAGCTGTTTTTTTCCCCCAACTGATTTAAGAGGCGGGATCATTCGGAACAGTAACTTCATGTTCGATAAATCGATTTGATTTATATGAATGCAAAGCTCCAAAGTCTCCAGCTGTATCGTGAGCCCATGTTATATTCTGTGCCGAGCTTCTGTGCATGTTCTTCCCATGGAGCTCTACCTGGGCTTGCTCTGGGTTCTCTGGTTTCTTCCCACTTTCCAAAGACTTGTCAAGAAGTGGGTTGGTTATCCTAACTTACCCCTGGTGTTATCATTCAGGGTGTGACCTTTCCTCGCACGCCAGTATTTCCGGGATAGACTCCTGATACACCGTGTTCCTTATCTGGATAAATATTTTTTATCTTCATATTTCTTAGCTCCATCTCACATCTTCATTTCTTCCCCCTGAAGCAAGTAGAATATTCCAAAGGACTCTCAAACCTTTTGGCATTAGGGACCACTACAACTGAAAAATAAATTCGATGGACCCCCTCAGTATAGATTTATTTCATGAAAATTGTTTAAAAAAAAAAAAAATGTAATGATTTTTTTGAAGCCATAGAACTTTATGGGCCACACTTTGACATCCACCACTATATAGCATACAACATGAAACTGAATGCCCTGCCTAGTGCCCTACTCACATATAGTGTAGATGATGGGCAGTAACGCTTTAACCCCAGATTTACGTTTTTGGCTGTTTTTAATAAAATGGTCTGGGTTGCACTCGAATGTCTGGATTTTTGGTAAACTATTGGAACACTTGACTGTGCTTGGGTGCGGCCATTAAGTGAAAGTTTGCTCAACTGTATGTTCACTAATGATTAAAGTACAGATAGTCCTCAAGCTACAATGGAGATGTGTTCGGCCACACCCATCGTAAGTTGAAAATCTCATAAGTCGAACAACTGTGTTGAACCACTTAACCTAGCTTCGGTATCTCAGCCTAGCTTAACCTAGCTTATGTAACCAGGTTGAAATAATATGTTTATAATTTATTGTTTTTCCTGTTTGTTTGAAACTTCACCAACACCTCGAATGTTCTTATATTTGATTAGTTAAAATATTTGCGTTCAGACCACAGTCCCATTTAAGAAAAAAGCGCAGTTTGGAAGTGTGTATTCTGGGTACTGTCACTTTAAGACTGTCATCTTTTATCCCCTTGTTTACTTCCTGATTGAGGAAGAGGGGAGTTTTTAATTCTGCTCGTGCTGAAAATGAATTGTAAAGTTTTAATATGGTAAAATGAGTGATTGTGTAGTCCTGTTGTGTTGTTTTAGTTTTAAAGAATATGTAGTTATGTTATCAGTTGAATCAGTTGCTACGAGCTCTTTATGTGCTCTGTTTGCTAACAGACCGATATTTAATGCTGTGGAGCGAGTCAAACTTTAAGCGAGATTTCATTTAAATCACATTTCTGTCAAAAGAGAGAGTTTGCCAGATAGATCCACACACCTGTATGATGTATGCAGCCGCACTGTGTCTCTGAGCTGCGTCCAGCCGCGACACCCCGCTACACAAATATTGAGCTCCGGCTACAGACAGCCGCCGCCGGAGCTGTTCCATTAATAATCACAAAAAAACCCGAGGTAACACACTGTACAGTACACTGATACACAACTAACTCTGAGTTATGGGAGAGAGTGTGGCATTTCCGGGCGTCGTCTGAACGTCCCCGTACGTCATACGCTGTTACGATGGCCTGCTAGCGATGCCTGCGTGTGAATTTTTAATGTTTTCTAAATATTTTACAATTTTTAGTGTTTCACAATCATCATTGTAACTTCGAAAAATCATACGTCGGGCCATCGTAACTCAGGGAGCACCTGTATTGTCATGAGTTAGCTTGCATGCATGTACTTCGATTAATTCAAACTCACCGTGTCCCGTGCTTATTAGTTTATAGGAGTGCAGCATGTTACCATTAAAAACATTTCAAAGGACATCACGTGCGTTCGGCCAGTATTCAGGTAGTCCTGGGTTTAGATTTGTTGCCATGCTCCTCAATGGAGAAGCATTATACTGCAGACTAGACAACCTTGATGAATTAATGAAGTAAATATTTACAGTAGGCATTGAATCTTTTTCAGTGTAGCATACGCTTGATGATGAAGAAGAAGGGGAAGCCTTCATATGCTGTTTATTTCTGAGATGATTATTTGCTTGCTATGGAAACATCCCTGTGCTTTCAGGTCAGAGTCCTCCTCCCCTGCACTGTGAAGTGGACCCATCTGTGTTCGAGCCTCCAGCGGACTACACAACGCTCGGTCCCGGCCGCAACGAGCCTCTGAGAGACGAGGACGACAACCTGTTGCAGTTTGCCATTCAGCAGAGTTTGCTGGACGCAGGGACAGAAAGCGATCAGGTGACCCCTACTCTCTGTCTCATTGTCATTCAAGCTGATTTATGAGTATGAAATAAACAAAGGCATATACATTCACGGTTTGAGTTACACTCCACTACTTCAAAAAAACCCCTGAGGCACCCGGATTTCTAAATGTTCGTAAGTGGAACCGACATACATGGCACTGATTTTGTTTTTTCTTTTTTCTTTTTTGGACACACCCGTATGGAATGTAAAGGATTTCTGAAAATATAAAATTGACTTTTATTTTGATAGCAGTGGAATTACATAAATGAAAAATGTTTCCGAAGCCGAAAACATTGTTTAACGCCAACAAGTTCACGTTGCGACTCAGCTGCCCGTTCACAGAGCTAAAAACGTAATGTAACTGGATGAATTTTGTCAACAAAGAAACAAGTCAACAAAGAAATTAAATGCTCATTAGTCCAAATATGATGTCCCCCATAATGCAGTATATGATATGATAAAAAATGGAACCAGTTTATGCAGACATAAATTAAATTATGTAGTTATCCATGTTAACAGTGCATCAGGTGCTAACAAAAATCCCATGTTCTTGCTACTTCTCAATAAATGCTGATACACGTCTGGGTTATTCATGATCGTTGGTTGATTTTAGCCCTAAAATGGATCTAAAATGATGGAAAAAACAAAACAAAGACAAAATATGAGATCTTCTTGATTGAATAAAAGCCACAATCATACACTGATCAAATACAGTTAATATAGTAGTATTTAGACACACTTTAGAAACCAACCAAAAAAAAAAAAAACAACCCCAAACTGAGCATGTCAACTTTCTTTCTTAAATTTTAAATGTTGCTAAAGCTTCCTATGTTTAAAGGGACTTTCATATGCACATGCGTGCCTCATTTCCTTCTTTAATGTAGCATTAAGGTTTTTGGAAAGAAGCTTCTGCTGATAAGTTACTTGGCTAAGAAAACCTTGGAAACACATTCTCTCCAAATATCACAAAGTACAAAATCCTGCAAAGCAAGATAAGCCATGCTGCATTCATTAATACCTCAACTCTGTTTGCCTTTTATCTGCTTTTATACTGTTTGAGTTGAAAAGTTCAAACGTGATTTAGGTGCGTGCGCACCATTAATACAGCACCTTGCGTAAGTATTTCCTCCCACCCCGTTGAACTTTTTTCACATTCTGCAGTGTGCCAACATAGAGCTGTGATTGTCTTTAACTTTAACTACTTTAAACTATTTAGTTATTTGGCTTGGCTTTGACATTTGATGGAGTAACGTGTTTTATTTTACTGCGACAGAAAGGTTAATTAAACAAAAAATTAATTAATTGGGTCAGGACTTGGTAGGACCACCTTTGGCTGCATGTCTCTTGCAACAAGTTTTCTTCTAGGATTAGTCAGTTTGTCATCCATTTGCCCTCAGTTTCCTATCCCTTAGTGATTTAAAAGCATTACTAAATTATTATGCACCTACCACCATGTTTCAGTGTGCGGATGGTGTCGTGTCAGTCAACCCCCAATCCCCATCCGATTAGATGGAAACTCTTTGTGGGCTTTGACACTTCTTGCAGACTGGAAAAGGTTTTCTTTTAAGATTACTCTATATTTTATCCATTTTGCCATCAGCCTTGACAAGGTTCCAGGTACATGCTGATGAAATGCATTGCCACAGAATGATGCTACCAGCGCCATGCTTCATACTTCACACCAGTCGAAAGCAGACATTCTTTTAGGATTCTCAGTAAAAACGGACTATACATAGTTTTTATACACAGCTTACCGCAAACGTAATCAACCTTTCAAGACATGTCAGTGCACCGGAGCTATAAATAGACCTAACTCATTATTTTATCTTCTTTTCCAGGTTACTATATGGGAGGCTCTCACTAACACTCGTCCAGTGTCTTCTCAGCCTCTGCTTTATGAAGAGGACTCCCAGCTCGAGCGGTGTGTGTGTGTTTTTGGATGTCTAGATTTAATTCTGACGTATTCTCATAATGTTCGAGCATCTGTAACGCCTGCAGGTATAACGCTTCCTGTGTTTCTTGGATAGGGCTATCCAGGAGTCCCTATCTCTCTCATTGTCTGGGGGAGAAAGCGGAGAAGCCCCTGCTCAGTCTCCACCAGGTTCCTCACCCGACCCTGTCCTCAACTCTCCACCTTCCTACAACTCACTGGTTGATTCGCGGGTAACCGGGGCGTTTGCCGTAGCATCCAGCTTTGACGAGCAGCTGCGTCTGGCGATGGAGCTTTCCTGCAGAGAGCAGGAGGAGCTGGACAGGTGAGGACGGATGGAATGTAGTAATGACAGGGAGAAGTAGGCCAGTGCTACTTGAACATTTGAACTGACCACCAATTTGTTCTGCAACAGGAAAAGAAGAGAAGAAGAGGAGGAACTTGAAAGGATATTACAGCTGTCCCTCACAGAAAAGTGACCACACTAACAATATCAAAAAGCCTAATTTATTATTTGTGCTTTTTTTTCCCCCTGCAGTGTTAAATTATTATTAATGATTCATGCTTTTTTTTTTTTTTTTTTTTTTTTTTTTTTTTTTTTTTTTTTTAATGGGACAGAGGGCTTAATCAAGAGCTCAGAGAGAGGGAGAGAGAGGGAGGGAGGGAACCGGAGGAGTACCAGGTTATGAAAAAAAGCAGATGAAAGAATAACATCAATCCATGAGCATGGCAAGCCAATATCAGTGATATCCTCTCAATCTCTGTCATCATTCTGAGTGAAAAAATGTTCAACCTTTGTTTGTTATACAGTACTGATAATGTGAATATGAAATGGAAACTATGGCGATGCATAAAGTGAGGAAACACAAATATTGCATAAAATGAGTTAAATATGTTGGCTAACAAACATGTAAGAATAATTATTAAATGTATCTGAAACACTTTCACAATCTTAAATTGTTTTATTCGTGTCTGCGTTTGTTTCTCGTCCTTGTCCTGAAACTATAATCATACGTTGTCTGCATTTTCTATCATTACAACATGGGGGGAAAAAAAGAAAGAATTATTTGGGATGTTTAGCATTTGATTTACATAATATGTCTTAACAATTGAAAGAGCACATTTCTCTGACACAACTGTCAATGAAACAAAATAAAAGACTTCTGTTCATTGAACAAGCATTCTGATGCTACCACCATCATGCTTTACTGATAGGATAGGGTGTTTTTGTTTTTGTTTTTTTTCTTTTCAGATTAATGATCAGTGTTTTGGCCAATCCCACCACTTTGTGCCCAGATCAGACCAGAGAACTATTCCACATGTCTCCTCAACCTCCACCATGAAAACTCCAATCAGTGGAGGAACAGGATATAATTGCACACACATTCATACACTTATTCACACCTAGGGGCAATTTAGCATAGTCACCTACTTGCACATTTTTGGGAAAAATCCACAGGCAACCCAAATGAATATGAGGAAAATGTACAAGTTAAACTGTTATTGGATTTGACTGGATATTTTATTCATGTTTTATTCGTGTTCTGCCGCTTAATCCTGTTCAGGGTCATGGGGGAAGCTGGAGCCAATCCCTCTGACTTCGGGCGAGAGACAGGTGAGGTACACCCTGGACAGGTTGCCAACACACAGAGACAGACAACCATTCACACTCACGGGCAATCAGCCTAATCCCCTCTGTGCATGTCTTTGGATTGTGGGAGAAAACCAGAGTACCTGGAGGAAACCCACACAGACACAGGGAGAACATGCAAACACACAGAAAGGCGCCCTGGTGGATCCAGGACCTTCCTGCTGTGAGGTGACCGTGCTAACCACCACACCACCCCTAGATATTTTAATGATATATAATTGTGTAATTAAAATTCAAATGCATATGAGTGCAATAAAGTGAATAAATAGTCGGGCAAAATTAAAAAAAAGATGCCAGAATCGTTATCTATGAGATTTGCAGCAAGTAGTTTGAAGAACTATAAAGTGGAAAACTTTTCATACTTGATAATGGTAATGAAAAACTATTAATTGCTTAACACCTCTGTGAGTTTTATGTAAGTCTTATTGACATTAGTGGATAATCTCACTTGGTTATTGTAGGTTTTTCCCTAAGGCCCGGGTTCACACTAGAAAGATTCATGATTCTGCTGTGGCTGACAAATATGAACATCAGAAATGATGACCAGGCCTTGTAGTGTGACATAATTTAAAAAAAAAAAAAAAAAAGGTGATGTGCAATTTGAAACACCCCAATGAAAAATCTAGCATGTCAGGATTTTTGTTTTTTCCTCCTATGACAAGTTCTTTGACATTTCTTCTGTGGACACGACTGACAATTTCTTGACTCTCCTCTCCAACAATACACAAGGACATGAATGATGATTGGTTGGGTCAAGCTTGTTTGTGTTACCGGCCTCCTGACCCAGACACAGCAAGAATTTAGGCCACTAATCTGACATGCTGACCATCATGAAAGACAAAAATATTGTGTAGTCTGATATGAGAATCTTTTCAACACTTGGCACTATTTGACATTATAGTACACAATTATGAAAGAGTCTACTACTACTCCTTCAAGGGTCGCCAGAGCGAATCATCTGTCTCCATCTAACTCTGTTCTCTGCATCCTGTTTTCTCACACCAACTAACCATGTCCTCTTTCACTACATCCATAAATCTCCTCTTTGGTCTTCCTCTAGGTCTCCTGCCTGGTGGGTCCAACCTCAGCATCCTTCTACCAATATATTCCCCATCCCTCCTTTGTACATGTCCAAACCAACTCAGTCTGGCCTCTCGAACTTCATCCCCAAAACATCTAACATGTGCCATACCTCTGATGTACTCATTTCTGATCCTATCCATTCTCGTCACTCCCGAAGAGAACCTCAGCATTTTCATCTCCGCCACCTCGAGCTCTTTCTCTTGAGACTTTTCCTCTGCGCCACTGTCTCTAAGCTATACAACATTGAATTATTATTATGAAAGAGTAAATACCCGTAATCGCAGAGGCCAGGTTCCCTTTTCAATCTGGTTCCTCTTGTGGTTTCTTCCTCATGTTGTTTCAATCCATTTCATTTGGGGTTTTTTTTGATACTGTCACCTCACCTCTGGCTTGTTCACTGGAGATCTAAATGTGAATCTACATCCAGATTTCGATAAGGCTGATTGGTAGGGATAGCTCAGGGGGTTAAGATTTTGGATAACTGATTGGAAGGCTGGGAGTTCAAATCCAAGCACCACTACACTGCCACTGCTGGGCTCTTGAGCAAGGCCCTTGACCCTCAACTGCTCAGTTGAATAAATGAAATAAATGTAAGTCGCTCTGGGTAAGAGTGTCTGCCAAATGACAATAATGTAATGTAATGTAATTTAAGAATGTCTATACAAACACGGCTGCACACAAGCACCTGAAAATAACTACTGTAGATTTAGAGTCACGGTGTCATTCCCACATCCACCTCTAGGAGGCGCTGTGCCATTCCTCCTTCACTGTGTTGTATCTGTTGGTTCTGACGGGTTTTTTTTTGTTCACAGTCATCGCAAAATGGCGTCTTATTGGATACGTAGTGCACTACGTAGGGCGTAGAATCCGCCATATCACACGCCCTACGTAGACGACCGGGATAGTGACCAGAAAGCGGTTTGGGATGGATCCAGGGCCTGAACTCTGTAGACTTCCGTTTATTGCGGGGGTTTGATGGCGGAGAGCGGTAGATAGCGGGGGAAGAGTTGTGTTTCGCCCACTTTGGCCACACTGAACCCGTAGCTTAACCCTCTTTAGAGAAGGTGAGATATTTGCTGTAACTTTCATTTCTTCCTCGGTGCTTTCGTAATGACTGAATTAATTAGTTAATGGAGTGGAGTAAACTCCTTTTCGGTGCTTGCTGGAGAAACGGATATAATGAGAGAGAGAGAGAGAGAGAGGGCGAGAGAGCTGCTCTTACTGTTTGTATCCACACGTTAGTATTAGCATTAGCTAGCGTGGACCAGCGCCTTAAATAAAAAAAACTGCCTAGCAAAACCCCAAGCACCCCAGGAAGTCTTTTAGGACGAATTTTAAAAGTGTAAAAGTTAATATTTCTGGTCTGGATTTACTTATTTTCGGCTCCATTTGTGCGCCTCGAGGGCGTTTGAGGACTTGTTAGCCGCTTTAGCTATCTCAGCTCTGTTTAGCCAGCTAGCCATCAAGTTGCTAAGAAGTTTGGGATATTTTCTTCCCCCTCCCCGACTCCGTATCCGCCATAATTGTTTCATACAGTCACAACAAAACATGTCGGACCTCACCGGAGTGAAATAACAGCGTGTAGAAACAAAGTAAAGTTCAAACATGGGATTAAAGTCACACTGAGGGTGCTGGTTGTTGTTGTTGGGTCTTTTTGTAACACAACAGACGGCGGGGGGAATGTTGGTAGGCTGAGCACAGCTAGCAAACTAGCTGACTTAGCTTGTTTAGCTTACTTAGCTTAGCTGACCAGAGTGTGAATGTAAACTTCGGGCTGTTAAGTCCCACAGACCTGTAATCCGGTACGGTACTAAGCGTTACACCGCCGCGCTGGTGAATTCTCCGATCTGATTGGTCCAGAGGTGTTGATTAATTTTCCATAACGGCGGCTCTGGAAGTAGGTCCGGCTCCCAGGCAAATCACAGGCTTGAATCAATGCGCTCGGGGTGAAACGTTATTGTTACTATGGTTACGGCACGTGCAGAGGGACTCCATGTAATCCGAGCTGAATTATAAAAGCAAGGATGTTTTAGAGACCGTGGTGTTATATTATAAAAAAAATAATCAAATTGGTGTGTATGTGTGTGAGGGAGAAAGAAAGGGAGGTAGAGATGGGGCATGACACCCAAACATTGCATAACCACCGTATAGAGTGTGTTTCTCCATTTTATTAATGTGTGGAAATTGTAGTCTGTGGTTAGGTTTAATGGTGTGGAGCGTCCAAGAGAGCAGTTAGTTCCCGTTCTCACGTTAAAGTCCCAATAAACAGTCACTCTTGATCTGTCTCTCGTTATTGTTGTCTTTCTTTCTTTCTTTCTTTCTTTAAAAAAAGGCAAAAAGAAAACGAGCAGCTAAACTCCTATGTTGAAGACTTTCCCGTCCCAGAAAACTTTCCTTGTTACAAACTGACCCAATACTCCTTCCAGTAAATGTCTCCTATCAAAAAACATCACGTCGTCTGTCGATGATGGAATTTACTTTGTTAAACGGGGCATTTTTAAAATCCGTGTGGTGTTAGATTATGCGGAAGTTCTGTTGTATAAGGCCTTGAGTGTGAGCCATTACCATAGAAACAATAAAGTATTCGAGCAAGCTTGCTGCTGTCGGGACTCCTGAGCTATGCTGCTGTGCATAAGTAATGGAACAGGTGTTTAAAATGCACGTGCTAACTTACTTTATAAACATTAAATACAACACTAAAAAGAAATGGTCCAAGAATGATGTGCGGTTCTTGTTTTGTTTGGTCTGTGATGTTAACCGGACAATCTTCTTTTTTTTTTTTAATGCAGGTGCTTTTTAACGCCAGTGTTTGACTTGTGCCTCAGGTGAGTATGATTTATTGCTCTGCATCGTGTTTATATTCTTAATTTAAGGTCGGGTCGGATGGCAGAAATAAGACGCAGGAAACGTGTCAAGGATAATCTGTTTTAAGTGTTTTGTCCGACATTTCTGGTTCAGTTCTTTGTCGTCTTGTATGTCATTGCAGGTTGGAACAATATTGTGGAGCGATTTTTCTCCTGTTGTGGACACACCCGGACTCAGTTCTGCGATTTATTCTTCTATCTTGTTGTGGCCGTAGCTGGTCCTTATAAAGAACCACCAGTCGATGGCTCTGATGGACAAACACAAAGTCAAGCGGCAGAGACTGGACCGCATCTGCGAAGGTGAGATGAAATATACACACACACACACACACACACGAGTCTGTTTAGGGCTACATAATTATTACGTTGATGGATAACCATCAGAACTCTGTTTTGCTCAGCAATCACACTTTTCAGGAACTTAAATGAATGTGTCTTCGCTGCATGTAAATCTTTTATCATTGTAAGCCCTTAATCAGTTGTTAGATGCTACACATAGCTGGATTATTAATAAATATATAAATACAGGCTCTGTCCTATCCATCCCAGTTATCTTAAAATAATGGGATGGGTAAATAATTAGAGCATTCATTGTTTGTTCAGACAATTAAAACATAAGAACAAGCAGCTTAAGGGTTTAATGTTTTAGCTAATATACACTATATGACCAAATTTTTGTGGATACTTGACCATCACACTCGTATAAACCTCAAACTGTTACCACAAGGGTGGAAGCACACAGTTTTATAGAATGGCTTTGTGTGCTGTAGCATTACAATTTCAGCTCACTGGAACAAATACGCCTTTTCCACCACATTGAGGCAGTTTGAGGGCCAGTTTGAGGCTGGTCCCTAATCTGTAACCAGTTACTTATGACAAAACAGCCCAAAAAAAAAACCGGGCAGAAAAATCGGTTCGAAAGTGGCACCAACATGTTGTTGGTCAAGTAACAAGACATCAGGGGCTAGGAGCAGGATTATCAATACACATTAAAACTTTGCAACCGGCATTTAAATAAAACAAACAAAACAGAGCTAGTGTAGTGGTTAAGTATAACAAGGGCTAACATTAATATCTTACGTTCAGTATTTATAAGAATCAAAGCACATTATGTAATTGCCTTTCTTTTCATACGTGAGCTCCCTCCATAGCACTCATGACGAGCAGCGCAAATGCGATCAGATGCCAATGTAGATGATGGTCTGTTTTCACAGCACTAGCATTTCTGGAAACGTGGAAACGTATACAAGAAGTTCCCCTCAGTTTGAAATGATTAAAATGTGTATCGTCAACTAATTTCTCAGTATCAACATATCATATCATCATCAAAACATTGCAATGAATTGTGCAAGCCTGATTATCCAAATCCGAGCTCGCGGGATGGATCCGTCCTGTTTCAGTTCTGCTGTGTTTACAGGAAGGTTGCAGTCAGATCTCGGTACTCGAATGCCCCGGGGTGCCTTACTGCCTTACCCGACCCTGCATTCTTACAAAAACTCTTTCCCATATGTGAAGAAAAGCTGTTGTGGTCTCCATTTGTGTATTTATGACACACTGAAAGTGGAATACTTGTAGAGTCAGAAGTGAGAACAGTACATGCCACATTGTGGCTTAGGCCCCCCCCCCATGATTTATGGTAAAAGATATTACAGTGAACCCCCGCCTATCGTTGGGGTTACGTTCCACAGCCGCGCCCCCCCCCCCGCGACAGGTGAAATCCGCAAAGTAGTGCCGTTGCATTTATTTTATTTATATATATATTAAGGCTTTATAAACCATTTCCACCTTCTTATTAACCTTTCCCCACACTCTTATAAACAGGTCCTATGCTCTTAAACACTTTCTACACTCTTAAACATCCGTAATTTTAACAACATATAAAATTCTACATGCGTACTTACTGCTGGTGAGGTCACTTCCTGTATACAGCCTGTTTACTAGCTGAAGCGGCATACACCGCCACTGTGTATTCATCCGCCGATGAAATACAGTGCATATTGTTTTATTTCGATTTAAATGTTCTTTTAATGTTTGAATTAACATTTTTTTTAAAAATATATATTTTATATTT
>JAQMCW010000002.1:4711235-4726178 GCA_030068335.1 Chrysichthys cranchii
AGAGAGAAGTTGTGATCACGTGAGGCTCGGCAGACGAAGTGTACGCGTACTACTCGTATCGCAAGACCTCGCTCGTTAACTAAGTCAAAATTTATTACAGATTTTTGCTCGTCTTGCAGAACACTCGCAGACCAAGTTACTCACAACCCAAGGTTCCACTGTACAGTATACACCGATGCCATTATCAGTACAGATGTATCCCTGAGATGTTTGATTAAAAACCGTGTGTGTTGTCCATGTTTGTTGAATCACGTAAAGAAACATCTATGTGCTTAGTGGTGCTAACTCACACGGTGAAGCCGAAGTGTGCACGTTTGAGCTGGTTGTTCGAGGGTGGTATGCATGTCTGCGTGTGTAGATAGAGGGCTTGTGGAGAATAGAGTAGAGCAGATGCAGAGCTCTTTTTCTTTATCTGTGCTCCTTCCTGTGGGCTGCAGAGGCGGAGCAGACGGCTCTTAGAGGGGCTCTCGCTCTCAGCGCAGCTATAGTGCTGTAGACTGCAGGAACAATGAGGGCCTAAATGTGGTGCTTCAGCTATTTCTGGATCACTCAGCGCCGCGTTCCTTAACAGCAGGCTGAATTTCTGCATTTATATGCGATGTTCTGTCCTCAGACTGAATTATAAGTAGCACACAGGAACCTTGAGTCGTTCACCACAGGCGTAGGGCACACGCCCAGCCCCACGCCTATCACCGGAGTCATCTCTGAGCGAGCAGGTGACAAAATAGCACCGTGTGTGACATTTGATATGTAGTCTTGCTTGGGGAAATAAAAGCAGCTGATGATTGACAGCTCGCAAAATGCCTGCATGATATCGCACACAGTTGTAAAGGAACTGGATGACAAACGGGCAATAAATACGCCTCTCTTTTTCGGTCCGGTGGTAATCCAAGGCAGCGTCTCGGATCGCTCTGCAGCTCACGTGTTGCGTTCTGTTAATTTTAGTGTCTTAGCGAATTCTCTCAAGTTAAACCGAAGGCCATGTCAGAGCTCCTGTTATTAGCCACACAATCAGAACGTGACTCCTAAACTTCTTTGCTCCTGATTTGCGTGTCCTGACCTGGTGTCCTACCGTCCTCACCATTTAGGGAAACAAAACCTCCAAAGAGCCCTCCATGTCCTCTGTACTCTTCCCTTAGAGCTGCATGCACAACCTTAGCTGCTCGTCACGGGATTCCACTGTGTCTTAGAGATATTTAACGTCAATCGACGCTCAATAGCGCCAATTTAGCTCGCCAAAAGACTGGTTATCTTGAGAAAATATCTTTGGCTTAGGGCTGCAACTAAATGGGACATAGGTTAAACTCAAACCCGGTTTGTTGTGATGCTCTAACTTGTTGAGCAACTTGGCAAGAGAAAAAAAAAACAAGCAGTGTCCTTTCACCTAAAGTTGCTGTCTCACTGTGTGTACTTGCACGGGAAGCCTGAGTGGTAACACGTATTTCACTGAATGATTATGCCTTTTCTCAGGAAAAGGCCTTAAGGCTGTTGCATCTCTATCGGGTACATGCTGTTTCTCTTCGTGCACAAGATGGCTGCCTTGTATATTCTACACTTCTTAGGAGTGAGTTTGTCTGTTTTTGTGTACCACTCTCCTGGAATTTCTAGATTAGTGAGTAAGCTTGATTATAATGTTTTTTTATTCTTTTCTATTATTATTATTATTATTATTATTATTATTATTATTATTATAGTTCTTCTTCTTCTTATTTTTTTAACTTGAGACACGACTTGCATCATCCACAACAGCTGACGTGAAACCGTTTCAGCGTTCTACATGGTAACCTGCTTCATGTTCGTTTTGTCTGAGGTGCACCCAGTAGACGGGGTCCGTCCGTCCCCCAGATGTACATAAGATTCATAGGCGAGTATATGAATAAAACCCCTCCAATGTGTCCACTCGGTTGTCCAGTATAATCCAGGGTTAAAGCATGTTGTACGCGTGCCTTTGTTTATTTACTGGATCGTCCAGCCTGCTTGGCTAGAATTTTTAACAAGCGTCCGAATGAATGAACAATTGATAATTCTGATTGTGAAACTTGAAATCTGAAAAGGCTTGAAATCTGACGTAGGGTGCTTTTTCATTCTGCGCCCGTGAGATGACGTGAATAGTCACATAGGAAACCAAGCGGGGGCAAGTCGCGGCAGTCAAGTCTGAAGATGGTGCGAGACTGAATAAACAGCTGAGTAACGCGTGTGGGAGAGAAGCGGTCGAATGGTTACGGCGATCGGGTGAAGCGTGCACGCACGCACTGAGAATGACTGGAGCTTTATTCCTTTTCAGAGGGAGTTTTAGTCTGTATTATGTACTATTACGTTAGTTTAAATGCCGGAAGGTGAAGGGTGGAGGAAGGAAGGAAGAGCTCCTCAAGCTACAACAAATAAAGCATGACGTTTATCCATTTATCTGCATTTCTTGTTGACGAACGAGACCAGGTCTCCGCACACGCCGCCGTGTAAAAGTGTGCCGTTTTGCAGGGCCTGCCAGGGGAACAAGCTGCTGTCTCTTTAAACCAAACAATAACTACATCTGACTGCTTCTGAGCCGCTCGCCTATGCTAATGAGCTTAGCGTCGGTTGGTTGGTGCCCAACCCCTGCGCCATGTGATTGGCTCGCGCCTGTGGGGGAGGAGCTGGGTGTGGATGACAGCTGGGTGCCTGCCAGGCAAAAACAGCCTGACACTGATTGTGAAGGGTGGAGAGAGAGAGTGATAGAGCGGTAGAGGGGAGAGAGAGAGAGAGGGAGAAGACAGGCGTGCTTACTTCATGATGCAAGGTTAGGATGTTTTGTGTATGTGTGTGCATGTGTGTGTGTTGTGGGATGTGAAGCACAAGCTCGAGGGCTTGGTTGGGTGTATTGTGGGTTGGGTGCGGTGTCTCGAGTGGTAATTTTCCTTTTTTTTTTTTTTTTTGTTGACGGTATGAATAAACGCATCCGTGTGGTTGAGCAAGCGTATGTGTATTTGCGTCTGGCAGGCAGGAGGTTGGGTGTGGTGCTGATGTATTATCATTCCACCCCACCCCCCCCTTTGTGTGTGTGTGTGTGTGTGTGTGTGTGTGTGTTAGAGCAGTGGAGTAAGAAAGTGAGGTGGAGGGGTGGAAGACAAGAAGGTTTGGGATGAGAGGGGGGTGGATGAGAGGAGGAGGAGGACTGAGCTGTGAATGAATGGCATTGTTTGCTTGGCCATGCCTCTTCGGCTGCTCGCTCTTTTTTCATACCCATTGGCTCAACCTCAACAACACACGGCATCTGTGCTCGACACCGTGCAACGCTCCCTCCGTGACCTCGGAGGAATAAACGTTTGCATTGTTCGCGCACAAGGTTCATGATTTAACGTTTTTAGAGTTTTCCCCTCTCAGCATTTTTTTTTCTTTACACTTTTGTTGAAACTAGGGCTAGGTTGTATTCTCACATGTCGGCAGCCATGTTTCATCATCCTCGTGTGTGTGTGTGTGTGTGTGTGTGTGTGTGTGGGGAAAAGGGCCTGACGTGAAATGGAAAGGAATGAAACAAACAGTGGTCAATCAGCCACTCGGGGTTTTAGCGAGAGTGAAATGGAGATGGGGGTTCTTGGGTTAACAGCCTCTGCTGTCCAGAAGTCTCCGGCAGGCAGCCGAGCGGACACCTGTCAGTGGGGCAAAAGGGCACCGCTGTTCAGTTTTACTGCCACCGCAAGGTTATATCTATGCAAGAAGAACGTGTATAAAGTACGTGAGATTATACTAGCTGCAAATTGTAAATGCATTTTTTTTATTTTTATTTTTTTCATATTTTGCATCAGTGCATTTTTAAAAAATAGCTATTAATGTAAATGGTTCACTTTATTATTATTATTATTATTATTATACTTTTTTATTATTATTATACTTTTTTATTATTATTATACTTTATTATTTATTATTAACATAGGATGAGTCTCTTGATGGTGTGAAAGCGACTTGGAGAAAGTGAGATGGTTACTACACTGTATCATGCATCCTGTTTCAGATGCAAGCCCTTCATCCTGAAAATCTCCATATTTCTTAGCGAGAACCCATGCCCCGTGTATAAACGTGAGCGTTTTGAACGACCCAGGAGCAAATCCAGGATCAGCTTTCTCTGTGCAGGTGTTTGTTCTTGCCTCATGTCATTTGAATATGAAGTGTGTGAGGGTGTACGCAGCCTATTTATACGTTCGAGCGGCAACACTGAGCCCAAGGCAGACAAACGAATGCATAGTTCGCGGAGGTGCGGTGTACAGAGTTCGGCCTGCACATACTCCGAAGGATTTAGGTCATCATGAGTCATATCAAGATTCCCTGCCCCCGCTCTGAACCCAAATACCCCCATTCCTTCTGCTTCTTCTGTCCACGTCTTCCTCAGTCCCTTCGTCTGTTTGTCCTGCTGTGGGGGTCTGGAAATGGACAGGGGCCAGCGGCGATGCGATTCCCGTTACGCCCATGTGTGGGCTGAAACGGGATACGCTTTTGTGCCTGGCTACATGCAGCTGCACTTCTTCCATGCCCTTGGAGTCGCACGATCTTGGATCTTGACAGTGCGAACGTAGGCGTGATATTTAGCATAAATTCTGCTGAAATTGGAGGGAATTTGAGCCAACTGGTAGACTGGGTTAGCTTCCAGGTTGCTATGTGGGGGGAAAAGTAACAACTAGAAAATGCAAAATGAAGGGGACGTGTTGTATTATGCGATCTAATTGGAACCCTTTTACATGCAAATCATCACTGGATTAGTTAAATAGATTTTCAAGAAGCGTAACTGCTTTTCTTTTTTCTTTTTTTTTTTTTAAACAGAGAGCTTAATGAAATGCTACATTTGCAAGCGCCAAAAGCAACAATAGTGCAAAAGGGGCGATGGTCCCTCTGGGAAGTTCCGGTATCTGATATGATACCTCCACGTCCCATGGCATCAAACTGTGCCTGATAAATAAATCATAGGGCTCGTATTCAGTTTGACTGATCTTATTAAAGCTTGTTGCTTGATTAAAGAAAGATTTCACCCTAAATAAACACATCGGGTATCTGTTATATTCTATTAGAAACGACCATCCTCAAATGAAGACGTATTATTCTAATAACGTTTGACGTTGCTATACAAATCCTGCCAAGATGAGCCATGTGTTCATGTCTCGACTGGAGTACCAACGAAACGTCTCGTCTGTGTCCCGCAGGCATTCGCCCACCCATCTTAAACGGGCCCATGCACCCTCGTCCTCTGGTGGCGCTCCTGGATGGGCGGGACTGCACAGTGGAGATGCCCATCCTGAAGGACGTGGCCACCGTGGCCTTCTGTGACGCTCAGTCCACTCAGGAGATCCACGAAAAGGTAGATTTAATACACCAAAAAAAAAAAAAAAAACCTAACTATTTGTTGTTTTGCAGACTGTGTCTAACTGCTATAATGAACATCTTTGATTATAATAAACATTTAGGTTCTTAACGAGGCTGTAGCTGCGTTACTGTATCACACCATCTCACTGTCTCGAGATGACCTCGACAAGTTCAAAGGGCTCCGTGTCATTGTGAGGATCGGCAGCGGGTTCGACAACGTGGACGTGAAAGCCGCGGCAGAGCTCGGTGAGTTGGACGCACTGCCCTTACGCTCGCTGTCGAGCCTTGAGTAGGCTCTGATTTTGGCTGCTTGGGCTCTGGATGATTCGTCCTTCTGAGTATCTGAGAAATGGAGCAGTTACTCTCCATCTGTTTGCTCTGCTCAGGTATCGCAGTGTGTAATGTGCCAGCTGCGTCAGTGGAGGAGACGGCAGACACTTCCATGTGCTTGATCTTGAACCTGTACCGCCGGGTCACCTGGATGCACCAGGCCTTGCGCGAGGGCACTCGAGCCTCCAGCGTCGAGCAAATCAGAGAGGTGGCAGGAGGAGCTGCTCGCATCCGAGGAGAGACGCTGGGCATCATCGGCCTCGGTGAGCTTTTAAACACTCGATAATGACGTCCTTGGGTTGAAGCGGTTTGTATGAGGTTCTTTGTTGTTTTTCTTAGCTTCTTAAACTTGAACAGGAACAGAATTGTAAAGTACTGTAACATCAGGTTATACTTTAGTTCTTGATTGTAGCCATAAGAAGTGAATCATCAGGGGATGTAATCAGCTTTTACTTTGAACACACGTTCAAAGCAGTTTTTTAATTTGCTCAGTTATGCCGATGGTATGCCCGGATAAGATATTGGCTAATTAAAGTTATGCTCAAATTCAAATAATGTGAAGATTTTAAATCTAAATTTAAACCCCCACCTAGTCACTGCAAATGCTCCCCTTGTGATGAGGAAGCAGTCTTAATCTGACATGCACTGCAAAAGATGTCGAAATGGTCTCTGATGCTGGCCTCTGTTTCAGGACGTGTTGGCCAAGCAGTGGCTTTGAGGGCAAAAGCGTTTGGTTTTGGGGTAATTTTCTACGACCCGTACCTGCCCGAGGGGGTAGAAAAGTCACTGGGGCTCCAGCGCATGGCCACGCTGCAGGATCTGCTCATCCACTCGGACTGTGTGTCCCTTCACTGCAGCCTGAACGAACACAACCACCACCTCATCAACGACTTCACTATCAAACAGGTAGCTACATACACGCGCGCGCGTACACACACACACACACACACACACACCGTAGCTTGCACATGTTTACCATCCAACTGGGAAATCTTGCACTTTGGTCAATCTATTGTTAACCATCACACAGGAAACATGCAAACAACTGCTACATCGTGCCCTTTAGGGGTATTGTACTGTTTGTGCACTCATCAGAAAAGGATGCTCAAGACATCATGCATAGCAAAATGCCCTTAAAGTCCTGGCACAAGCTCTGTAACTTAGGCATACAGTTTACAACCACAAGTCCGGTTTTCTACAAATACCTGCTTACCCTCTGACAGCAACCCAAAATCATCTGTGTGTTTAGATGCGTCAGGGTGCGTTCCTGGTGAACACTGCACGAGGGGGCCTGGTGGATGAGAAAGCTCTGGCTCAGGCACTGAAAGAGGGCAGAATACGCGGCGCAGCTCTCGACGTCCATGAGACGGAGCCCTTTAGGTAAGCGTGTGTATTTTAGCAAGCTCTTTTGTCAATATGGGTGAAAATTCAGTTTGTGTTCTTCCCCGTCTTATTAATGCAGGCTGTCCAGATATTACCACGAGATCAGCAAAGTTGCTGTTGGTTAATTGTTTTGTAATCACATAAATCCCTTTCTGAAGCCAAGGATGGCTTTAATTGTAAAATAATTTCCACTGACACCCCATTGGACATAATTAAGCTATTCACATATGAATCTTATTGTTTAAATGTATCCAATGTTCCACAGCATTAAATGTATCCAATGTTCCACATGAGCTCCTACATCATTTTATAATTTGCTTTGTGTTATATACTTTTGGCTCAAACCCATTCAGAGTGACCAGCCAGGCTAATGACTCGATATGAACTTTATAATAAATATAGTAACTAGGATAATGGTGCGTTTTGTTTTCCTTCCACCACCTCTGGCTGTGCTGCATAGTCTCCTATGGACCATTGTCTTAAAAGTGCGGCCATTTTGGAACAAAGAGGCGTGTGTGGTCTTTGGAGCTGGAATGCACAGTGGTAGAAGATGACAGACAGAAGTTCTGATTTGTGACCCAGCAGAAATGCCACAAAGTAGAGAATAATCTGTGGTCACATGGATGTTATTATGTCTTTTGTTAGGAACAAGCTAGCCAGTTAACTGAAATGAGTGATGTATATGTACCTTCCCAAAGCGTTGACCTGTGTAGTCACCCGTTATGGACTTAGCAAGCTAGCATGTCTTTATGTTGATTTGATCGACCTGTCATGTACTGTTGATGGTGTGAACAGCCATGTTGATTTGATGATGCTTGCTGATCTCGGAGGTGAGGAGACCATCCAGAGTTTGAGTAGGAGTTTTGAGTCTCTCTTGTTTTTCTTGTTATTGTTTGCTTGTTTTTTCCCCTCCCCTTAGACAGAGGTTAGAAATGACTCTGGTTGAAAAACAGCATTCGTTAGAGCCACTGGAAGTGTCATGGGGCGCTAATGTATTGCAGATGGGCGTGTTAGACAGCGAGTGATCATACAAATCACATTTGTCTTTTGCATGTTATTCCCCAGCTTCTCACAGGGGGCTCTAAAGGATGCTCCTAATCTGATCTGCACCCCCCACACATCCTGGTACAGCGAGCAGGCCTCCATTGAGGCGAGGGAAGAGGCGGCGCGGGAAGTACGCAGAGCCATTACAGGTTAGGAGTCTCCTCCCACTCAGATACCGTCTTGTCATATGATGACTGTTTGTGTGTATGACTGACGTGTTGGGTTTTTTTTTTTGTTTGTTTGTTTGTTTGTTTGTGTGTGTTTTTCTCTGCAGGTCGTATTCCTGACAGTCTGAAGAACTGTGTGAATAAGGAGTATCTGATGACAGCTTCCCAGTGGCCCTCTATGGAGACCGCCTCTGTGCACTCTGAACTCAACGGAGCAGGATACAGGTGAGAATTGTCACCCAGGCAAGTCGTTCCTCGCTCGCTTATTTATTTATTTATTTATTTATTTATAATTTGCCAACGCAAAATTGTTTGACATTTGAACATCTGCCCTTCTCAGGTTTCCAACTGGTCTGATCGGTGTAACTCCGGGAGCTCTGCCTGGTGCTGGGGCAGGAGTAGAGGGCATGGTGGCAGGCGCACTGCCCATAGCCCATCCCCTCGCCCCGGTCTCTCACCCACCTCACACCCCCTCACCCGGGCAGCCAGCCAAGGCAGAGGCTGACAGAGACGTCCCTTCTGACCAATAGCATCCCAACACATTCCATCGTTGCCCCAGCGATGCCCTTCCCAACCCCCAATTATTATTATTGTTTATTTGAATTTTTTTTTATATTTTGTTTTTTAAGGGCTCAATCCATGCTGATGCCCTGTGTTTGAAGTAACACCCAGGGTCAATCTAGTCAAACAGAACACGCAAGTCCAGATGTGACCCACAGAAAAACATTTCCCCCAACCTTTTCTTCTCTTTATTTGTCGTCGTATCCGTTTAAATTTTTTTTCCCACCTGTGCGGCAAGCAATAACTCTTTCTCAAGGATTCAGTAATTGGGTTGTTTTTTTGTTTTTTGTTTTTTTGTTAGAATTAGAAAACCCCTTTTTGTTTTTTAATACCTTGTTGTTTTTTTAATCTGGACTAGTTTGTTTGAGTAGTGTCTTCTACCTGCTTTTTGTCTGTCCAGCTGATTTAACAGTATAGTAAGAACACCTGAGTCCTCCTTTTTTCCCCAGCCTCCCAAGCAAACATTTGTCTTTTTTTTTTTATTGTTTTTTTTTAATTTTTTATTTTTTAGGTTTTGACCTAATTGAAGCGAAGTGGCTTAAATCATCGAATTTCTTTTTGACCACAGTTCCGACGGACAGCTAACGATAGCCACGCCTTTCGCAGCCTGATTAGAACGATAAGAGAAACGATGCGTCATCATCTGTCTGTGCCTGCGACAGTAACTCGGTGGCGATCTTGGACACTTCGGGTTCCACTTTTCCCTTCATGTTGAGGACATCGTGTGCATCGCGTCCATCCCGTCTTTCTGAAAGGTGACTGAAGGAAGACAAACTCTCTCATTTCCTGTAAAGCTTGTTGGGTATCTGTTCAGTCATATGCGTCACTGTATCAGTAATGTATGGATAAATGACCTGTAGGTCTCTAAGAGCATCATGAACCTGATGTTTGTGTACAGCTTTTTATTTAGGTCTGATCACTTTTCCACTTCTGCAGAATGAAATGTCCTTTAACAGTGTAGATGTATGAAAACTATTTTGTGTGTGCGTGTGTGTGTGTGTGTGTGTGTGTGTGTAAACGCACATCTCTGAACTTCACAATGATTTACGGTTCTCTTATAAAGACCATGTGATTGGGATTGGGTAAGCTGTGTCTCTTAAACTTGGTCGTTCATTACTTTCACTGTTAACTTTACGAAAACTGGGGGATAAAAATGGAAGCACATTTTCCGTTGTCTTAAAAGGCTGGTGTTCCACTTGCAGTTTTTTCACGTTACGTTAAAAGTGTCATGGTGCACTTTTTTTCAGGTGGGATTCTATTATTATAATCTATTATTATTCTTTTTTATTTTGTTTTTTTT
This sequence comes from Chrysichthys cranchii, assembly GCA_030068335.1. Classification (NCBI taxonomy): domain Eukaryota; kingdom Metazoa; phylum Chordata; class Actinopteri; order Siluriformes; family Claroteidae; genus Chrysichthys; species Chrysichthys cranchii. The sequence goes on from JAQMCW010000002.1 coordinate 4,721,349, forward strand.
TTTTTATTATTTTGGGACTCCTGCTCTCTTCTAACATGTACATGTCCTTCACCTTGATGATGCCTAGCTCCTTTGTTTTTCTTATCTTTCCGTACTTCCTGGATGTGCCTCCCTGGGTGGTTCAGCTTTTTCACAATGACCTTTGTTCGTAATAGTCTTTATCTCCGATAGTCCTTCCTTTTGCTCCTGCTCTTCCCATGACATCACTGTGTAAGTAAGGAGTCAGGCTGCTCCCAGATGAGATGAGATCTCCTGTGCGTGCATACATGTACATACACACACGTCTGCGTGCGCACACACACGCGTATACCCATCTAAAGCCGTTGTCTTGACTAGCTTCTATCTAGCTAGGAGTTTGCCGGCTTTCAAAGGTTTTGGGTGGTGGTGTGGGTTAAATTTTTTTATTTTTTTTTTTCTCCCCCCTTCAACTTTTGCCTGCAGATCTTTGTAATAGCATAATCTGGCCATTAGGGGTCAGTGACAGTGTACTTGTGAGTCCAGTACTGTCTCGGCATTTCATTTTACCTGCTGTACTTCAGTCCTTGCTCAGAAGCGATCAGTGCTTTTTGTCAAGTAGGGCATTGTGCTTTTCGAAATGGAAGCAGGCAGAACCAGACTGCATGGGTGACTTCCAAAGATTCAGAACCGAGCTGCAGCAGGCGCGCAATCTGTCCCTTTATCAAGTCGGAAGTGCAAACTTCAAGATGATGATGCAGATCTTATCAGTGTTAGCCGTTTTCTTTTTTCTTTTCTTTTCTTTTCTTTTCTTTTTTTTTTTTTGCCTTCTCTTCCCGTTTTGGTAAATACAACTTTGTACCCAACATAAGGAGCACAACGGGGTTTGGGGTGAGCGTTTGGATTCGGAGAGATTGCTGACAAACCAGTCGTTTTCCAAAGGGGGTGTACGATCGTCCCCCAAGACGAGTCTCTTTTATGAAAAGTGTTCTGCGTCAAGGGAAAACCGTTTCTAGTACCTCAGTAACAGATATTGAATGTATGATCTACTTGTTCTTTGCTTTGTACAGCTTCTTTTTAGATTGTACTTTGCTATTTCGGAAACCGCCGTGGGTGTGTGTTTGAGCTTATCTAACACATCTAAGGAGGATCTGCCCCTGCTTAGAATCCGTTTTCTTCAGCATAGGCTAGCATCTGGTAGTTTTGAGTTGGAGTTTGAATCAAAGGCTTTAATTATAGAGTTTTCCCTGCCTTTGATTTGTTACAAACGAGCACAAATCTGCATCACCAGTCGTTTACCGTAGGGAGTATATATATGTTTCAGTGATGGATCTTGGGGTCTGGTTTTGTATAAGCTAGGTTATAGATGATGCATTTGGAAATAAACTCTAATCGAGGGGTTTAAGAACATTACGTAGATGTTTGTTGTGGCAAAGATTTCACCTAATCCTGAATTCAATCACTTTTTTTTTTTTTTTTTTTCCCTTGAAAAATCCTACAAACATCAGAACTAAACTAGTTTTTGTGCATGAAATGTCTGTTACCGTGCAAATCCTGCTTTGTTATTATGCTTTTCTCTCTAGTTGGCTCTTGATCGACTGATTATTCTCATGGAATAGAGTGTCACCCATGAGCTTGAACCTGCTTGTTTTGGTAACTTGGTGTCACTTGAGATCTCCTCTTCTGTCCTTTCAGGAAGTTCTAGCTATACTTTTTTCTTTTGATGTACATGTAATATTTTTTGATTGCTTTAATTTTCTCCAGGCTTGACCATCACCAGTGTGTGTGTTGTTTTTTTTCCCTTCCTTCCTTTTTTTTTTTTTTTTTTGGTTAGTATTATTAAGTGTTCTACATGTTGTATGGAAACATTTCATAAAAACCTCTTCTTCCCGGCATTCACTTTTAAAGGACTTTTCCAGCAGCTTGTCTAAAGGGCTGTAAGTTCCAGGTTTTCTTTCGCTTGACTGTAGTAGCCTTAAATTCATACACTATGGTGGACTTGGTCACCCACCCTTTCCCCAACCTGTGTTCTGTATGAGGAGAGGAGATGTTACTTGTTAGCCATTCTGTGTTTTAAAAAAAAAAAAAAAGAAAGAAAGAAAAGTTCACAGCTCAGTGTACTGGACACGTGTTTTACAGAGAACCTTGACTGGGTTTGGTTTCAAAGTGTAAAATCAGCTCTGCTCTCCTAAAACCCCTCTCTCAAACCTGGAGTTATCACTAAAAGCCAGTTCATCAATAGATACCTAGGGTCTGGAGCAGTCTCTCTCAGGGTTCAAAATGCACACACACGCATACACATATATATACACACACACACATACATACATGCAAACATATGTATATAAATATACATATATACAGATACCCTTCAGGAGTCTGTAGGTGACTCCTTTTTGAAACTCCAGCATGAAGATGATTCATAACGTACTTCTTACAAGTCCCGTCACGCTAAGCTGTGTCCCCTCTTATTTCCCCCCCTTTTTTTTTTTTTGTTTTGTTTTGTTTTTTTTTTTTTTTTTTTTTTTTTTTTTAATGTGTCTCGCACTGACATCTAGCAATGAAAGAATGAATGTTTTAATGGAACTCTGTGTAACGTTGAACTTGGGAAATGTATTTTTACAACATGTGAACTTTTTATCCCTTTCTTTCACCACCTTTATTTTCTTTGTAAATTGATCCTCCTCCCATCACCAGACTGCAAAAACTACAAAAAGAAAAGAAGAAGAAGAAAAAAAAAAAAACCCTCTTGTAACTAGACTCTTAAGCTTTACTTTTGCTTTTTGTTTTCTTTTTTATATTAGAAAACAATCATGTTTGTGATGGTAACCTCTGATGGTAAATTCCACAAGGTATTTTAATAAAATCCTAAAGAGTAACGATTTGCCTCTTCATGCTGACTGCTTTCAGTTTACCTGAAGGATTTTCATCAACATTTTGTGCATTAGGAACAAGTGCAATGAAGGAAAATGCTGAAAGAAAACAGCGCATGGTGAGAATTGTAAGTTTGTTTGATGACTGGAAGGCGATTTTAAGGAAAGTTCAGTAATGTGTGTTTAGCAGGGGCCCCTACTGCTGGTGTTTATGATACCTGTGTATATCTGCTTGTACCCCCGGCATGGGGTGGTGATGCAGTGAAATCAGCTTTACGAGAGCTATAGGGCTTGCACACCCTGCCTCGCCTTCCAACTCAAATGGTTTCCAAATGAACCTTTATGGGCCATCTATCCTGTGCCCTAGATTTCTGACACATGTTTAGTGCTGGATTCCTGAACCTTGTTTTTCTAACCAGGAATAGTTCATGGGCAGTGTGTAGAAGAGCCACTTGTTTGTATGAACATTTAGTGTGAATGGCTTGGTGGTTTGGTATTGCCTTACACAAAGGTTATCTAAATTGTTTATCACATAGGCATTAAATACCATTTAGCATCGACTAATGTATGACTGTATATGTGAGGTCAGTATGTGTAGTATGTATCTACACACATAGTTGCTAGTAAGTAATTAGGTACACCTATATCTAAAAATGTTCTCCTTTTTATCAGGTAAACCCAACACTTGTAGGTAAACACTTGGGGCCTGTTAATGTCAGGTCTCCTCTACCTTGTCAATGGAAAGGAACCTCTGTTGTATTACTGGTCATCACATATACGGTAATGTGGATGGCAGGTAAAGGTTGAGGTCATTCTAGAGGCAAATCCTAAGAGAGCCAAGGCCTATGGAAGTGCTGCCATTTGCAATGCTTCTGCCACATGCAGCGATTTCCCAAGAGGCACTGTGTGGTTTATCTCAGTGTCTTATTGGTTCATTCAACATATTTTCAGTGGGGACCCTACACAACATCCAGATATTGCCATGCCAGCCTTCAGGTTACCCCAATAAGTGTAACCTGTCTTTCAAAAACTGTTCTCTACAATCTTGCTTCTGTGCAGTTTGGCATCATACTAATCAACAAGGGCCAAGGACTGGCAACCACTTTGCCACCCCCCTGTGTGACATTACTGATAACGACCATTGGTTGGTCTTAAACAGAGACTGTGACTAGGCCTTAACGTATAGGACATGCACAGCAGGCCCTTTATCTAGACAAACCCCAGTGCCAAGCAGACTTTCCCTCTTGAAACTGATGCCAGCAATTTGAGGATCGGTAGACGGCTGTTGCAGGGTGAAGGGTCGGGAGTGTGAATGGTCACTTTTTTAGCCATGCCCTGGTCTATTCTAAGTGACTGCATCTCTCGACAGGAATTGCTGTAATTACAGACCCTGCACCAGTTCTGTCCCAACCTGTATGGTAAGTGGATGTCTCATACCTACTATACAGACATTGCACTCCTCCTGGCTCTATCTGTATGCCAGGCAGCTCCTCTTATTGATGTCTCATGCCTCCTTCATGTAGTTTCCCAATGTTAAGGGTCTGGAAGAACATTTGGCTTGGTTAATTTCCACCATCCAGTGGAATTATTTTGGCATACATCAGCTTGCAGGCTGACTCTACTGCACAATGGTCTCAAACTCTGAATCCAACCATGTCAAGCAGTGGAGTGCCTGTAATCTGCTGGCGGGATACTCCTCCATACCTACACTGGATCCAAACAATGCCATAGGGGAAGGGTTGCCCATGGTTGGTCACCATCACATATAGCAGTACAGTGACTTCTGGTGCACGGAAAAAGGTCGCAGCGGGCAGGAAGCATACAAAAATGGGCTTGTCGCTGGTAGGGACTGATCCATATTGATCTATGATACCAATTAACTTAATTAGTTGCTAGATGGGGCGGCACGGTGGTGTGGTGGTTAACACTGTCGCCTCACAGCGAGAAGGTCCTGGGTTCGAGCCCCGGGTTCGGCACAGGTGCCTTTCTGTGCGGAGTTTGC
>JAQMCW010000002.1:4726519-4737130 GCA_030068335.1 Chrysichthys cranchii
GTCTGTCTCTGTGTGTTGCCCTGCGGTAGACTGGTGACCTGCCCAGGGCGTATCCCGCCTCTCACCCGATGTCAGCTTCCCCCCGCGACCCTGAACAGGATTAGGCGGAAGAAGATGAATGAATGAATGAGTTGCTAGATGTTCTCCCAGTTGAAATGTTCTTGCTTTTTCAGCTACTTTTTGCCTTTGTGCCAACTTTTGTGGGACCTGTAGCAGGCATCAAATTTGAAATGTGCTCATTTAGTGGATAAAGGTGTACAATTTTGAATAGTTTGAACATTTGTGATGTTATCTGTGTTCTGTTGTGAATGAAATCTTGGCTCATGTAATTTGAAAGTTTTCATTTTATTCAACTTTAAAGAACGTCCCAACTTTACTGGAATTCGGCCTTGTCCTCGGATTGAAACTCACCCACTGTGAACTGGACCTTGGGTATCGAAAATTCTTCCTACTAACCCAACGTCAGTGGGACGGTGACCACCAAACACATCACTGGAACTGTGGGTGTACTTGATGGCTGTCTGTGAGTCCACAAATGCATGCCAGCCTTTTTGCCTGATGTTTGCCTGATGTTTGCCTGGGAGCTGAGGGCAACAATGAAGTTGGAAGTTGGAGTTCAGAGGCCTGCTAGGGCCAGAAATGCCAGGGAAGTCTGGTATGAAGTAATTTTGCCACTTGCAAGAGCATGACTGCATGAGATTATGGTGGCAGATGCTGGTGGCTGTCAGAAGAGCTTAGACACCCATTGCTGTGGCCAAAACCTTGCCCCGTGGGGCTATGTGTGGGTGTATTGGCCTACCCCGAAGAAAGACTTGTTGCCTAAACTTAGTAACTACTGGGTGGGGCTGTCCAAATTGTTCGAGCAGGTTTTAGACATGGTGTACCACACAGTTGGAAAGTGCCGGGCTGAATGCTGCCCCAAGAACAGTTGGCACCTTACTGACCCTTTGCAACACTTCGGGATGAGGCACTGGAGAATACTGGTAGTCATAGTCCTGAGCCAGCTTCTGTCTCTGCCCTGTACCACCACCCACTGATCTGTAGCACCAGTGTGGGTCACCTGGGGAACATGGGGACTTTGGGTTGTTTGTATTGTCATGTCAGTAGGACTCTGGCTTGTGGCTCTACCAAATTTCAGATCTGATTATGTAACTGCTGACGATATTATGCCTCATGTTTGATTTAATAATTGACTTCCTGGCCAAGTTTATATCTGGCCAATTGTGACCAGCTGTTTTCCTGTAATGTCTTGTTGAGAAAAATAACATGCTCATTTTATTATGGTTCACCCTATCTGGTTATGCAGTCTTAAAAATATGTAGCTATTAGGAGACGAGGTGACATTAAAAAAGTCCTTTTGTAAAAGTTGCCATCCTTCTCGTGTTCCAGATTTATCTTACAGGGAGGTTGTTGCGAAACAGAACTTGGGCAGCTGTGTTTTACAGAAATGGTTTACGATGACTACGGTACCTTCATTTCCCTGCATGGGATTGTGCAACATGGTGACATGTTGACAGTGCAGGATCCTTACTTTGTTTGTGTCCTTTTGGGGAAAGGATTGTTTCAGCATGCTGCTAAACTAACCTGAATAATGTGATGTCATGTCACATTAGTCCAAATAGAGACTGTCATTCAGAATATATTTATAGTAGATGCCATTTCTTGCACAATATTTGCATTGATGTGGAAATAGAAGATAAACTGGCTATTTTTTATTATTATTTTTTTTTTATTGCTCCTTTTTTTTTTTGCATGATAGACTTAACAGCACTTCGGACGTTTCTGTTTTTCTGTGATTCTCTGAATGCTACAGTAACACAGCTATTCTGCATAGCTGAATGTTTCCCCACTCACCTTACAACCTGCTAAACATACACTTTAGCTGCTACTTAGCAGTTTAGCAGGTGTGGTCCGTGTGTGATGCATGCTAAAGTTGAAAAAAAAAAGAAAAAAGGAAAGAAAAATCGGGTGACCATGTATTATGTCTAAAAGCGGCTCAGTGAGACGAAGCTGTAAAACCAAACTACACTATTTATGCAAGTCGGTCAACAAACCGTTTATGCGGTGCGTGATCCCCACGTAAATGTTTGGAAGAAGATGGGCAGTCCGCTTCTGTTGTTTCTCTCCACTTCAATGCATCTGCACTTAATCCCAGACAGTGATGTCATTTTTTCCATCCATGATTTAGTTTGGTAAGGGAGCTGAACTGACATGGGTTTTTAAAGTTATGGCTTAAGGGACGCTCTGACGCACCGGACAACCAGCTGAGATGAAATTATGACCCTGACATAAAAGACTTGAGACGTAAATGATCTCATTTTGGAGATAAGATCAAATGGGGCTGTTGAGAAGTTGAGTGCTGAGCATTCCTGTGCTGTATGTGGTGTTAGCAGGCATCCAGGTTTTTAATAAATTGACCGGCCTTCCGTGACCGCAATGTTGCGTAATCATTTATTTTCCCAGTCCAATGGCCCTTGAGGTAGCCAGTTTATTCGTTAGGACATCGGTACAACTAATCAAGAAAAAACCCTCACAGTGTTTTTTTTTTTTTTTTTGCACGTTTACCATTTCTGTCCCTGGTGCCTTTACTTTCTTTAACTGCTCAGCAGACATGACCTCCTCAGTGAGGGCTTTTGTTCAGTAAAGTTCAGGATGAGGTCAGAGAGAGCGTCCACCAACCCTTCAGTTTGCACTGCTTGCCTAAAGCAGCTCAGTGCAGACATGTTTGCGTCAAAGCAAAACCAATCTACGGTAAGCGTCTCTCAGGATGACGCGTATTCCTCTACAGTTACAGTGACTGACTAAACGTGAACTACAATTTACACGCCCAATTACAGTTTCCCAGCTGTGTGTCAGCATGGCACAGCAGTTATCTGTAGGGCTGATTAAAAAGGTTTTTAAAATGGTGCAAGAGCTTCTTGTTTTCTTAATTGGTATGCAAGTCATAATTGGAGCGTTTGCAGTTTTTGAGCCGCATCCATGTTCACTTGGAAACAATGACCCTTTATTCTCAAATTCGATCATGAGGCACCTTTTCTCTGGCTTTTCTTTTTTTCCAAACCCATGAAAAAAACAGTTTGTGAATTGACATTTTTCATAAGGCACTCACAAGCTCCAACTAGGTCATCCTGTAAAAGTCATTTTCCATGGGCTGAAGCCATGTATTTAAGGCAGGGCTTAGGCCTAGAAGCTTGGGCCTCCATCACCCTTTTTTGGTACACCCCCCCCCCCCCAAAAAAAAAAATTCTGATGGTGTTTACTGTAGTGTTGCTGACAGATGACTACAAAATGTTGCTGGATTTTCACTATAATTTGTTTGTTCTCCCTCTCAATAGCATGGATGAAGACAAATCTCACATCTACAGCACCATTGCTATGACTTCCTGAAGATAGGAAGTTCATTGTATATTCGACGTACACAGACGCCTTTATTCTCCTCAGGGGGAACTTGTGAAGTCGTTTAAGGAATACACACCGTTTTCCCAAACCGAATCTCTTGGACTAGTGTGTTTCACTGTACAAAGAGAAAAAAAAACAAAACCCAAAAACAACAACTGAAAATCGGTTCACTGTAATGGAGGTCTAAGGAAGCTTGTTGAAATCTGTTAATAAACATTTATACAAAGCATCATTATGTGGAAGGCTTTTGTAAATGAAAATAAAACTGTATTATTCTATTCAGAAATGCTGCTTTTTCAATTAAGTAATCTTGAACACCTTGAAATCCAATCAAGTACTTCAAAAATCGTAATATTTTTGCATTATTTTATGAGTTCTTTTATCAGCTCGTGCCTGAAACGTCCTTTTGCACGTGTCATCCTTTCCAGATTAGGTAAAATGTTCATTTTGGTGTCCCACGGCATTCACACAATCCTGTGATCTGAACTCATTCACCCCTATGAAATATTTGGAATATTCCACAAGTCACATGATCAACAGCAGTTGTCCAAATAATCTGAATTTCCTGAAGATGATGGGAGGAAGAAACTCCTTTCATTCTTGTTTCGTTATTTTTCACTTTAAAAGTACAACCGTGTTAGCCAAATTATCGAATGGGATTAAAATAGCAATTTAAACTGATTTATTTGACGTAAATGATTAGGAACAGCTTAGATAAGTGTGCGAGTTACCCACATTTTGTGTGTTTTCTAATTCTTTCCTGAATAACTCAATCTTTTTGCTGATTGAAGAGCAAAATGCACCTAGGGTCGACGTTGAAAATTGATTATTTTATTTTTTTTAAAAACTACAGTTTAAATTTTTTAAGATTTACCGCAAAATGTTTTGGAAAATGTTCGTACTCCAGAATTACTCCAGTTTGGTAAGACTTGCTGCATCATCACTAAGATCAGTATCCTTTTTTTTCTTTGCATATATGTATTTTTTTTTTCACGTTTACTGACATAATTTGACATCTGGGAACCATAGGAGCAAAATTTATAGAAACTGGATGTTTACAGGTTAATTCACATGTCTACGAGAGTAAACGCTGACCCTAACACTCAGTAGCCCCTTCTCACTCTCCTTCCCCATTAGCCTCATTTGCATGTTTAGGATAACCGTTACGGCATGTGTTTTATGGAAACCTTAATGATGTAAAATCACCTTTTTCAGCCTGGTTACAAGAAGTCCTCTGAATGTGTAATTAAATGTGCTTGAGGTGAGGTGGGGGTGGGGGGGTTACATTTAATAGTGAAAAAGAGTTGGGGAATTTTTGTATGGCTGGAAAAAGAGAGGGAGAGAGAGAGAGAGACATTTAAAAAGTGTGGTGGGGGACACACCGTTATGGGAGGGGGTGTGTGTGTGTGCGTGCACTGTGTGCATCCATACAAGGAGAGGTGAAGGGGGATGTAGAAGGGGAGGGAAAAGAGACAGAGAGGGAGAAAGAAAGAGAGGAGGGGAGAGTGAGACAAAAGAGAGAGAGAGATAGAGACAGAGTAGAGAAGAGTGAGAGTCCTGCTCTGTGCTACACATCTCCAACACGCTGCTGCTGTATCCTCTTCTGGACCAGGTGAGCACAAGATCCAGCATGGAGCGTGCAGGCATCTCTAGATGCGCATCTGAGTGTGTGTGTGTGTGTGTGTGGCTCTTGCACTCATGCTGTCTGCTGTAACCATCCTCTTTCCTTCTCTCTTTCTCTCTCACTCACTCTCTCTTCAGTCTAGTGCCCTCTTCCTGAGTGATTTAACACATGCTCGCTCGCTCTCTCTTTCTCTCTCCTCGACTGCTTACACTCTCTCTTTCCTTCCTCTTTCCCTCTCTCTCTCTGTCTCTTTTCCATTTCAATCCAGTTTCTTGTACTTCCACTCCTCCCCTGCTGGTCAACACATCACTATCTGTGTTTGCATGTGATTTTCAGACTGAAATGGTGGTTTCTTGAGTTTCTTTGTAGCTGAGATCCATGGCGGTGCACTGCATGTGGTTGGCTAATTGCACTTTTTACTTTACGTGCTTACCTAAGAACACACAAGCACTTTTCTTTGGCGCTTCTCCTTCTCTCCTGGTTTTATTGCGTCTGGTTTGTGCTTGGTGAAAGGAGACGCTGTTTGAAAGACCGAGATGATGTTTGAGGGCGTATGTGTGTCTTCTCGGGAGGGCAAATAACGGTTGGTTTGCTTTAGGTCAGTGTGAAAAAAAAAAAAAAAAAGTTTGCAAACTCTTTGGACCTGTCTGAATTTTTTGCTCGAATTCTTCCTAAAATGTGATCTCAGGGATCTTCAGTAAAGGGGGGGGGGGGGGGCTTGTATAGAAGCTGGGTGAAATATTTACATTCCTGACCAAGTGGTTTAAACAATCCTGATCACTGCTGGTGAAGGCTGGTGAACCCTTGTATTTTTTGAACTAGTGGAAGAGCGATGACCTCCAGCCATGTGTTTTCTTTAGCTGTTTATCAGGAAGGTGCATAAAACAATTTCAACAAAATTTCACGTGGCGTAGGACGTCTTGCTTGAACGACCTGTTTCAGATCAGAACTTCAGTTCAAGTAAGGTCAAGACTCAGATTTGGCCAAGATTTTGGACTCTACAATCCGCATTTTTGTTCGTGTTACCTAGTTTATGATCAATTTATTCCTATTTTGGATCCTGTTTGGATCACGACGCATACCTTGGCGTCCTTTGCGTTTTCTGATCACAGACAGATGCCCTGACATTCTGCTTATTATCCATACACAACAATTTGACACAGATGGCAGTGTTTTCTTTAAAGGGCTGTCCTTTCCTTTGTGGAAACCCCTCATTAAAAAAGTGGGTTTTTTTTTTTTTCTAGCCAGAGGTTATTGAGGTCAGGATTTGTCTACACATCCTTTGTTGTCGCCCTAAGCTTCCCATGTTGGTGAATTTTATTGTCTGATTGTTGAAGGACATCCACGGCCTGGGGTGAGTAACAATAGTGGTGGCTGGCGAACTTTTTGCCTGACTGAGTATTGATGGGGGGCCTGTGACTTCAGAAATCCCTTTTATAGCCCTTTCCTGTCTTATAACTTCCTCCAGTAACATTTCTTCAAGCCATTTCTGCCCACATACACATAGCACTGCAGCAGAATTCTGTTGTGACGATCAGGTAACTAAAGCCGTGGGTGTTCTCTCATATAACGAGAAGGGTCAAGAACCCTAAACTGAAGAACATCTGACTCAAATTAGCCTTTTTCTATTTTTATTATTATTTTTTTTTTAAAGAAGTCTTTATTCTAGAGGTTTGTATACTTTATCCGTGGACAGCCGTGACTGTTTAAACTAATGTGTGACTGCTAATAATCAGGCAATAAAAAACAAATAATTATAAAAGGCTGACATTGTTTCACCCAGCTGTGTTGCCAGGTTCCAAATTTACACAGAATGAAATAAAATCCAACGCCAGCGTTTTAATGCATTCAAAGTGCAATTTTCCCAGAGCTGCCATAAACACCATTATCTAAAGGTCCTGTCGACAAATCTCAATTTTATTACGTGTTAAATAAAAAAAACAAAAAACTGTTATTCGCACTACATGTCTTGTTGCTAGAGATCTATAATTAGTAGTGTTTATTAAGATACTGCATCTACCATCAAGTCACAACACGGTATCTCGGTTCCAGTTCCTGCTCTAAAATCTTTTTGCAGCTTTTATGGCATGAGTACAATAGAGATTTTTGTATGACAGAGATACAGCGCAGCTGACCTTGCATTATCTTCTTGCATCTTCTTCACATGCAATCATGATGAGCGGGTCAGTGCACGAAAAAGAGATTTTCCAAGCCCAAGCCAAAAGAAACGAGTACGAGAAACTGATCCATGCATTTTCAACAGCAAACGTATTCTCAAGCATCATAGTTTTTTTAAATCTATTTTCTATCTACCTAACACAATAACACCTACGGACTCGGCGCATTTATAATTTTTTTTCTTTTATATATTATTGCTCTAGCGCTCTGTAATGTTAGGAAGATTAATAAAACATTCGAGTCTTTCAGCCACCAAACAGTAAAAATATGGTAGAAAAGTTGACAATAGTATTACAAAGGCCTTATGAGGCAAAGATCCATTTATCCATTTTTTAAAATTATTATTATTATTATTTTTAATTTATTTTATTTTATTTACTTACTTACACATTTCTGCCCTCTCAGTGTCAGCGAGAACACTTTACAATGTTCATTCATTCATTCATTCATTCATCCTTAATAACCTCCTGATCAGGCATGACGTGATATAAATTAAGCTACTAGTTTGTTTATATTTTGGGAAACAGAACTGAATTAATTCATTAGAAAATATCGTAGGTAAGTGCAAAGGAAAATCTCTGTGACAGCAGGACATTTCTAGTTGTGTAGTGGCAGGGGTAACTCAGGAGGTTAAGACACTGCACTACTGATCGGAAGGTCAGGAGTTCAAATCCAAGCACCACCAAGCTGCCACTGCTGGGCCCTTGAGCAAGGCCCTTAACCCTCAACTGCTCAGTTGTATAAATGAGAGAAAACGTAAGTCGCTCTGGATAAGGTCATCTGCCAAATGACGGTAGTGTAACATAATGTAGTTGAGACCAACAATGAACTGGAATGATGTTTCTGAGGTTGAGGATCTATCAGGATTTGGAGCACCAAGCAAATAGTATCATTGCTTTACGTACCTTCAGTACATTATGGCCCTAGGTGGACCTTCCTTAATTCCATGTGGCACCACAGCATGCTGTAGAACCCCAGAGCTACATGAAGCACCATTATCACTCTGATATTGAACATTGTGATACTGATATGTATATTCCATCCATCCATTATCTATACTGCTTATTTGCCAGGATTGTGGGGAACCTGGCACCAATCTCAGCTAACTCGAGGCAAGAGGTGGGGTCCATCCTGGGAAGGCCACCAAACTATCGCAGGGCTCACACAGAGACAAACAACCGTTCACATGCACGTTCACACCTATGGGCAATTTAAAGTAGCCAGTTGACCTAATATGCATGTCTATAGGCTGTAGGAGCAATTTGGCAAAGAGAAAATGAAGACGATTGGTAAAGGTGCTCCTGTGTAGACATCAATATTTACTTCTTGAAGTAAAGTAAATATTACTTCTTATGCTTACATTTGCATAAGTGTCTGGAGCAGATTCTTCACACGTGTTCCACGTGTCAATGTAATGTCTGTGGTATTTATGGAAGTGCACTTCTGAGAAGTCATGCTCGTGGTTAGATCTTCTCTTTTAATGACGAAAAAGGCCAGACTTACCCTAAAAGTAGGATGTTTTAGTCATTCCAGATGACTCAATATCGCCTCTTAGTTTAGTGTGTCTTATTTCTATTCTGGTCACTTGTACCTTTCAGCACTCTGGGCTACATCAGGCTGTTCCCTAAATCAAGCTGGATTACTGTCCCAGTCCCTCTGGGCTATAAATGTTAGTGAAAATGCCAGCTATGCTTCATCCCTTAAACTTAAATGATCTCAAGGCTTAAAAGCAGAACATAAAAATGGAAAATCTGTGGAAGCAAATAAGGGGTGCAGTCTTTGTTGCTGATTAGTTAGTATGAGGAACCAGACGGTTGGTGTCAGGCATGGCTAGGTGTCTGGGTCTGTGCTGGTGACCTAGTGCCCTTTGAGACATTTACCTCTTTATAAAGTGGCTCTGACAGACAGGGTACATGTCCTGAACCTGTGGGCACGTGCTATTCCACTATAGCTATGTTTTGACTTCATGCACGCGAGAAGACGCACGCGTATGCTCATATGCAATATGGAAATAGCTCAGTCATGCTGGCTTTGTTCTTGTTCTGCTACTTTAACTCGGCCAGGTAGTAAATTAGGACGTGTGTGTACACGTGAGAGTGTTTGTGTGCAGAAGAGATGACCACAGGTTTGTCGAGGTTGCAAAATGTCTGATTTATGAGCCTCTACAGACAGAGAAACCTTTTCTAATACCCACTACTGTTATGCTTAGTCACTGAGCTCCTCATCTGGTCTTCTGAAGCTCAGACTTTTTTCAAGGCTGGATCTTGAACCAGAGCTCACTCATTATAAAAGGGACCAGGCGTTATTAAATGGAATGAATTCATCTTGAGTGAAAAGTGCAGCCAAACACATTGTGCACAATGTCTTGGCTAGGCTGATCTTTACACAAGCAGCACTAATATTTCTGTAGCTTTCTAAAACAGGTGCATGATTAAATGCGACATAGGAGAATCCTCCACATGCCTCGGCTGTTTATGGTCATTTAAGGCTCGAGATGACAAAGAAGACACAAATAAATCCAGTCAGTCTACTCGTGCTCGAGTGCTTAACAAGTGGCCAAAATAAACCAGTTCTTAAAATCGCTGTCTTCGGCTTTTAATCACTCTGGATTTGAAAGGCATTTCTGCAAAACTGGTGGACACTTGGTATGAAGCTATGCAACAACAATCTCCTGAGTCTATTATAGAATTACTGTTCAGAATTACAGAGCAGTTCATCGGATGGTTGATCTGCACTCTGAAATCTTGCAGATTTCGAAAAACCTTTTGGCTGTAGTTCATCCAGTAAAGCAGTACTCCATTTTAGGAAGAGAAATCAGAAACATTGCACCAAATCTAAATATGATCCTTTCTCAATTAAATTATTAACCACAAATAGTCAACTAGCTTACAAAATAACCCCCCCATCAAACAGTCTTTTAGCCATTCAAGCCCAAATTAGTCACCCAAAATCATTTTTGATGAAGAAAGTAAAGTAAAAATGGCCATTCTGTTTATCATTTTAGCATTTCTTTAAGATTTTTTAACTATTTACACAGAAACCCAGCAGTGCACATACAAACCTGACACATCCTTATCTAGCAACATTAGCTAAGCTGCATTAACACAGCACTTGTAGCACTGCTCTAATTGCTAGCCAATTTTTTTTTTTAGCTTAGCTAATGTTCGTTCTCCAGCAAAGTAAGTATTTTATAATGGGATTAATCCTGGAAAACCCAGATCACCTTATCATAATAGGAAAAACAGGAAAAAAGGCTCGGTAAACCCAAAACCAGGTGTTTTTTTTTTTAATTAACCCTTTCCGACTACATGTTATGAAATGGTCCTTATGAGGCCTCCTGGGATGTCCACTAATGTCCACCAACCAATGAGTGGGTTGAATATAAGAGTGAAATAAAAGTTAGGGTCAAA
>JAQMCW010000002.1:4741434-4753178 GCA_030068335.1 Chrysichthys cranchii
TCTCTGTCTGTGTGTGTGTGTGTGTGTGTGTGTGTGTGTGTGTGTGTGTGTGTGTGTGTGTGTGTGTGTGTGTGTGAAATATGTATTTATAGAATGCTTTTATGAGTTGTTCATTTAAATTAAGAGCTAAATGAGTAGAATCTGCTTGCTCAGAGGTGGGACTACTTATTCAAAAGGAAGAATTAGCATTTTCATTGGAGCTGTGTATGGATGCCACAAAAACTTCATGAAATTAGACCTCTGTGTAACTGGAAGGACTTTTTAAAGTTTTGTCCAGTACAGCACCTTTGGTTAGACTTTCTCTCATGACATTAATTGTAGTTTATATAAAAGTTAGTTCCGGTCCACTAATTTGATTGGACGAGGGGTGTTCCAAGAATGCCTATGTTTAGTACAGCCACAGAGGGACTTCCTAGTTTGAAATTGTATTAAAGTAGTTTTGGAGGATACTATCAGTAGATATGGCAAATGATACCTTTCTTGAATATAACTTTTGGTTTAAAATATGAAAGCTCAACAGTTGAAGATAAGAATTAAGAACGGATGCCAGTTTTACAGGAAGCACCTTTAGCAGGAATGTACAACTCAATATGAGCTAGCTAGGCAGCTAACAAACATGATATAAAGTGAGTGTGGGTCCTTGGGGAATTTAATGCAACTAGCAGAGCAAAAATAAACAGAACATTTGTCCATATTTTGTCTGAAATATCATTTACTTAGTCAAGTTAATTTCTTGTTTAGAGAACAGTTGTATAAAAGCATTTTCACACTCACAATCTTGCGGTTATATTGAATATCAGTATGGCTGGGATTACCCACAGTGATAGAGCGACACTGAATCACAGCTGTGCTATATTCAGTAACATCACTATTGTGTGTGTGATATTCCTTCATTAAATTCAGATTATGAAGTCACATTTTTCAACAACTGCCCTAAGATATTGTGAGGGGGTTTCTGGTAAACACATTTACCATTCCTTTCTCATTACAGAGAAACCGGATCAATTTCTTCTTTGTGGAAATTACACATACTTTACAGAGGCAATGTATACAAGTTAAGCAAAAAAAAACATTGGAGTTGTCCTTTAATACTATTACTGAAGAGCAAAGAGAGCAAAGAAAGCAAAGATTTTTAAAGGGAATTCAAAAATTGCCATTAACCCTAACCAAAGCCTTTCCCATATTATGAACTGTAATGGTGCCTACACATCTGTAGAATATACACACCTGGTTGAGCGTAAGATTATATAGGCATTTTGATGATTATTGTAAACTTCTTGGACATTTCTTCCCATTTTTATTGTAAATTTCTTGGACAAATACAAAGTCAATGAATTAATTTATTTTCAGTTAATAAAAATAAAAAAAAACTCCTTTCCAGGACTTAAGTAAAAGACTAATAAGTGCTGAGCATATGGGAACTTCTGCAACACATTTGGAAAAGCATTCCAGGTGGTTACATCATTAAACTGCTTTAGAGGAAGCCAAGAGTGTACAAATCTGTCATCAAGGCCACTTTGAACATTGTAACTGATTTAAGTTTTGATTTGTTTAACACTTTTTGGTCGCAATTCACAATTAATTGTAATATAGTACAAACAAAGGAAATCCTTTTTTTACTCTTGAGAAAAAAATGGGGTCTTTGAATGGTTTACAGATCCAGTCCTCGAAGTGGGAGCTACTTGGAACTATTTCTAAAACGGCAAAACCTTCTGTTCTAAAGTACCTAGAACTTATATAAGTGTTCCCCCAGAGGAGACAAACCGAAGAATCCTTTAGATGGCTTGAGAGTGTATGAATGGGCATAGTCAAGGTTTAGATTGATATTGATTAATGAAATGCTATTTATTTTTGAATATTCCACCATGGAGAGAAGGTCAGCTGTGTAGATGTTTAATGTTAAGGGCCTTGTTCAGAATCCAACAGTGGCAACTTTTTTTTTTAGGAAACTATACCAGCAACATCACATATTGGTACTGAATTGCATGAGACCTTACTTAACATGTCTGGTTCAGCTCAAATTTGGTGAAGAGAAACCCCCACCCACCCACTTATCTTGTGTTCTTCCAAGCCTTATAAGTGTGGTAACAGTAATTGCACCCCATCACTGATTAATTTTCCTATACCAGCATACCCTGTAGTGATTTATACTTTATAAGACACATACAGCATCATAACTATGTTAAAAATCAAGCACATACAATATAACAATTACTTCATCATCATAACATGATTTCTCAGTCAATTAAACAAAGGTTCCAGTTAGTACCCTAAATCATTCTTCTGTTTGGGTGTGGAGAAAGAGGGGTTCAAAGGATTACTATGTAAACATTTCTATGGACTTCACAACAGAGCACTTCACATTCAGAAAAGGGTCCAGATTGAACATCAGATTTAGGAAGGAACCCTTTTAAGGAACCATCTATGAACGTCCTCCTAAATAGTCCAGTAAATCAACAGATCAGTGTTGAAACCATGAATTAAATTAAACCACACACAAACTTGCCCCTACTGAGGCCAAAACTCGGAGCATGTCTCTAAAGCTCCAGTAATGCCTCTGACAACCTCCAACCCACCACCTTTCCCTTGCCTTATCAATTCCAGTGCAAGCTCTTTGACTTGTCTCAAAACTGGAGAATGAGATGGATTTCATCCTAAGATATTTCTCTGTTGTTTATTTTCCCTCGATTCTGGCTTTCCAGTGACTCATGGCTGCTTGAAGGGATGTTTAGATGCAGGGGCTAAAGTAAGCATGATTGGAATTGGTGACGTGCATATGTTTATTACTTGGGCACAATTTCTAAATAGCACGAATGAGCACCAAAAAGGGACACTATTTGTCTTAGGCACATGCCTGGCATTACTAGTGGGTTTTAAGTGACGGCGACAGGTCACATGACCCAACGGCGGGATGACTGCTGCTTTTAGGCCTGCCGGGAAGACCCATCTGTGTGTGTGTGTGTGTGTGTGTGTGTGTGTGTGTGTGTGTATATTGGGAAGCTATTATGGAGACACATGAGTGGACACTAATACCGCCTTGTCCAAACACACCTGCTGAGTGCACTTGAGCTATTCTTTGCCCATCCAGCTCTCAGCTCAGCAATATTATCTATGCTGCATGCAGGAACGTGTCACTCGACACACTTGGTAGTTGGCACTTCACAGCTGCTTACTGAAAACACAGAAGATCGTAACTCGGTTTTTACTTTATACTTCGAGGAACTCAAAAGACCAGGTCATTGAGGACAGAACAGTCAGCTCAGGGCAGCATTTGTGTGAAGACCTGACTGCTCCATGAGTTTGAACACTGTGATAGCTGGTAATATTAGATAGGAGGCCAGAATCTAATCTATGATCAGCCTGACAATGAGAAGTATAAGAATGATGTGGAGCAACGTAACACACACACACACACACACACACACACACACACACACACACACACACACACACACACACATTTTAAGCTTACAGCTGATTTCAATTTTTTTAAGTGTTTCAAGTCTGTGATGCTCTACAGGTCTCATGCAGTGTTTCCTCCAGATACCAAAAATGCTGCAACCATTTTGTTCAAACAAACAACCAAAAGACACTAACGTTACAAATCTTTTATAGGACCTCATGTGTAATTTGTACTTTGATTGGACAATGTATGCTTAATCTAATTTTAGTTCCTCCTCTAAAGGCATTTCGGGGAAAAGGCATGATAGAGTAAATAATCCGCCTCGTTTCCATTCATTACACCCACCAACTATAATTCATCTGCTCCTTCTTAATCACTGCTACCAAACCTGTAGTTAAGACTGCGAAGAGGTAGTCTGCTGAGGCAAAGCTTGAATTGTAGATTGCATTCACTGGAGTGT
This sequence comes from Chrysichthys cranchii, assembly GCA_030068335.1. NCBI lineage: Eukaryota > Metazoa > Chordata > Actinopteri > Siluriformes > Claroteidae > Chrysichthys > Chrysichthys cranchii. The sequence continues at coordinate 4,745,298 of JAQMCW010000002.1, forward strand.
TTTTGAAACCACATCTACCAACTTTAATAAACCGATACTGAACATTCAACATACAACAATAACAAACCATGGTTACATGACACTTTTGTCAAGCTAAAAAAGAGGCCTACAGAAATGGGGACAAAAGGAGATTAGACGTGCTAAGAGGAGCTACTCTAAAAAGCTGAGAAACAAGCTCTCGTCTATTGACCCTGCGACAGTGTTGAAAGGCGTGAAACCTTCAAGAGCTCTGTGGGCATTCAACAACTGGCTTTAACTCCATAGCCAGTCCAATAATCTCTCCACACATCCAGCAATATCCATTCTAACTGCACTTAGGATTTCTGAGGAAAATTTACATTTACAGCATTTGGCAGACGCCCTTATTCAGAGTGACTTACATAAGTGCTTTAAAGTCTCTACCAGTAAGTACATTCTGATACTGGTCCACTAGGACCTGGGCTGAGAATACCATCGGCCTAATAACTCTGTTGGCAGGAATACAGTAAGAAAGCATGCAGACAAGTTTTTTTTTTTAAATAATAATAAAAAACTGAAAATGCTACTCCAGGTACTTCTGAAAGGAGTAAGTCTTTAGTCATTATTTGAAGGAGGACAAAGAAGGAATAGAGAAGAGTGAGAAGGGAAGAGGACTGGAGCTTGTCAAAGGCCAGTTTGAAGCCTCCAAGGAGGGGTGTGTGGACTGTAGGGAAATTACTGAAGACTCTGTCCATTTCTTCAAGAAAGTGTCCCAGAGGTCCAGGATGGTAGTAGATGACAATGATTTGAAGGTTGATTGGAGAGGAACCTGCAATGGCATGGAATTCAAAGGATGAGATGTTGAGATGAGACAGGAAGAGGGATGTAAACTCTGAGACAGCCTCAGAACTGGATCACCGCCACTCCCAGTTTCTCATGGAGTGTGAGAGAAAGCATAAACAGAGCAAAGAGCTGCTGGTGTAGCGGAGGTCTGTGGGAACATCCAGGTCTTAGTTAGTGCAGGAAAGTTCAGCGTGATGGGAAGCAAAAGTGGAGATGAAATCATCCGTCTTTACAGTAGACTGGTAGTCCCAAACCCCACCTACCACCCCTATTTAAGACTGGGACAACAATTGATGGGAGATAAAGTTGCTCGTAGGATGGCCTCTGGATTGTTGATGAGATCTTCTGGGACTATGAGATGTGAGGACAGAGATAGGTTGGAGGCACATGTCTCCAGCGTGCTTAGGAGTGAGATCAAAAAGTTTAAGAAGCGCTATAAGAGTTGATAACCCTTACTGAGCAAGAGGAAATACACACAATTATATTATCGATTTCAATCTGATGGCAGTTTGGCTGTTGCAGACTTTTTCAGATACGTACACCTTCGATATATGTTAGAAAGCCCTGCTTTCAATCCACACCTTAAGGGAGACTGAAAGCACTGTTTATTAGACGCCTGAGAGAAATCATTAGCATAGATCAGTAGACACTTCTAAAGAACACTACAGAAACATCAAAACTAGTGCTAAGACATTAAGTCCTGAAGAACTGAGTCTAGTGGAATCTGTTAGATTAGATTGTAGAAAAAGTCAGAATGCTAACTTACCTTTGAGAAGAAGTTGAAGATAGAACTTGAAGCACACTGAATACTGAACTGGCTACACCTTCCATATACTGTATGTTAGTAAGCCCTGACTCCAATTCTCACCTTAAGGGAGACCGGAATGACTGTTGAAAAGACACCAGTCGTGGAAGATGTTTGTTAGGTCTTCCTGAGACAAACATTGGTGCCTCATTCTGCTGTCTGAGAACCTGTGCTCACCAGATGACCCCTTTGTTCACACATATATTCAAAAAATCAGTGGAGCAGTGGTAATTACAATTCAGCTTAAATTGCTCGACCATAAACCCCCCCCCCCCCCCAAAAAAAAAAAAACCCCAAAAAAACAAAAACAAAGAAACTAAACAGAATCATAAGGCAAAATGAATACAGACCTGTCTCCTTAATGTCTTAATGTCTGTGAAATCCTTTGAAAGATAAGTGTTGATACACGTGAAGGTGAAGGACATCATTGGCCCCTTACTATACCGCCTTTAATTTGCCTGTTGGGATAACAGGTCAGTGGATGACGCAATCAACATGGGACTGAATTATATCCTCCAACACCTGGACCATACAGGAACCTATACAAGGATCCTTTTCTTGGACTACACTTTGGCATTTAACATATCCCAGGTCTCCTTGAGGTTCAACTGATCCAGTTGTCTGGATCACCAGCTTCCTGACAGAAACACAGCAGCAGGTCCGGTTGGGAAATTCGCATCCAGCACCTGCATAGACAAAACTGGTGCTTTACTGGGATGTGTGCTCTCTTTACTGCTGTTTTCCCTGCGTACAAATGACTGCACTTCTACAGACCCCTCTAGTAAACACAACAGTCTCTGGTTATACCCCATTCTGTGTTGCACTCAGTGTGTTTCGAAAGCACGCTTTGGCCAATAAAGCCATTTCGGATGTGCCAGGGAAGCAGGCTGAAAAACGTCAGCTCAAAGGGACATCTAGCAAACAGTTCACTCTGGGTAATTACGTGACATGACTGGCAGTGATGGCCTGCATGAATCTACAGTCTGGGTTAGAAAGAAATCAGCCATAGGCTTGCTTCTTTATATGGTTCTGTTTATTTTTCTTCCCATTGATGCTGTTCTTCTTGGTTCCACAAAAATCCAAACCATGTGAAGGGTCAAAAATGAAACGAAAATATCGATGTGTTTTTTTCGTTATCTTTGAAAGGCTTAGCCCTGCTAGCTCTTTTATATCAGTTGACCCTGCCGTCTTACCTACCCTACTCACACAGTATCAGCATCTCCAGAGCTCCAGAGGGAAGTGCATTACTGGTGCAAAGCTCATATTAGATCATCATCTGTGACTGGACTGGCTTTTGCTTGGCCAACCACATAATGGCAGGGTGAGGGCTGGAATTTCAATTGATGGATTTAGTTTAGAGAGCCCCATGAGCCACAATTATACAAACACTTAAGATGAATAAGCACAATAAAAAAAAATCTCAGCTGGTAAATATTTATACGCAGGAACTGCGTGCCATAAAAGAAGAGGTAAATGGTCATATTATTTCAGAGGTGATGTGAAAATTCAGTGATAGTCAGTAAAAATGATTTAGGGGTTGTTTCGACTATTTTAAGGTTGTCGAGGAAATGAAAGAAGGACATCAAGTGCATGCCACGGATTTATGATTATGTCAGTGTGTGTGCATGCACACACATCACGATGCCTTAGACCGATGTCCATCAGCTGAACTGTGCTGCAGACAGATGTAACCACACTGGCTTTGCATGCCAGCCAAACTGTTCTAGCAGGACGCATTCCTGGAAAAGCCGCAGCACTAGAAAAAGAGGAGGCGGAGGTCAGGAGAGAGAAGTCACGGAGGAGAAGGAAGTGTAAAACAAGTCTGACTCCAGACGGACTGTTCCTCAGCTGAGCTTCATCGATCAAAAAAGAAGTTGAAACTGTGCTCTGGTGTGTGCGTCATTAACCACCACCAAATGAAAGATCGGTTTCATACTAATGGCTTTTCTAATGTCGTCAGTAATCTAATAGGTATTTAAGACCAAACGTGAATAATAACAGAGGTTATGGATGCCTGACCATGGCCTCGGCGTAACCTCAGCTACCTCGCGAGTTAATAATGCCTTGATTTCAGTACCGGTGCCAGTATTAAGCAGTCATGTCTGTCCATTTGGTTGCAATCTATGCACCGCGACGAACTTTGGCTATATAGCAACTTTTGCTCTAATCTTCAAATAGACCTTTTCCCTCAGGGCCGTGTGTGAGTAAGCGATATAAAGAGGGTGCGCATGTGTTGTGACCGAGGGCTTTTCCTGCATTAGGTCATAACCCAGCAGAAACCATTCATCATCATTTAAAGAAGAAAAAAAAAACCAGCAGCCTAACAAAACACAGGAACAAATGGAAAGTATAGGAAATGGCCTTAAAGAGATGTTTCAGATGTGAATTATGAAGTCAATTGCTCTAGCATTGCAGGGCATAATCAGGACGGAAAGTGTATTGCCAGAAGGAAAGCTCTATTGTCAGGGTGTCTGTGTGTGTGTGTCTCTGATCCTGGTGCACTCTCTCACACAGCTGTCCTTGATGGTGAAAGTGATTCCCAGCCCTGATTGGTTTGTAGGGGTGGACAGCTTAAACCTGTGCGAAGCGGGGCAATGGAAAGAGGAAGTGACTTTCGATCTGCACCCGTACGATGCTGGGACGGACAGCGGTTTCACTTTCTCTTCGCCCAATTTTCCCACGATGCCCCCTGAGAACATCACAATGGTGAGAATCTATTGAGAACAAACATCCTGCATCTTCATTATTCCATAAATTTAAACTGGATAATTATTACACCAGTTAAGGCTGTAGCTTGAACGTAGGGAATCGTGGTGCTTTCTAGCTTGAAAGGAGAGCATACAGTGTTCAAATTACAGAAATGGTATTCCATCCATCCATCCATCCATCCATATCTCCATCCATTATCTATACCACTTATTTGTTAAGGGTTACGGGGAAGATGGAGCCAATCCCAGCTGACTTTAGGCCAGAAATGGTGTTTAGAATGCAATTATTGCACAAAGTGACAATAAAACCTAGCTTCTTTTTCAATAACGCCTTGATATAACTCCAAACCTGTGCTTAACTGAGCAAACTGCACCGTCTGTGAACAGGCTTCCAAGACATGCTAGGTACTGGAGTCATCCGAGTGTACACTGTAGCTTATATTCATTTCCTTATTCCAAAACCGATACTTACAATATATCTGTTATGTGCCAGATGTATGATCATCAAGGATTGCAATAGATCTGCTGGCAACTGATGATGCTCCAGGTATATCAACTATATTAAGTTCAGCTTTTATTGTCCGATGTAGAAGATTTAGCTTGCAGTCTGAATCAGCAAAGATTATACTTAAATATATTTATTTCTATAGCACTTTAACAATAGATATTGTCACAGAGCAGCTTTATAAGAATTTGGATGTAAATGTGAATCCCTAAAGAGCAAGCCAGAGTAACGCATTTAAAGAAACACACCTTAGACAGGAACCAGACCCACACTGGAATCCATCCTCTTCTGGGTGACACCAGATACTGGGATTATATCATCAGTTATAAAAATCAGTTGTTAAAATCAGTGTAAAAAAAAAATCAGCTCTAAAAACATTGTTAAACAGCAATACAGGGAATGCAAACCAACATGTAATACACGTAGTTTGTTGATGTTCAATGTCATTTGTTGTGTCTGTCCCCACGCCCGCTGGTATTTTTGAATAAGGGTAGTCTTTACTATTAGATGCTGTCTTGACTAACCTGAGCTTGTCTGAGTGTTTGTGCACTAGAGTTTTGCACATTTTCCTCCACGGGTTCTCTGATTTTATTAGTAGGCGAATTGGCCACTCTAAATTGCCCCTAAATGTAAATATGTGGGTGCATGATGCCCTGTCATTGACTAGCATCCCATCCTGAATAATCCTGCCTCATGCTAGTGTTCCCAGGATAGGCCAAGTATCCACCACATCCCTGACCGGGATAAAGCAGTTAATGAATGAATGAATGAATGAAAAAAACTGTTAACTAACTTATCTACAACCTCATAATGTGTTTTTGATGCTTCTTTTCAACATACAGATCACGTCTAAGAAGCCGAATCATCCTGCCAACTCCTTCTACTACCCTCGGCTGCCTGAACTCCCACCGCTAGCCAGCATCTGGCTGAAGAGACAACCTCGCTCACCCGTCCGTCAACACAACCATGTGTCCAATCACATCCTGCCTCAACTCAGCAAGGCCCCACAATTTACAGGTCAGAACACACACACACACACACACACGGACGCACGCGCACATCAACATCCAGATCAACATCTGGGGAATCTCTTGAAGGTTATACGTAGAAGACTGCCAAACAGTGCCCACTGGCTTGCTCATTAGGGATATATATTTTATAAAATATTTTATATTTTATTATGGATAAGTTTATAAAGTCATATGTTACATTTATATCCAGAAATTCTATATTTCTGTAAAGCTGCTATGTGACAATGTTCATTGTTAAAAGTGCCATGCAAATAAAATTGAAATGAATTAAGTCGAGTGTTGGTACTCCAAGAAGAACCCATTTTGCAAGAACTGTTCAGGGACGCTTTTTTCAAGTACGATGTGTCAACAAACTTGTTTGCACTTTCATTCTTGTAAAACATTTCAAATAAACTGTAATGTAGCATGTAGCTTCAACCTCAGGGTGTAAACCTTCCTCGCTATATGATACGATCCTTAAGGCAACCCTTTGGTACTCGGCAGTACCAGCACTATGGTATGATATGAATCTGCTTTGATGTAGTATGATTTAATACGTGGCCAACTTGGGGGTAGTCCTATGTTTAACTCACATGATGATGAAGGGCTGTTTTCAGAAGTATCAGAGTTCTGGACAAATCACCTTGGAAGCCTAATTACACGTTACTTTAAAATATGAATTATGTTTCCCATATTTTAATTAACGAATTGATGGATTTAATTAATAATTGCCTCAGTTTATTCAATAGTTGTTTTTTAATACATGTAAATCACAGTTTGCATCAGTCGAAACCATACACCCATTCCCATCACCCTTACTTCAAACCACATCCAGGTGTTCAGTAATGACCCACAGACTTGCCCCTACCCCTCATACCCTGTGGATTGGGGCGGGGTCTTCCTGTAAAAGACCACTCCCATCAGGAGAGAAATGTTTCATCAGAAGATCTTTGCACTGATTTGATTTCTTCTTAAGGAGCAAGCTGTCCCAAACCATGCAAGTTCATGGCATCCACAGCGTAACACAGGCATCAGTGTAAAACTAGCAGTATTTATACGCCAGCATTCCTTTAATTACATTTAGGGTAAGTGAACAATTGTGTAAAAATTTCCCCTCCAATTATGGATCTGTAGAGAATCAACAGCAAACATTTGGAATTTGTTTTGTGGGTTTGGACGAGTCGCAGAGTCAGCACAAACAAAATTGTGTCGACTCTTGTTTGGCTTGTTTAAAACCCCGTTGTTTAGCCCGCAGGGTTGGGTTTTTTTCTTGTTTTTTAAATCCATGGAGTTTTAATTTGAATTAGTTTAAGCAATATATGCTGATGAGGCTAACAATTACTGTAATACAAACCAGCTGGCATTTTCCGATTGGTCAGTTTGTTGCCAGAGTCTTTAGTTCCCCACTTGTTTACAGTTTAAGCCTTCAGTAAATAGTCTCACCTGGAGACTTTTCCCTAAGAACTGCTGCTGTGATCATAACGGCTACGACGCTAATACATACAGAAGACCGTTTCAGCAGAACTCTTTGACTTCCCAGGATACAGTTTGTAGAAGAGTAAAGCTTAATAATCTCACTATCTGGTGTCACTCAGGAGAGACTGGGATCCGTTTTTGGGTCTGCTTCCTCTCAGGGTTTCTTCCTCCTGTCATCGCAGGGAGCTTTTCCCCCCATTTTCCCCCATTATTTTGCATCTGGCTTGCTCATTAGGGATCTAAATTTCCAGTTTGTGTAAAGCTGCTTTGTGACAATGTCTACTGTGGGTTGTTGCAGAGACACCGCTGGACTGTGAGGTCTCTATGTGGTCGTCCTGGGGGCTGTGTTTGGGGCCGTGCTCCAGAGGTGGTGTGCGTCATCGTACGCGCTACATCCTGTTGAAACCTGCTAACAGTGGCACCCCCTGCCCCGAGCTGGAGGAACAGGCGGAGTGCATGCCATACAACTGCCTGGTGCAACAGTGATGCTCATTTCAGTGCTGGCACACACACACACACACACACACACACACACACACACACACACACACACACACAAAAGCATACACTCTGACA